>JAVJGG010000061.1:10181794-10236375 GCA_035590195.1 Aviceda cuculoides | reverse complement strand
CTGTTCTATTAAACTGTTCTTATCTCAACCCACGAGTTTTACTTCTTTTCCTGATTTCCTCCCCCATCCCACTGGGGATAATAACATTAATATCGGAAAAGAGAGATGTAGGAGATGTATAGTCCAGGTCTTGTTGTTTGTGGGGTCAGAGCTGCGTCCTGACTGAGCAGACCATGAGACTGGTCACCCCGGTGTTGCCTGGTCCCTGCTGTTCCCCAGGCCAGCTGCTTATACACCGCTCCCTCCATTCGTGTCTGCGTGCAGCTCAGCCCAGAGCTGCCTGGTTTGTGTTCTGCACACACATGTTTCTGTCCCAAATCAGGCTTTTTAGTAAACACTGTTTGAGCAGGTTTTCAGAAAACCAAGCTGAAATTCTGAGCACAAATCCCATTACCGGTTTAAAGGGTCAAAACCTCCCACTGCTTTGGACATTCAGCACGTATCTGTTTTAACAAGACCTATGCATGCATAAACTACCACTCAGTCTTTTGCTATATAATTTTTTGCTTCTATATTGGACAAATATTCTAATAGGAAGGCAAATTGTGAATGGCAACTTGTTCTAAAAGGTAACCTGTGCAGAAGACAGAGATATGTGATGTCAGTAAGGTCATTACCACCCATCCCATGCTGGCCAGGTAATGTCCTCCACATGCAGCCAAGCACTGCCGGTGCCAGAAGCAGCGCGCAGGGACACCAGGGTCCCACACAGCCCCTTCCCTTTCCCTCGTGCAGTGCAGGGACACCAGTGGCCCATACTGCTGCTCCACTTTCCCTCATACAATGTTGGTCAGGGCAAATGGGCGGCCACGTGTCGCCTGCTCTCCACACAACCCTGAGATGTGTTTGGAGGCGGAGAACATTCCCTGAGCTAGAGATGCAGGATGGGGCCCGTATTTATACATTTTTAAAATGCTTGCCATAAATTCACTGCAAAACAGCTCAGATCCCCGAAGAGCAAGCTATGTGACGTGGCCTTGCTATTTCAGATGTTTTTGTTGTTTGCTCTCTGCATCTTTATTAACGGCACTCTGTCAAGGCCGTTGCATTAAACATTGATCTACCTTGACAGCGGGAGCGGGACATGCATATTGAAGGGCAGGTGTCAGCCCCTTGCCGACAGCATCCCTCCCTCGCAGATATTTAACTATTTCTTAGCCTCCCGAGAAAGACACGTGGAAGGAGCCCGCTGGTGCTGAGGTGGCACAGAATTACTCTGCTAACCAAAGCGTGGCGGGGAGGAAAACTCTACTTCTCAATTTCATACCTGGAAATCTGCCAAACTAGGAGACATCTCAAACAACCTTGTTGCTCTCTTGTCGGGGTACCATCTGCTCGTTCACATTTACTGGGTGGGAGCTACTTACCATTTCATAGCAATTCTCAAGGCTGAAGCCTAGTGACCTGCGGGAAAATTACGCAGAGGGCATTTTATAGCACTTGAAGCTTCAGCTATGCCTAGTCATGAGCTCACTGCTTCTAGTTTTGAAGGTGCTTCCTGCAGTGATTCTTTCATGCAATTGCCACTTCATGATACAGTCTCAATTTCTAAACTTTCCAGGATTCCCTTAAAATAACCTCAAGGGAAGTGGCAGGTTCTGACACTCTTGATGACTTCTTGGAAGCAATTCAGACACCAATTGATGGTCTTGGTATTGGGAAATGAGCAGTCAGAGGGTCTGCCTGGCTTGGTGGTGACTGATGGAGGAGGGGTCTGACTTGTTTGGTAGCCCTTTGTGGATGTTTGCAAGGGAAAATACTAATTCCTATGTTTCTGTGAAGGGTGTGATGTGAGATACTGACGGGCAGGGCATTTGTTTCTTTGGTTTCTTGTTTTTAATGTAGTGAAAGGCACTGAGAAACTTCACTGGCAGAACAAAAAAATCTACAGCCACCTAAGCAAGCCATGTAACCCTTGCAGCTGTATTTCTGACTGCTTTACTTTAAACTACCTGGTGCAAAAACTCACCCCACCTTGCTACGTGGGGCAACCTATCCACAGATCGGTGTCACTTGGATGCTTCCAAGTTTTCTAGCTCTTTAAGGAAAAGAGCCATGAGATACTAATCCCCCAGTAACTCTTTGTTTCTCCCGAGCAGAGGCATTGCTCCCTGGGCATTGCTCCCTCTGACTTTCCCACTGGGTTTCTCCCAAGGTCTGCCCTTGCTCAGGGTGTCTCACTGACGTGTCAATCACTAACAAGCTGCTGTGTAGAGTGAAGGACACGTTGTCTCCGTGTTACCGGCGATGGGAACAGCCAGCCTGCTGGCAGGCATCCCCCACGACATAGCCCTCGCCCCGGTCCAGCTCTGCAGTCAAGGGGCCATATCCTCGCCACAGCAGCCGTTCCCTCCCCGCTCCCTGGCTCCGCAGACCTGGCGGAGGCTCTGCCTCCCCGCCTGTAGCTTTTGGCTGGGTGAGCGAGGCCGGGTCCGTCTGCCTGGCAGCGGCGCGGGCTTTGGGGAGGAGCAGCGGTGGGGCCGCAGGACTGGGGCGATTCGGCTGCCAGCTGGCACGGCGCAGGCAGGCGCTGAGCGGGGATGAAATGTGCTCGGATGAAATGCCCCAGATAAAACATTCCCACAGCTCCGCTATACCTTTGCGTTTCCCTGGCTTCATAAAGCGCCTAGGCTTCAAGCTACCTGCTCACTGCGTGCTTGAATTTGGCTTGAATGTCTGATAACTTTTGTTTAATTTTGGCAGAGGTTTACTTGTCTATGTGTGTTTGGGTTTGTGGTTTTGGTTTTTTTTATTTATTTTATTTTGTTGAATTCTCTGGCTAAGGATAAGTTTGAGGCTTAAATTACATAGTCACACTAATATCAGCCTGTACAGCAACTACAGCATTTTGTGGGCTTTGTAAGGGTTGTTATAAACCACCTCATCTCATGGCATTTATTGTCACTGTACCTATCGGTGAGCAGAAGGACAGCCTGACACCTTGCATGCAGCATGATGCAATGGGGGTGCCTGTGTGCACTGCAGGGGGCAGTGGGACTTGGCTCATTTCAGTTCAATCACAAACATGTATTTTTTCCCCCCTCTTCACCAAAGGCTTTTAATATAAGAGCTAAGACAGGCATTTGCAACTTTTTTTCCTAGGGCTGAACTCTCGTATTTCAACACGAAACTTTTAATCCAACAGTAACGCCTGGGTGTTGCCTGGTCCTCCAGGGACTGATGGTGTCTGTTTCTCCAGAAATTATGTGCCTGTTGCAAGCAGTTGTTCTCTAAAGTCTGTTCAAGCTCTCGTTGGCTTGTTCTCCACAAAAAAACAACCTGGCAGTACTTAGGCGGCTTCTGTGATGAAAATGCTTGCTATCATGTTAATTAATGCATTGGCTTGTCAGTTCTTTGTAGTCTTCCATCTACCTGCCTCTACCCTTGTCTTTTCTCCCCTCTGCTCTCTGGACGGTGACCCCCTCCGGACAGACTGCCTCCATGGATCTGCGTGTGCATAGCACCAGCCACAACGGATGCTCCTGCAGAAACAAACCTCGTGAAAGCATGAGAGCACCCCAACCATGTCTGGCGTGGTACGCCATCACCTCACTTTCAGGAGGTGCTAGGGCAGTGCCGACACCGAACAGCACACGCAGCTGCCTATACCCTCCTCCTTGTGTCCCTCATCCCAGTTAGCAGGTTAGGAGTTACCTGCCATCTCACAGTATGATGCTGTGCCCATGCAAAGCCCAGAAGTCCCTCCTGCATGTGTTGCATGCACAAATAATTTTAGCCCAAATAGACTCTCGTGTCTAGTTTGAACCTTTTTTTGTCCCTCCGAGAACAACTCGGGAAGAATCCCGTGAATTGGCCTGTGAGGATCTCACTACTGCGGGTATTCTTGGGTCTTCATCAGGAAAGGCATGGGAATCTCTCCAGGTTATTACATCAGCCTAGTAAATGACTCATGCTGGGTGTCTGCACTTTCTTCTACTGGTGAGGAGACAGCTGTGTTGGAGAACTTTGGTCAGCCTCATCTTTCCAGGGGGCGAAGTGAAGGCCAAGCCAGCTCGTGGTGTAACCCCAGTGGGTTCAGTAGGGTGTATCAGTGTCCCAAGGGATGTCTGTATGATGTATCTTGTCTACATGGTGTTGACTAAAAGTAAGAAGTGGTCAGATATTTTTCTTCGTCATCTATGACACACCACCCCCCACCTTTTTTTTTTTTTTTTTTTTTGTCTGCGGAAATTTTAGTGTTTGTGCCAGTGAGACCACAGCAAAGTCTTTTTCAGCCTGTCCCATTGCTCATTCTGGAAAGTTGTGCCAATTTAATTCACTCATAAGCTTATAATATCAGAAAATAAGGTCTAGGGCTTCTTTTCTTCTCTTCTCTGTAGTCCTATGGTCTCTTCTTTTCCCAGCATTTGCTGGTTTGTCCCTCCTGAAATTTTATTTTCATGAGCTGTGCTGCTTCTGGGTGTGTTTCTCTCATGTTTTGGTTATACCTTTGTGGTTTTGGGGTTGTTTTTTTTTTTTTTCAGTTTTTGAGCAGATGCGGTCCTGATTAGCAGGATATGAAATAACTCAGTAATACATAGTAAGTGATGTCAGTTGTTCTTAGAGGTGGCTACCTTCAAAAGAAGGAAGATAACCTTTATGGGGAAAATACAACTGTCTCCACGTCCAGTCCAAAAGAACAGAAAAGACTGTAGATTAAGTGGAGACAGTCCCTAGATTCATTACTGACATCAGTTCATGGGGAAAAAAAGAAGTCGGGAAAAGGGAAAATGGGCTGGAGGCTGCCGTCCAGCCGCCTTCTGGGTGCATGCCTGCAAGCAGGGAGCTGGAGCCCCCAGAACAATCCATTGAGGATTATTCTCAATGCGTGGGTGAGTATCAGGCTGGACACTATTGCACAACACAGCTCAGCTGTGTGTCTGATGTTTGTCGTACTAATAGCACTGCAAAGCATTTAACAGTGGGGAAAAAAAAAAACTACATAAAAATGGGAAAAATGGAATAGTTAAAATCATGGCAAAATCTTTGGGTTTTGTGTGAGTTTTGAAAATAACTAGAGAGTGATAATATGAAGAGGTGAGGAAGGGGTGTTTTGAAATGATCTGTGCCACGTGGGGAAAAAGTAAATTTAACCAGGATTGAAAGGGGTAAAGAGGGAGGAGGGAGTGGTGGGTTCGGACAGTCTATGGAAAGGGCTCAGGAGAGCCAGGAGGGGAAGTGTCTCTGTGAGAAAATGGAACAAAAGGTGGTTTTGAAATGAGGGAAGCTACAGGACTCATTGGAAGGAAAGGAGAGAAAGTGTCATGCATATTATTTCTTTTTTTTTTTCCAAATGATTTTACCTCATTCCCTTTTCAAACATGAGGGTGAAACTCTAAAGTAGGCAGAAACTCCCACTAGATTTTCATTGCTTTCTGCTTCCAGCCTTCCTGGAAACCCCTCAAGGTCAGGCTTTCACAGTAATTCAGCACATGTGCTTCTGGCCCCAAAACCCATCTATGAACCTGGGGGAGGTTTGGCCCTGATCTGGGCTGCTGCTGGGACAGCGTGCGAACATGAAACCAGAGTCAACTAAATGCCCTGGAGCATGCGGAAAGGTTGGGCTCTGGCTTGCATAGTAACAGGCTGAAGAAAGGTTTATGCCAATTCTGATTATGTTCAGATGGATTAATGTATCAGCTTGTGGCCTTTCTGCTGACAGTGATTCTGAAGGGTGCAGGCACCCTTTAACAGGTGAAAATCCCAGTGGAAGAAGTGATTTGTGATTATGGAAATTGGTAGCTCACCCTAGAAATTCTTGTGCAGTGCTCTTAAAAGGGCATGAATATTAGTTACGTGTGTGTTTATAGAGTGTTCAGGCAAACTCTAATCACTGAACTTTTGGGCTTGTAATCTCTCTTGCAGAATATGAAGGCTTTTCACGGGAAACGCACCGTGTCGATCATTTTCAACATTAAGATCAGATGTTTTCTTGCAGGCATTTTAAGGGTTTGTTCAGCTCCGGAGAATACCCTGTACAGTTTTTAACCTTTTCTAGTTTTGTAATCGTGCAGTTTTCCCTTCATTGGGTAAGAGCAACAGAGACATCTTAGTGGGGTGAAAAGACTCCAGTTCAGCCAGACTCTAAGCAAGCCATAGAATCATAGAATGGTTTGGGTTGGAAGGGACCCTTAAAGGTCATCTAGTCCAACCCCCCTGCAATGACCAGGGACTTCTTCAACTAGATCAGGTTGCCCAAAGCCCCATCCAGCCTGATTTTGAATGTTTCCTGGGATGGGTCATCTACAGACTCTCCGGGCAACCAGAGAGTCCATCTGGTTGAAGCCCTTGAAAGAGCTGCTGTGGGTTTGCACACTTTGAAGTTAGTGAGAATTGAAGGTGCCCATTGCGCAACAGGACTCACCAGTACTGTATTGCACTAAACAAATCATATACTTTGAGACAATCCCTACATCAGAGAGATTAAAAATAACGAAGAGAGGGTGAAAAGACGAGGTAGTTAGCTCAATTTTATGCGTGAAAATGGAAACAGAGGTTAAAGGGCTTGCTAGAGAGCGTACAGTGAGCCTGGACAGAGCGCAGAACTGAACTAGTGTTTTCTGATTCCCAAGGTGGTGCTTTTATTCTGCAACAAGGACATTTTGCTTCTACAAGTTCAGGGGGAATGGTCATATTCTTAAAAAGAGTCTCATTTTCAGCCAGCTCTACACTCAAATGCTTCCTTGAACCTGGTGGTGTTGGTAACAGTTGGCTTCTGAGCGAGTTTAAATAGCAATTCCTCTTTCATAGCACACAGTAACAACTGCTGTGCATGTTTCAGTCACGGGCAATGATTAGTCACAGGAGATACCAACTATTACTTGAATATTGAGCCATGCTACCTTAAAACTAAAAACCACTAAAAAATGACTCATATACTGACCAGGAAATCTTCATGAGAAGATCATGACATTCTCCAGCAGAGAACATGCCCAAAGCATGCACTACATGAGCTGCTTTACTGTGGGTATTTTTTCCCTCAGTGAGTGTTAAGTGCAGAAAGTGGCAATGGGAAGAAATTGTGGTTTGTAACCTATCTTTCCAGGGTGATCTGAAGACTTAAAAATACATATGATGTGATTAAAAATTTATTTGAAAATGGTCATCTCCTTCCCCGGTTACTGGATTATTTGGTACTGTTGTCCGAACCGTGCACTATCTGAGCATGCTATGGTTGCACAAGGTGACTCACCAGGGCACTGTACCCTCTCAGGGGTAAAATGAGTATAGGGAAAGCATTCTGGTTTGCCTTTAGATCTTTGCTCTCTAATGCACCATGTGGCTTTGCTCTTCCCATTCAACTCTGGTAGTCATATTTGTCTTGCCAGGCTCTGGGTGCTGGGAAAGCACCACCAAGGCTGTAGCCAGTTCTGTGAGCATCTCCGGCCAGCTGTACAGGGTATCTGGCAGCCGCAGGCCTCTTTCTGCAGACCATTCCCCCAAATAACATGGTGTCAGAAAAAGGGAAAAAGCAAGAGTTTGGGTCACTTTATTGGACGTTTCGGTCTGTTGTGTCAGTGGCTGTTTGCATTTGGCGTTCCACATTAAACAAATCCCCAGCTGGTACAACAAGATAGTCTCCCCCTGCTCCGATTGCACGTGCGTGCAACACACAAGTTGATCCTAGTGCGAGATGGATTTGCTCAAAAAGCCACCTTACCCTCCTTATGCTGTAGAAAATGCCTGTGTGATGCTGTTTCCAGCACACAAGGAGATCATCTTGTTAAGCTCTTTAGCTGCTCCATCTTCCACCTTCTGGCTCGTACAGCACGGGCTGCGGCTTCCCGTCCACAGTAGGTGCTGACGCGGCAGCTATGCCTCAGACATGAGGCTGACTTCTTCTGTCAGCAAAGGCAGCAACTCCTGTCCTGCGGCCCACATCCCTCCATAATCTGCCTGTGAAGCTGCTGGTGGTGACTTGCAGTGGTTACAAAAGCGCTGCCCCTGGGTGGGAAGAGAAAGTCCCTTGTGCTGCCGTTATTTTAGACCGCTGACGCAAGGCTTCAGCCTTCTTGTGCTGCACTCCGAACAGATGTTAGAAAAATTAATCGAGGCATTAGCTCCTGCAGATGACTTCATCAAGCACAATGGCATTTTGCAGTTAGAATAATCTCCCTTTAGCACTTTCAGTTGTATCACTTTTGCAATTAACAACACATTTATAGCACTAAAAGAGACTGATAAGAGCATTCAGGCTGGTTCCTGGTCACTGAGCAGTAGGGTTTCTAACTTTCATTTGAACAGGTTTGTGATTGCTTGGGCTAAAGAAGAAATGACATTGACCTTTAAGAAATGGCCAAGGAATTGTTAGAGTGTATGGGATTTAGGAACCAAAATGCCTTCTAAGTTCTTTGGGATTTGGCAACCTAAGTCTCGCATCCCTTCAAAAATGCCAGTGTTAGATTTCACTGAGAGCAAACTGATTTTTTTCTAGAATCACGAAGTAATGGAGGCTGAAAGGGACCTCTGGAAGTTGCCATCTTCAACCCCCTGCTCGAGGCTGGTTATTTTAAGCGTCAAACTCTGTTCTTGGCACAGTGCTGCAGTGGGGGAGAGCTCAGGAGCCCTGAAAACACTACAGGGGGATTTCAGTGAGGCACTAAAGAGGGTCATAAATAATTAGCTTGATATTAACTTTTGAATAGTCCTCCCTGGTCTGAGCTACTGAGCCCTCCTCTGGGGTCTTGGGCTATGTAAAGGAGGTTTTGATATTTTCTGTTTTCACTGGAATGGTGTTGGAGTTTGTCCTGGTGAAATGTTCAGCTGACTGCTGCAGGTTACCCTTTGAAGCTGCAATTGTACAACAGCGCTTCGGAAAGCTGTTTGGGGACAGAGTATTTTCCCCTCTAGTCCCAGTATTGTTTAGAGAGGTGGTGTAAGCACTGTACAACTGCTACTTCAGGCACTGATTCCAAACAAGAGACTGAGTTTTTTATGGCATACTCTCTTTTATTATATTCCATTGTTACTCCTTGCTTCATTATTAGCTTAACTTTTCCTCCCCATTTCTAATTCTTTTCCAACCTTCCTCTGCAAAAGAAAAAAAATCCTCTTTAAAGCAGCTCCTTTCCCAGCTGCCATGATTAACTACTGTTTTTCTGTCCTTTCCTTTCTGGCCCCACAACCCCTCTCTCTGCCCTAAGGATACCATGCCGGGTGGTGTCTTGCAGCGCCCTGGCTGTGTCGGCGCTGGAGGTCTCGGTGGCAGTGCTGACACGGGTGCTTCTGGTGTTCCCTTCCAGCACTGGGTGAACTACTCAGATGTATCTGAAAAAACATCTGCTACTTCAACACATAAAGGTCCTCGTGCAGGATGTAGGCTGCAGTCCTTTGTGTTTACAGAGGAGCCCGGCTCCTCTGGGTAATATATCTGGGTAATATATCCCAGGGTAATATATCTGCACGTGGCCCGTGGCTGATGGAGGAGCTCTATGGACACAGTCATTCCCAGTGGAGACCCGTTTAGGTGATATTTATTCATTGCTCCTGGGATGTAGAGGGTGGAAGTAAGTGCTCTTTGACATCCCAAGCATTAACAAGAAGACAACCAAGGATTTTTTTTTTTTTTCAATTTGAAAGTGTGTTTTACTTACTAATGTAAATGAAGAACAAAACAGAGCAAAGGCTGTGATGAAATATTTAAGTTCTTCACATCTTAGTTTTTTCATCTCTGTACCTCCAAGGGACAACACGCTATCTGAGCCTGGCTTTGTAGTGCCAGATAGCAGCAGTATTTTGTCTCTGCTTGTAGTACCTCCTCAGCCTCCAGCTATGTGCTGCTGCCAGCTGAGGCTCCCGCACAGGGGGGAGCAAGTGCCCGGTGTTGAATCCCAGCAGCTTATAGCGCAACCACTTGTTACCAGCAGCCTGAATTAATCAGCTTGGAAAATTTATTAGATTAGCGAGGAATGACAGTGACCCAGGGAATGAACTCTGGCAGAGGGGCTGAAACAGAAGATGGGTTTCTGCTTGTCCCCAGGAGAATTTGAAAATGTTTTACACAGAAAAAAACCTGTAACAAATGGCATCACAGAAATGTGGGGACTTCTTGGGGGCTATGAAACGGGGAGTATTAAGGTTAGATTTCCAGAGGCATCTATTTCTTCTCAGTCCCTCTGGAAAGTCAGTGGAGAGCATTGTACTGTTCCAGCCCTTTCAGTAGGTGAAAGAGAGGGTGAAGAGGCACATGTCCCTCTGGAAAGACGAGCTTTTAGGGGACTACAACGGATGCAGAGGCCCCTGTGGCCTCTACTACCTGTTGCTCTGCTGCCCTGGCCCTATTCTTTGGCGAAGCTCCCCAAGACTGCAGAAGCCAGGTTTAATGAACATATATGGACTCTCTTTTGCACAGGAGTATAGTAGATGGGAGAAAGCAAATCATACCTTTCAGACCCTTTTTCTGGAAAGTCACAGAAGTAATTCAGAGCATGTCTGAATAATCCTGAACCTGACATTTTTCTTCTGGTGTCTAAGAGACCTTTTCATTGATGAAGGTGTCTCATCTCTACATGTGTGCATAACTGCAAGCAATGCAGAAAGGTTTTGCATTCAGAGCCAGCAGAGATGACATGCCACACAGTACAAATGGGATGCCGACACAATTCTCTGATGTGCTTACAAAAATTCTTAGCAAAAAGCTTTCCCTTCCTGCCTTCTCTCAGGTCAGTGGCTGCAGTGCAGCCTGACCCCCACATCCTCTTTCTGAACTGGGAAGTGCCCCTTCCAGCCCCCCCGGCACTGCCCGCTGGAAGATCATTCTGCAGCTGCTCTTCAGGCCATCTTCTGCATCTGGCCCTGCGGATGCCAGAAGAGCTCCCAGGCCTCTGTCAGGCACAGAGGTCTCTGCACTTCGTCTGGAGAAACAAACTGCCCAAGCTGAAAGGAGAAAATACGTTTGCTGGGATACATGTAGTATCAGGAAACACGAGAGTCTAAGAATTACAGACAGGAACAAAGAACAGAGACATTAAGTTCCTGGTCCTGGTCTTTTTCTGTGCTACTACACCAGGAAGAAAACCCACTGTGACAAAGGAACAGCTGAAATAAGAAATGTCATTACACCAGGCTGCTCTATTAAAAAAAAACAGAGCAGGTAAAACAAAGACACGTGGCTCACGTATCTTATGTTCAAAATGGTCCAACTTTCACCTTCAAGGTACATGGCTTGTAATTTGTAGTGGATCTATGATTTCTCAAATCAGCTAGGTTTTTTCCTTCTATATAAACATGAATTTAAAAGCAGAGTAATACTATCTAGGGCTAATTCATTCCTGGAGATTTTTTTATCAGGAGCTGCAGTCTTCATTATCTGAATTTTCTATTAGTTGCTGGAAGGTGTGCATTTCTCGTAGAAACTATCACATGAAAATGTGAATAACACATAATGGAAAACAGGAGGAAAAAAAGTCTCTGACCTTCCCTTCAAATGGAGTTTCACAGCTGAAAAAAAGCAAGCCCCAGTAACAGCTTCAGGTCTGCTCAACTGCTTCTGTAATCTTGTCACAGACTTTGAGCTTGTTTTTTTCTCTTGCTCCAATGCTTTAGTTTTCTGTCACCACGGCAGGCCCTTGAGTGACTTTTGGGGATGCCCAGCTGTGTTACTCAGCGGTCCGAGGTGCTCATCCCCGGTTCCACTGTGGCACAGTGGCAGCCTCGCCTGTCCAGAGCCTGACAACTCATTACGAACGAAGCTCTACTGAGGCACTAGGAAACATGAGCAATGATGCCTCCGTACCGCAACTCCCACGACCACCACCACCAAATGCAGGATCGTAAGCAACGCCACGGCTCTGGTGGACTGCCGGGGGAACTTAGTGTCCAGGTCATCTGGCAGCCACAGCCAGTTGTGCAAATGCCTTTTGAACGTGGGTAAGAGTTGCACCACCCCTTGGCTCCACCAGCGGGGTGAGATTTGAGAGAATCGCACCTTACACGGGTAATGCAGGCAGCATCCTGCCTACGATGGCAGAGTCGGGCAGAGAGCAGGGCATCGGCAGTCGGTCTGTGCTGCCGACCAAGGGGCAGGGTGTCGGGAGGCAGGGCATCAACGTGGCTGTTGAAATAACATGGAAGTGTGCTGTAAATAACACCTTTCATGCTCAAGATACTGCCAAGCACTTTATGCTATACACTGTTAAATACCGGCAGGAAAGGGACCCTATGCAGAAATGGCGGAGCAGAGCATGTTGAGCGATGCTTGAAAATAAAACTTCTTTCATCACCAGTGTATGATCATGAAAACATAGCCCAGCATAAGGGAGTGGGATTTTTGGACATCTCTGTGAATTTGAGCAAAATGGGGCTGCAGAGAAGCAGGTGAAATTACAGTATATCAGCTCACGCAGGCATCTCGGATTCTTTGATGATGTGTCAGATTGTGCCCATGGTCACATCATGGTGGATGGATGGGTCTTCAGGAGGAGATAGACTTATGGTTATACGAGTCCTGAGGGTTTCTAATTGCAAATATTACTAGTATTCTTATTGCATTAATACAGATATTAATATAAAGTTGATATAACATACAATATATTAAGTTGTTATATTAATATTGAGCTGGAAAGTGAGAGCTGGAAGTACGGATTAGCACCTCCTCATCCTGCTGTTATGCAAACCCATAGGAAAATTATTATCTCACTCACATAATATATTGAATAATATCTCATACGCTCAACTAATTATACCTAGCTCAGGTGTGTCTAAATTAGCTATTGTCATACACAGCAACCAGGTCTGAAGAGAAACAAATGTCTGACTTAAATCTGATTTAGTCCCGACTCTGCCTCTGCAGTGTGGCACAGCTGCAGCCTGCAGATCTGGTGTTGTGCCTGGAAGGGAGCGATGTTTCCACTATCCCCACAGGGAGCTGTGGGACTTAATGGATGTTTACAGGATATTTGGGAGCTGCAAAGGCTGGATGCTGAGATGAGTATGGTGAGCTGTGCAGAGCTGATAGACAGTTAAAGAAAATGGAAGAAAATGAATCAAAACTTCTGTGAGAAAACTCCAACCTGACCCAAAAACCCAATATCTTACAAACTTCACATGCTCTCAGGCAGTTCCACTGAAAACATTGACTGCAAATGCTGCTGTACGTTGTGTTAATCCTCAAGGCAAAAGTAAGGTCACTGCTGCAAAAAAAGTGGTAGCATTTTCATTTTAAAACAAGCCTACGGCTTATTGAATTTTGCTCTAATTAGGAGGTCTTTTTTTTTTGTCTCTGTTCTCCTCTCTACTGCATGCGGCAAGGCCCGTTTGTTTTCCTTGGCCTTGAAGTGGGGGAAAAGATTTTGTGGGAGATTTTTTAAACTTCACGTGTCTTTGGCTTCTGGCTTATACTCGATAGTTGTGCATAGTTCATGGAGGGCAGAATGTGAAATGTTGCTGTGTGGTTTAGGAGCCCCTAAGAAGATGCGTCCTGCTTCCCTTTGTGCTCCGCTCCAGACCATGGCCCCTCATACCGTGGGTGTTACCAATATCACAAGAATATTGATGACTCCCAGAGAAGGGTCTCCAGTTCCCTCTGATAACGCTGTCACGGTTCGAAGGCAGTTGCTGAACCTTTGCAATTCAGGACATTCTTTGGGCAAATTTTGGCTTTCGAGGCTCAAGGTTTAAAAACGGTTATGTTGTTAAACAGGGATCAAAGGCCAAAGGAAAGCGACTTTACCGATTTCTTCAGGTTGTGGAATAACCAGCTGCCGTAGGGAAAACGCTCCTCTGTTGTGGTAAAAGAGTCACTGCTCTGGCACCGGTGGATGTAAAACTGGGTTCCACCGCTGTGCCATAAGCAGTTATGAAGAATTGTTCTTTCACCACCCCACTCCAGTTCTCAAGCTGGAGTGAACCAAATGGTTACGGGACACCGTGCTGTGTTTATGGGCATTTTGGGGCATTTCTTCTCGGCGCTGGAGCTCGTGCGTGGGCAGGTGCCCTTGGAGAAGCAGGGCAGGAGCAGGGCGAGCTGCAGCAGGGTGGAGGGCTCACAGGCAGTGAGTACACGTGTTTATTTACTGGTACTGTGTGTGATGACTTCTTGCATATGTGGAAATTGATTGTACACTCTATGAATCACACTGATTGATAAGCTGTGTGAATATAAAATCCAGCCAAGAGTCTAGGGAGGTGTCTCACATTTCTGTCTAGGCTATTCGCTTCCCTCTCAACCAAGAATTAACTTTAAAAAGTAGGAAGAGGCTCCTTTTTTGGCTATCACAGTGTCATCATCTTCTTTGGGTTTTTAATTTCCTCTACCCCCTGTCCCATTAAAACTAGATAAGTGTGTTAGGAAGATAAAAATCAGCTTACAACTTTATGGACGATTGATTGAAAGAAAAAAAACAGAGTGTTGAGCATAGCTGGCTCAAGCCTGCATAAGACCTCTTAAAAATTATTTACTAGATACTCGATAAAGTGTGCCAGAATAGCCTGTTAAAACTGCAGAGGCAAGAGCCTCAGGGGAGATTTCCCTGCTCCGCTCTGTACCAGCCAGCTGCAGCTGTCGGTAGCATTAGGAGTAAACACAGCTCCAATCGACATACAGTTCCTTTCTGTTCACAGCAAATTTAAGTATGATATTTATAGGCATCAGTCATCTCTGATCTCCTTTGATCCATTCTTTCCAACTGAAGAAGCTGTGCTTTGAAAGAAAACACCATCTTCCTCTTTTCACTGGCAGAATTGGAGAAAAATGCCAAGATGCCAACTTTCAAAATGCTTCTGATGCCTTTAATGTTTATTTTAACATCTTAAAAATATCTGAGGGCCTGATCCTTGCCCATGTCTGCTTCTGGAAAGCATCAGCAGATCTCGTTCCACCTCAATTTATAGATAACACATCTCTGCAGTGCCAGGCTTTGAGGTTATCAATCACGAATATTCCCATCTAGAACATTAAGTCCTTGTCGGAGCCCATCTAATGTAAATACATTTGTACCAAGCATGCTCACCCTCCTGCATGCATATTCATGGCATGCCAGCTCCTGACAAAGATAATGCTCTGTGCAATGAGCACCATTATTAGCTCTGACTGACAAATGGATTTCTAATCTAATGTATGTATGTCGCACACGAATCACAAGAGCTTTGAAGTCAAATGCGTTCTTGGGAGCTGAGCTACTTTTGTTACAGCATAGCATTAAAGCAGAGGGGTGCGAAGTCCACTGCTGTTGGATGGCACTCAGCAGTTGATAACTAGGAGGTGAAGGCACCTCCCTATCCCTGGAAATGCTGATGGAATAGAAAGCTGGGCTATGAGCAGCTGTGGCTCGGCCAGGGAGGCTGGTGCCTGTGCTTGGCTCTCTCAGGCAAGGTGAGGGTATGGAGCATAGTGCCAGGTCCGAGAGCCACCTTCAGAGAAGAAAACAGCATGATCCCCTCTGAAATACCTTGTTTAAAGCCCGTGAGACTACATTCTCTGAGTAAGGCCGTAACTGAATTTCTTGAACAAATGATGCTCATCATGCCAAGGCGCACAGTAACAAAGATTCTCCATCCCCATCCGAATAGTGCATTCGCACCTATTCTGTACACCTATAAGCCTCCACCACATGCAATTCCTTTGCCTGTTTTTAAAAGGAAACATGGACTTGAAAGCAAAGGCATTCATAAAGGATTTATGTTGGGAGCAAACCAGGACACACTCACAGTGTGGCTCAGAGGCAGCCGGACCATTCAGCTGACACTGGATGAACGAAAACTTCTCAGCTCACGAAACCTTTTCCCTGTTGCAGATAAGCTATTTACACATCTGGAGTGTCATTTTGTGATCAATACTGAGACAGAACAAGGCATAACACAACTGATGTTGCTTGCTTTGTGTACACAATAAACCATCAGCAGATGGTCGGTTGCTTGTGTCCTTACCTCTATGTAATTCTTTAATCCTGCTCAAGTAGTCACTAGTAAGAATCACAGGTAACACGGAGACTGAAGTACACACATCATCCCTTCATATCAATAGTGTAGCATGAAAAGCCTTAATGAAATCATTTTTCTATTGATACAATTAAACCGTGATATGTAGTCGCTGCCTGCAACATTTTACCAGTTAAGAGCAATCAGTTTAGTGGTAATGCCATGCAGCACAAGATCGTCCTTGTGTTCTGAGTTGAAGCCCAAATGATCATAAAAGCCACATATATATATATTGAGCACCCACAAACCTGGCAATAATAACCTGGTGCAGTTTTTTTCAAGGTTGTGGTATCCTCTGCAGCCCAGCTTTTCATTCAAATGGAACTCTACTGCATGAAATCCATTGGAAAGCTCATGTTAGCCAGCCCTGAACTCACATAATTGTTATGCTTGATTAATTTGGTGTGTTTATTTAAATTGGCTGGTGTGTTCCTCAAAAAGGTAACTAGCATTTTTTAAAAAAATCTGATTGCTTTGTGGTGCTTTGAATGGCTCTAAGTGAAAACTGCTCTGTTGCTCTTCTGTCTTTCTCATTTGAATGCAATGGATACCTTAGAAATGAACAGAGCTGGAAAGGTGTTTAATTTATGAACCAAGACGTACTTCTAAATAATGTCTAACTAAGTTCGTTCATGACCTGGCACATGATGCCTAGCTTAGTCTGGGCATTGCAAACCATTAGTAAACATTTTAATTGTAATAATTGCCACTGGCAGCAATTATTTTCAGGAAAGCGGCTAATTTCAATCAGCAGAGGGAATCTGAAACGTGAGGAACACCCGTCCTGTCTTTTTAAAACACCAACAAAACCAGCTGCGTGCCAGCGTGACAAATACTTGGCTTCACTTCGTACGAGTTCTGGTGAGGTTTGGAGAAGCTGAGCACATATTCCCAGGCACTTGAAACCACCTCCTTCACCAGCAACCCCAGAGGCAGATCTGGAGGGAGCGATGAACCATGCTGCTAGCCCAGAGCCTGCAGGACAGGCTGCTTTTGGAAGACATGGATGTAAGACACCGACAGGGCTGCGTACACGCAGAATCATCCGCGTTATTGCTGTGGCTGAGATGCAATAGCCGCTCGCGCTGACTCGGGAGGCTCCTGGCGTCGCAGCGAGGTTCGTTAGCTGGGCCGAGCGCCAGCATCCCGCCACGCTGCTGGCGACGCTCTGCCAAACTCGGAGGGAGCTGCAGTTGTTTACGCTGGCGCGAACCGCCTCCATGTTTAATTTCTGAAAGATGGAGAAAACTGGACGCCTGTCCAAAAATTCAGAACTGAGTACAGGATTGTTGTCAAATGCTGTAATTAGACACAGAGCTTCAGAAGAGGAATAAAGTACACCATTATTTCTTTGTTCAATTAACTCTTCCACCCAAGCCCTGTGATGCTTACTGGGAAGACGTCACTTGTAATTTTTTTCCCCGTGCACTCAGCGTGGTTCCGTCTTGCAGGCACTTTAGCACTGAATTAATTACTATGTTAATGGATGTCTATAGTCCATTAGTAAATTAAGACCTGATGCTAATTCTCTTGGGGGGAAGGAGAGGGGAGCCTATTTAGTACCAAATCATTCAGTTCGTTGCCAATGGACTCTAAATGTTCAAAGGCAGGAAGAGAAGTACATCAAAGACGCTTTAATTTGAAAAGCATAAGGGAAGCTGATCTCAAGGCCTGTCCATGTTACAGACCGTACAGCAGCAGATAAGTTAGCTTTGAATTTATTATCAACCACATCACTAGGGAGTGAGTAGACTCAACCTGTACCACCAGGTGTTTTCTTCAAATAGCGACTGACCATGTGGGTGTTTAACTTATTTTACCCGGTACTGGTAGCCCGAAATTTTGTGGGGTTATAAACTTAAATGAGTGAGGTTGCTCCTGCCCACTCTCCGAATCTGACAGGCTTGGTCATCCTTGAACTCTAAAACAGATTTTGGAGAACCCAGCGACACAAGGGCGAGGGAAACAAAGGCACGAATAAACACGGTATCGTTACAGCTGGCACAGATCTGCTTTGGCCCCTGCCCAGAGGTCCTTCTCTGTTTGCCCGAAGACCGAATTTGTCTGTGTGTGTCGGCAGTGCTGCCGATACAGGTAGTGCCATCGTTTCGGTGCGGTCTGGGGTCACCCCATTGCAGCCGGCTGCGGTCAACGAGGGCCGTGGTGCGCCGGGCTTGCGGCTGCTGCTCTCGCTGTGCCGGCAGCCCCCGCGCCCTGCCCGCCCCCGCCCGCCGGCACGGACCCCAGCGCGCAGCCTCGCCCCGGCTGCGTCGGGAACCGGTCATGTGCAGTCTTACCCGGGGCTGCTTCGCTTCGTGTTATGGAGATGTAAATAACAGCTGTGTGTTCGACCTGGCAACGCTTGACTCCTGCCTGAGCATCACTGCGTTTTCTGCGTTATAAATACAAGCCGCGCTTATGCATCTTGCCTTTAATAGTATACAAAAATGAAATTTGCTTCATAAGGGATGCAGTCACAGACCAAAAACTGTTCGTGTGGGTTTTTCCTCTCTGCTGGCAAAAATATAGCAGTTAATTAGGCTGGAAAACCCAAAGGAAAGTGAATTCAGATGGCCAATCGTGGAGTGGCATGGAAAATATCTCCATGACAACAGAAATTTACAGCACTTCAATTTTAATATATCAAAGGATAAGGGTAATTTCACAGCCACTATGCAGAAGATATACCCCTTTCTCTTTCTCTTGATAGTTGCTAGATTAAATGGAAGCCATGTTAATATGGTCCCAGATGTGAAAGCAAAACCAGGATTATGAAACCTAAAAGTTCTCAATGCAAATACACCAGCAAGGTGAAAACTTGTTCTGCTGCATAGGACAAACATTTGGGCCTTTTTTTGGTGAGATACTCCACTATATCATAGTAATTTCTTCGCACATTTTAATATTATGTACCTATTTACTAACATGAGGCTCAGCACGGTACATACAGCATAAGGAGGTACCAGTTGCCATCCTGAGCAGCTCAGTCCACCTCTTGGAGACATTATCACTAATTGTCATCTTTTGATGTTACTGTTTTATACCCCATAATGAATTCCAAGGTGAAAAAGATAAAAGAAGGGAAAAGATGAGTTCAGAGATCATGGATATATATATCCAAAAGCCTGACCTACATTCTCTGCTTATAATGAGCAGGAGTATTATGCTTCCATTTTAAATACTTCATTCAATGTATTTTGTAAATGTATTCACAAGCATGAATGTCTCTTGTAGAAAATGTCTTATAGTACTTAGTAGGGGATGAATCAATTAGGCATCCATAGATATTTGTCCCGTTTTCAGCTGTGATGGAGTTGTTAACTTTCTTTCTAGTAGCTGGTATAGTGTCATGTTTTGGATTCAGTATGAGAAGAATGTCGGTTACACACTGATGTTTTCAGCTGTTGCTAAGTAGTGTTTAGACTAAATCAAGGATTTTTCATCTTCTCAAGCCCAGCCAGCGAGAAGGCTGGAGGGGCACAAGAAGTCGGGGGAGGACACAGCCAGGGCAGCTGACCCCAACTGGCCAAAGGGGTATTCCATACCATGGGATGTCATACCCAGTATATAAACTGGGGGGAGTTGGCCTGGAGGGGGTGGATCGCTGCTGGGGAACTAACTGAGCATCGGTCAGCAAGTGGTGAGCAATTGCATTGTGCATCGCTTGTTTTGTACATTCCAATATTTTTATTATTATTATTGTAATTTTATTATTCTTATTATTATCATTATTAGTTTCTTCCTTTCTGTTTTATTAAACTGTTCTTATCTCAACCCACAAGTTTTACCTTTTTCCTTCTGATTCTCTCCCCCATCCCCTTGGGTGATATAAAAGAGCATCTTACTACTCTGCCTATAAAGAGCTCGTCTCCTCTCATTTTCTCATTTTCACACATTTGAGCATGTTTTGCATGGCTCCTTCCAACCAGCCATGCCTTGAACTTGTCCTCTTAGGCAGCGCTGGCTGTGAGTGTGCAGGGACAAATATGCTGTCTATAAATATATGAAAATGGCAGGGTGAGGAATCACCACTGCCTTCTTGTTTGTTTTCTGTAATACAATATGGAAAGTACTAATAGGATTAGCCTTTTGTGATGAGTGATAACAATATATTAAAAACAAATGTTAATAGGCAGCATGAAATCGCTAACAAAGTAGAAAATTGCTAATAAAATTCACTGGACCTAATTTTAACTTTGATAATGCATCTAGCTTTGAGAGTCCTTTTCCACAAAGCAAGCAGTGGGGTGGTGAAAGAGAAGGATTTTCAGTGCAGAGCCCAAGGCTGCTACTCTTTTATTTCCTGCCACAAAGCGACCTCCAGCAACTAGAAAGTGAAAATTGCCATGCTTTCAAATAATCCAAACAGGGCTGAAAGCTGTCGGAATGTATTGCCTGCGTAGAAACCTGTGTGTTCGGGTACCTACCCAACCCTCGCTGAGACACAGTGCTCTCCGGTGATACGGTGCAAACCAGAACGGGTGGAAAACTTGGCTTTCGGGCACTTCTTGTTCCCTTCTGCGTACGGCTCTGGCCAGCCCTAAAATTGTCCAGACTTCCAATGAGTCTGCAGAGCTGGGAGGGCAAAATGGCAATCTGGGTGAGCAGGACGGGAACGGGGGAGAGCAAGGAGAGCTGATACCTGCCCCGCAACGCCCCAGGTTCTAGCTCGGTAGGGCATCTTGGCTGACTTCGTCCTCTGGACAGGATATAACTGTTTCAGTCTTAAGAAAAGCCTTGAAAATTCCTTTACTAAATAAATAAATAAAATCAAAACAAGCCCAGACCAAAATGCGTTTTGTGGGAAGGAAGCTGAGAGCATGGGCAGAAAGACCAGACAGCACATGGAGGGAAAATTGGTAAAAACAGACAAAGGAATTTAAAATGCACAACAAATAAGTTAATTGGATAAACAGTGGGGCCAAAAGGTAAACCAGAACAGAGGCCTGTGTCCTGTAATAACTCTTTCAAAACTATGCAGATTAAAGGAGAATGTAGAGATCAAACGTGCTAATTTAAGCAGATGCCAGGCTCAAAGGATAATGTGGACCTTAATTATTCACTTTTACTCTTCCCTCTCTTCTCAACTAAGCGAATTTCCCAGCCAGTATTTTTGAGTTTTGCCAGACAGGAACCTGACTGCACATTCCAACAGAGGGATTTGGCAAGGTCCTCCTCCTCCTCGCCACGTTCTTCTTTCCATTTTTCCTTAGATTTAATTATTTTCCAGCCTGACCTTCTAGCTGCTCCCATACTGAAAATCACTTTAAAAGATACTTATGAACAAATGGGGGACCGGCTCGGGTGCCATAAGGCCCTGCATCACTGTCAGTCAAGGTGATGCCCTTTCCTCTCAGCCGGCTCAGTGCTCCCTGACCTTACTCATTACTTCCCCGTGGTTGTGGACAAAGGTTGTTCCATCACACCTGATTTCGGCAAGTTTTTAGGAGCACTTAGCCACGTTTTCCCACTCACATTTGAACTTTGATGTACTTCCTCAGTGTGGGTTGCTTTTGACCTTCAGAGTCCTTTCGAAGGGGTTCGGTCCCCCTGGGTGCAGTGCCCAAAGGCTCCGGGCTAGATTTTTCTGCCTTCCAGCACATGTTTTAAGAAAGCCAAGGAGAATCTCATAAACCTGTCAGAAAAGCTCTGTGGCTTGAAAAGCTTTGTCCCAAATGCTAGAAATGTAGAAGTTTTATTTTTCTTAAGCTCCTATAAATGATAAAAAAGTAATGTCAGTTTTACATTTAGTGGCAAAAATTCCTGCAACTGCAGGCGCAATTTGTGGTTTCTGGGGAATGGGGAGGCGGGGGACAAGATTCTGGAGGGCCTGAGATGTTGCAAAACGTGATCTATGCTTTCAGGTGTCCCCGTGGGTGCCTGCTGGGCTGGTGGAGCAATGCTTGCTCTGGAGAAGGCAGCTGGGGCTGCTTGAGGGAGTTTCTCTGGATCTGCTCTGCAGGGGAACACCAGTGGCGGGGCAGAGGAGGCTGGAAAACCAGGACAAGGTTTTGCCAGACCTCTCAAGCACTCCATTTTGCTGCTGTAATTCACATCTTCTACAGTGCTACTCACGGGAAAAAGTACTCCCTAGTGTGAGGCATAAGGAGCTGTGCCTCAGATGAGGTTTTAACTAGATTTTCATTGCCATCCAGGTGGTTTTGCGTATCAGACCAGACACTTCAGGGTGCCTCTTGTCAACTGTCCCTCCAACCTAGACTGAAAGGCCCTAACGTGTGCTGGAGAGCCGTAACCATTGAGGGATGGTTTTAAGGGACAGGTTTTTCAGCAGCACAGGTCTTGGGCACAACTCTCGTGCTCTTCGTGCCTTTGAGTAGCACCATCAAAAAAAAAAAAAAAAAAGAGCAGATAAAAATCTGGTAGCCATTTTGAATCTTTTCATATCCTATGTCATTAAAACTGCATGTGAAGAAAAGTTGCAGTGGCAGCCTGCCCTGGTGCCACTTTGTCCACCAGCGAGAGCCCCCTCCGACCACGGCTGGGGTTTGGGATAGGCACGGCAGGTCGGGGCGACCGGTGTAGAGGGCTGGCACTGACCACCCCTGCCAGCAACCACCTTCCCCCACGGATGAGTGGATCCCTTGCGAGGACTTGTCTTACGCAGAGTGAAGGACTGCAGCTCTTGGAGGGCTTCCTCTGGCCAGAGACCCAACCTCTTAAAACACCCCCCTTTTCCTCTTCTCAGTGTCGGGGAATGAAAAGAAACCACCATGCTGTTGAGTCGCCCCTTCCTCATCACTGGGGGAATCAAGAAGTGTATCTGGTCCTACTTTTAAGCCTCCTGGGAGATAAGCAGAGGACAAAATACACGGATGCTACCCCAGGAATAACTGGCTGCCTCTCCCAGAGAGCTACAGCAATTTTTGCTGTGTTAGCGCATCCTATTATCAGACAGTGATAAACTTCTTTTCCTGCAATGTGAGTTTGATATTTGCAGCTGTGGGGCTGCCCATCAAGAGCATGTGCTGTGGTGGTTCAGTTCTTCTGAGGAATGCCCATTGCCCCCATCACGCTCTAGTTTGAGTTTATTTCTATTTCATAAAAATTTTCAAGATGTTAAAGTCACTGCATCTCCATGGGAGCAAATGGGAAATGTATGTATGTCAAGTGTGGTACAACAGAAAATTACCTTTTTTAATAGTTTTGTACTGCAAATGAGTAATCAGTCCACTGATAAGATATAATGACTTGGGACCACAGAAAAGACTCAAGGAAAGGCAATGTTTTCGTTTTCCCTCACAAGTGACTCTCAGCTAAGAGAAATAATACCCTTTCTAGAATAGCAACTATAGCAACAGCAGGATTTGACTGGGTAGAGGTCAGAGAGTATAAGCTGTTTTTCACTGCTGATTTTAACATGCGAGCCTCACAATTGGCTATTATTTGTGGTGTTAGGAGCCCTTTCCTGTGATTATATTTCATCTGGTGCTACAGCAGTGCTGAATAATTAAAGCTGTCAGCAAAAAAATGAAGTTTCTATATACCTTTGAGAACAACTTCAAAATAATTTGATGTCCCAGTTATCTCAAGAAAATTATTAACAAAAGCAGCTATCCACAGGGTGCAGAAAAACATGCTTTGAGGGCAGCTGTGCATCTTTTCCACAGCATATTGCACAGAAAGTTGTTGCCAGTGGCAGTCGTACGAAATTCCCTGGTAACTGCAGATACATGATTTCTACAGGTGTGTTGGGGCTAAAAATTAAACACCCACCATCAGGGTAGGAGAGCGCAAAGCCAGTGCTTGAAGGTCAGGCAAAAGGGCATTCCTGTACTCAGCCATATTTGCTCATTAGCCCATGTCTGGTTTGGGGAAGGAAAAGGTACATGACACATTTTCATCTTCATGTCCCGAGTCATGTCCTGACCTGCTGTGCTGCTTTCTGGGTTTTGTCAAATACATCAGGTCAGAGTAGCCTGTGCCCCACCAGGATGCAGGCGGCCAGAGGAAAACCTGAATTTTGTCCCTCCTCTGTTCTTGCTCACTGAGCACAGCTTCACGTCTGCACTCCGACATGATTTTCTGTTATGCTATGAATACAACTATCACACCTTTCTTTTTTTTGGGGGGGGGGTGGGGAGGTGGGGATGTGGATGGTACTGAGAATATACAGCTTGCTTTGCAGCCACAATAAAAATTTAAATGGGTTGGTGTTGGCTGCTCCAGACATGAAGTTCAGGAGGAATGAACCAAAAGCAGCAGCACTTTCCCTGGGGATGGATGGTCTTTCTGTGTGTCTGTACGGCAGGGGTGTTCGTCCGTCACGGGCTGTGTGTTTGCTCTGAAGGTGCCTCCTGTCAGTGTGGGGCTGCATTGCCAACCAGAGGGATCTCACGGCCGTTCATGCCTTTCATTTGCAGGAAGGGATGCACGTGCAGCTATCGAGGGCCTCCTGTAACAGAACCATGCTAGAAAAACAATTCTCCAAAATGCCTTGCTGACATTAGCACAAGCCAGTCACTCCAAGGATGCGAAATCTCAGCGCACAGGTCCGTACAACAGGCACCAGCTGCTCATATTGTAGGACTTCAGCAGAACTGTGTGAAAAATGTGCAGCTAACTCGCTAAATACAGTGACATATAATTATCAGGATATATTATACAGATCATACAGGATAATACAGTGGCAATGCTCTTTGCGTAACATTCAGGGGCCAGCAGGGGTTTCACAGGGCTGTAAGGACTAGCTTGGCTTTGCAATATCCTCTGATAGAAATGTTATGTTGCTTCCATTTTCCCTGTCTTTTTCAGTCCTCTGCATCATAAAGGAAATGCGCGTCTTGTGTAGTTCTGTACAATAAAACCCCTACAGCTGATGCTGAAGTTAAAGATAAACCCTTATCTTCCCTGGGTTGCTTGCATTAAGCTCCACAAATCCTGAAGCCATTAAACGCACACAGACCTGGGCCTTGATGGAGCTACTCGCACATTCAGTTACGCAAGTTTGTATGAAGGCGTTTAGCTCGACAAAGACATCAGAAACCTAGATAATATCTATTTGCAATTATATGTACTAATTAGGCGCATAGCTCAGCAGGAAAGCTTCCATTTGCATACACAAGTGCCAGATGGATGTTAGTCATCTGTGTGTACCTGCAAAGCCTGGTGCTTCACGTGCAGGTTTGCTAAAACCCAGCACACACATGGCATCGGTGCAGCCCTGCACTGAAGAAGAGCAGTAGGATTCCCTCTCTAAAGCCAATGGAAAGAGTCAAGTTATTTCCCTGGAGTCAGAGCTGCTTTAGGTTGCCCTTCTGCTGGAAACTTGGTTTTATCTGTGTTGAGTTTGGAAAGTTATCGCATGCCCAGAGGCTGGGGTGGCTTTATTTACAAGCCTGTTTATGTTTGTGCACCACATGGAGCAGTTTAATATTTGGGGTTTTGTGAAACTTGAGTATCTGCTTTTAATAAGATCGCCTGCAAGCATTCAGATTTGCTCTTGCATAGGGTAATAGACTTCTCGTGCCTTTTAGGGGTCCCACTCCTTCAAGGCAGATGTATAGCAAGCTGCTTTGCTCCTTGTTTTGGCCTAAGGCTTTATTGCACCCTCTCTTTATACACATGTATATCTAGTCCACACTATATACATAGTGTAGAATAAAGTATGTATGTATACGTGAATGTATTTGGAGTCTGGGGACAAAGAAATACATCTTTATGTAAATATATGGAGTGAACCTCTTGGCAGGGGGATTCAGCTGTGGAAGAGAGGCTATTGCTCTTGGGGTCGGTATGTCCTCCAGCGGTGGCAGCAGATCAGCGCAGGGGGCTCGCCCGAGGCTCCGTGCTCCGGTCGGCACACAGCACTGGGATGGAGCCTGCGAGGGTTTGCTGGTTTTGCTAGGAGAAACTCACGGGGCTGCAGAAGCTGCGCCATGGGGTTGCAGCTCGAATCCCCAGGTCCTGTTCCCAGCTCTGCCTCGCATTTGTGTATGTTTAGCTTGTGACTTCTGCCATTTTCTTCTTTCCTGCCATCCTTTAAGCCTTATTGTGCTTATTTAGCTTATCAAGCCCTTACGGCAAAGTCCGTCTCCTTCTGTGCAGATGTAAAGTACATTATACATTAACGTTTGGTGCATTTAGGTTATGCCTACCTGGTACATTGCAGCTGCGGTGAATTCAGTATCAGTTGACTTTGTATCACGCGGGATCATTGATAGTTCCTTCCCACGCTGGTACTCGCAGAGCATTTGGGTCAGCACTGGCATCTGATTTGGACGTGCCTTCAGCGTGGCTGCAGAGCACATGGCAATAGCAATCGCTGCCTGTGCAATGGAAATGGAAATGCTGCTCCTCCCTTCTGCCCTTCCTTTCTTTGGGGACTTTTCCCCATCTTGGAAATCAATACAATCTGCTAATCCATACACTGCCAGGAATTCTAACTAAATTCTCAGGAATTCTAACTAAACATTCAATTCTCAAAAAAGGACATAACTTACTACTTCTTCTCTGCTTTGATCCCTTGTTCAGTGCAACTTATCTTACCCTCTCTTGGCATTTATCTGTTTGTGGGGTTTCTACATGTTTATGGTTAGTAAGTTACGTTCATATTGCATTGCTGCTTTGTGCTGCATCCCTGCAAGTGACTCCACTTGCCACTAGCACAGTAGATGAACAGAACATTAGGTAAAGAAAATTCATCCACCTGTGATGGGAGTTCCTCAAAATGGCAGAAAACCGAGGCAATAAATCAAGTGCATAAATATTCACATCAAAGTCTAAACCTGCAGGGCACACGGAAAGGCCACACATTGTTAAATCTCCCATTATTTATTGCTTTATCAGACAGAAGCATTATTGCATTGTAAAGGATATATACTTTCCCCATCATGAGGAGGAAAGAACCATATAGTACCAGCAAATCAGGATATAAATTGCTGAGATATGCAAGGCTTGGTCCTAAGCCCACTGGAGTTGAGGAAAGACTCTCATGGCTGAGAAGTTGTGCTCCTGGTCACACTTTTTCCCTTCTCTCTTTCTTTTCAATTGCCTAGTAGAAAATAAAAGCCTTAAAGCATTACAGCTGGTGTTGTTTAAGGAAGTGGGGGTCAGCTTTTTGGTTGTAAATAGGGATTATTTGGGAAAAGCAATGGACAGTATATTGTTGAGCAAATGTCCAGGCTGTGTCTTTGCTTTAGGAACCTCCCAAGCTAACAGATTTGGTATTGAGTGAGCGAACCTACCCACAGCTGTAGTACTCAGAAATAATGAGGGCCAAACTCATCTCTCTTGCCTTTGGTGTAAACAATCGGGGGGTGGGACAAAATTAGCAAAAGGTTATAGTTGGACATTTCTGTTCCAGAAATACAGAGAAAGTCACAGCAGTGAGTATCTCAGACCCCTTTGAGGCTTTTCCCCCTCCAAACTCATCTAGTGTGGCCAAAAAGCGAAGGCAGGATCCTGCCTTCTGTGACCAGCAGTGAAACACACGGTGAAGAATTCAGTGGTATGTTGTGTGCATTGAGGGATATATTTCCATCTGTATTTACATCTAGATCCTGGTAGGATCTAGATCAGACTGATCTTTCAGTGTAATGGTTAAATAGAGAAGCATAAGATATTTCTGTGAGTTAACCTGGGGCTGAAAGAAAAAAAAGGGAAAGTAAACAGCCAACAGTTCCCATTTGGGATCAAACAGGATTATTTTTTTGTCAGATTGAAATTAAAATGGTGCTTGGTTTGGTTTGGGTTTTTTTTAGTGTTTTATCCTTCCTTAAAACAGACATTAAACTAGATTCCAAAGGAATTTAACTTAAAACCCAGCAGCAAGGTTAAAAGCCAAGATATTGCCCATTTTATCTGAAGAAAGAAAATGTTCCCACAGTGTTCTCAAGACTGAAAAGCAGAGATGTGCTGGAGTTGAACAACACTAATCACAAGTACTGTGCAGACACATGAACATCCCCCCAGATTCCTGGTCCGCGGGGCCGGCGAGCCCTCCGTCTATCCCTCGGCCACGCGCGCGGCTCAAGCTCGGCATTTGGCAAAGGCAAGTAAGTCTCGGAGCAACTGTGGCTGTTCCTGGAGAGAAGTCAGTCCTTGCCATGGAGAAAGCAGATGCATTTGCTTCATGATAATAGTTTACAGGAAGCAAGTCTTATTTTCCCCCAGAAGTACAGCTTGGAAAAGCCACAGCTCTTTGCGGCTTCCCACGATGTATGTGAAAGGCAGGTCTGGTCGCTGAAGAGCGTGCAGTTAAGTAGTACTTGAGAAAACTAAGCCACGGAAGTTGTTGGGTTTTTTTGGACTGTTTTCAAACAATGAGCCTTTAAATGTTGGTTAACTCCTTATAAAACGGTGCTGAGCCAAGTCCTGTTCCGCTGGATGGGAAAGCCTCGTGATTCACCGTCGAATGTAAATTGTCAGTATTTCTTTATATATTTCTTCAATTTTTTAATTCAAAATTGAAAGAATTAGTATAAATTGGACTAATTTTTTGCTCCACCCTCCAAACAAAAAATATTTTTGTAATAAGAAAAATATTAGGTATATGGGTTCAGAGCTGTTTTGCTACAAACGTATCTGCCTACTAAGAAATGTACTGAGGGTAAGGGAGACCGGCAGAGTTAGATGTAGAAGCAGAAATTCTCTGGTGGTGTTTGGTCTAGGGGACTAAAACACCCACAATCCCCAGCACACAGAAAAAAAAAAAAAAAAAAAAAAATCCTTTTTTCCCTGCCCTGTGCAGTCCCCCAAATCTTTTCGGTGAGCTTTAGGGACGCTGCTGGTCTTAGGGGCTGATCTCAGCCCCTGAGACCGTACAGGTGTTATATAATGGAAAAGACAGATTTATGCTATCTAAAGGAGTCCTGGGGTGTGCACGGAGCAGGGCTGAGCCCTTGGACAGAGCAGGGCTCCAAGGGGAGCATCTATTCGCCTTCTCCTGTATTCCTCCACCCCAGCAGGCACCCAACCCTGCAGCTACTGGGGGAAAAAATGTAGAAAATGTCATTCTTCTTTGGGGAACTTTATTTTGACTATGCCCATAAATGGAAAGATTTTGAATCAAAGCTATTCCCACAGGGAACCAAAAGGTTCAGGGTGTTCGTTTATCTCCTTGTCGCTAATAAAACCAAATCGCCTTTTAAAAATAGTCCTTGTGCCTTAAGCAAACAGGCAGGGAATGATGCAGCAGGCGGGGAATGAGCCGGGAAAATGAGTGATCTCGAAATTATTTCTCCATCTGCCACGAGGTCTGGGGAAGCTCCCAGGTCCCTGCTTTGTCGCATGAAGCCCCGGAGATACAGTGCCCTTCTGCCAGGAGATATTTGCTCCTGCCTGCGACGTGCCACCCCCGCGGCTATCACACCTCAGGGCTGGCAGCCCGCTGCATGCCCAGCCTTGCACGTCGGGCGCTTGCCGGCAGGAGTTGCAGACAGCGTGCGATCAGAAGTGAGCTACCCCTTCTTCTGGGGGCATTGCAGCACTACCACCTCTCTTCTAAAGCTCGCGCCGGACACGTCTCTCTCACCCCTCTTGCTACCCAGTAGGAAGGTACCGCAGAGGAATGGGTTTTCTTCCCTTGTCGTTTAGTGACTGCGACCAGCAATCAGGCTGGGAACCACTGGTGCTTCTACGCAAACATTTTTAGGGCCAAAACCTCAAATAGGACCTGGGGTAGCACGATGGCAATCTCCTGAGGAGCTGATCAATTCAGTATAAGAATTCCTTGGAAAACCAGTCATTTGTTTCTCATTAGATGTGGGTTTTGTGCCAGACTCTCCTGTCAGACCCAACACAATGTACGTATCTCAGGGGGGTGGCGGGGGAGACTCCTCCTGGTGCAAAGAGCCGAAGAAAGGAGCCGCAGGAGGGTGCCCGCTCTTTCCCTTGCTAGCTGTACTCTGCTACCAATAGCCACCGTGTCTCCAGTGGGAGAAAAACCCCACATCACTCCATGTGCTGGGGCAGCCTAATTGGATCTTCAGTATTTGTGGCACGAGCTGCGCCCGGGAGAAGGAGAAGGGCTGAGCACGAGAACGGACGGACGCCTGGCACGTCGCGAGCTGCAGGTCACGCAGCGACTGGCAGGGAGGAGGGCTGGCCTGGGCCTCTATTGGGTTTGCACCTGTGAGTCCTCGTGTTAAAGGTCTTGAGAAAGCTCCTCGTGTGTCAGCAGAGGAATGAGGCTCAAAGTGCAAGAACAGGAGGAAGGGCGGGACAAACCTGGCGAAAGCATTGCCTAAACACGCACACCATCTTTCAGCTCCTTCGTAAGTGACGTTCGTTCTCTAATGTTTTGTTTATGCCCAGCCAAATGAGTGCAGGCACCTCCGGGGACAGTGGTGAAGATGCAGTGCTGTGGTACTACTATACGGGCTTGCATTTGCAAAATGTTTTTAAATGGCACATTTGTCAGCATATAAATGCAACACTGAAAATCATTAGGAATAAAACAGCAGTGGGAAGCTGTGGACATGACCTACAACTGGCCTGGGAGGGCAGAGCCCTTCACCTTCATCCACTGATCTGTATCTTAAAATTTGATCAAAATTAAACAGAGCTGACTCTGAAAAAAGCATACACCTCCATAAGTGATTAACCATGCATTTCAGTGCTCAGTGCTGAATGCCTGTTTATTAAACCCTTGGCCCCAGGTGAGACGACTTCTTACCACATGAGATAACGCCACTGACTGACATCAGGAAAGTTCTGCATGTGCACGAATGTCTGTGAGTTCAGTGCTTATAATCCAGCCAAGCTTATAATTCTCCAGGGTGGGACATTAATATTAGATGAATGCTCAGATAATGAAAATGGCTTTCATAGTGAGCATTTTGTTACCTCCCAAGAAACAGTAAGAAACAACACTTCATTTTTTCTGGCCATTGGTTTTCCTTCAGGTAGGTCCTCTACAAAAGGCAAGGCATCAATCCAAGGGCCGGACTTTACTTAGCAGAGTCCTCTCTCAGTTAGAGTTTTTTCCCCTCTGACAAGGGGAAAAAGGTCAGGGAATGACCGCACCACTTTCCACCTAGTTCACCGCAATTCTTTGTGATGCTCTAGAGAAGGGGAAGCGGAGGGGTGGGAGAGGAGGGGAGAGGGGGACGGTGGGGTGTATGAGATGGGAGGTGGCAGCATTCGCGGTGCCGTTTGGCCGCTCCATGGGTCAGGCAGTGGATGTTTCAGCCCTTCTGCGAGAGGAAGGGTCGGGAGGCCGCCCTGCAACAGAGAGCCCACGTGAAACAACTCTCCCACCAAACGCTCAACCCCGTTCAGATTGCAGAGAGAGATTTGCTGACGGTTTTTCTCATGGGACACAAAAGTCGCCCAAAGGACTGCCACTGCTGCAGCGACACCAGTGCAAAGGTGCGCGCTGTATCCTCTCTCCGGCTGCAGGACTGCGCTTTCTGAGCCAGCAGCAGCTCTCGGCCCAAGCGCCCTTGCCTACGGCTGCGTGCCACCTTCCACCTCAGTACCGAGCCACTAATGAGGGCTTTGACATTCTCTTCCTAGTTGGATGTTGCCTAATTTATTATTCAAATTGGAGGAGGGTGAGATAAGACAAAAAGCACTTTCCAAAAGATCTGTATCACCTTATACTGGGCATTAAACCTACCTTACTTTGGAACAGGATACCTACCAGGGCCATGGCACATCAACATACTGAGACCAAATGCCTACACAGTCACTAATTCCTAATTTTTTCCAGGGTGCTGTAATTAAACACAGCAGAATGTGTACTTCAGCACAGCAAACTGGTGCAAGGCTGTAATGTCTAGCAATGGAGCCCTGGATTTTTTTCACCAAAAGCAGGTCTCAGGGCATCCCCCCCATTCCCTTTTCGTACATGTGCATGTGTGTGTGTCCCAGCACCCTCCAGCCCTGCCCCTCGCTCCCGGCGCACACTGCCCGTGGCAGACCGCAGGCAGGCAAGCCCCAAGGCAACGCGGGGGGCACGCGCTAACGTTTACTGCTTTCCAGTTATTGATTAGTCACGCAGGGCCTTATCTGAATAATAACATACAGCCAGTGCAGATGCGGTAACTGTCGAGGCATCAGACCGGAGGGAGACGAAAAGAGCCTTCCCTGGAAATTTTTGCGCGTGGACAGGTGCGCTGCTGCGCGGGTGGGCATATTTCACCACCCTCGCCGTGCAGTGATGGACGGGTGACACAACACCTCCGAAAAGATGGAATAGGAAAGTTAGAGCACAGAAGAGCTTTACATGAGATTTCCTTTAATCTGACGCAAACCCAAAACACTGCTGTAGCTTTTGCGGCGCCTCGCTACGGGCCCAGGGGCGAGGTACGTCGGTGCGAAGGTGAGCTGGGAGTACAGCTGAGCTGCTCAGGGACATCGACGTGCGAGCGAGGCCTGTGGCAGGCGTTCCTCGCCGCGCGGGGCTCAGGGGGGGCCGTCGCGGCGGAGCTGCGGGCGGTGGGACGGCTCTGAGCCTCGGCCCCACCGGCTGCAGCAGCCCCAGGCTCGGCGGGGCCGCGCTCAGTACCAGGGCCCAAAGCAGGGTGCTGCGAGGCACGAGGTCCCGGCAGACCAAGGAGGATTTTGATGAGGCTCAGCCCTGCCGGTCGCTGTGCCAGCCCCAGGCTCTGGCTTTAGGAGCGCGCTTGGGGTCCCCAGCTAGCAAAGATTGGTGTGCGCCCTTCAGAAATATTGGTCAGCATTGCCATCCAGATGCTGTGGCTGATTTCCCAGTTACCTTTGGAGATGGCAGCACTGTCACTCAGATGTATTTTTTTACAGTAAAGTCATATAGTAAGCAAAATTCCCAAGCTCCTGATGAAACCTGTCTCAGGAGGGAGTTTTCTCATCCGAGTATTGACTGGTATTTTGCTAAAAGGCATGTGTTAAAACCCAGGACTCCAGGTAATTCTAGCCCCAGTATTGCTGAAATCCAGAAGAAAATGTGATTCCCTGTTGTTACACATCGGTGAAATACTCTGCGGGGCTGAGGTAAGTGAAAGGGTTTGTCCTAACATGATCAGAAATGCCACATGGAGAATTTCACGCCATTCAAAGCTGTTCAGCTAAGAGCACCTGCACGAGAAGGGGTCTAAACCTTCACCCACCAAAGGCCCATCCACCCTACATCATCTTCGGCCACTGAGCCCTCAGAGAAAAAAAATTAGGAATTAGAGAAAAACAAAGCAAAACAAAAATCCCCTAGACTTACAGACTATGCTCTGCTTTTAGCATGCCCTTGTGCTGGTTTTATTTGCCTTCAAGCAATTGTGTCTCATATTCCTCCACCTCCCCTTATTTTTAAACACTCGAGAAAAGACCTTCAAGGCTTGGTCTGGAGCCCTCCGTTGGCCCCGTGCTGATGCTACCCCCTTGCAGGGATGGGATCTCCCCCATGGCACTGCGGTTCTTCCAGCATGTCAGAAAAAAATTCCTTTAAACATACTCGCAACCTAACTCATCTGAATTAGTCCTGATGCTAACCGTGGGAGGAGAACCACTTGCAAAGCAGGGCGTGAATCACTTGCAAATGACAATTAAGCTCATTTGGAAATGGAACCGAAAGAAGAACAGAGTCAATGCAGACTCTCCTCCCCTTGGGAGACAGAGCTGCTCTTGGGTGGCAGCAGAAGTCCCCTTCTCACACCCAGCACACGCTGCAGGCCTGTTCAGCCCATGCAGCATCTGCCCGTCTACACGCAGCCTGGTGCTGGATGACCACACCTGGATTTTGCTGCGTTGCAATGGCCACCACTTCACGGGCTCTCTTAGCAACAAATTGCAGGGGTGAGCTGAGACAAAGTGCTCCAAGTCTTCCACTCCACTTCCCTGGGGCCGTGCTCCCCACCTCTCCTGGCGGGAGGAATAAATCTCGCCCGTCTTTCCCTTGGCTGTGACAGTGCCAGGCGGATCCGAACTGCTCATTCGCCCCCATCCAGACCCAGTGAGACCAAGGCTCCAGGGTGTGTGGGACGCTCACGCTGCCGTCACCCTGCTGGGCTTTCTGCAGAGCACAGGGGCTGCCCGCCAGGGGTTTTGCAATAATTGGTGGTTTTCTGTGGGAGCTGGTAGGTAATGCTCAGGTTTCTGCAGAGCCGCTCTAGAAAACATGGATGAAGTTGTCAGAAGACACAAACTATACTGTGATGTAATAAGGACATGGAAAAGGGCCAGGCTCAGCTTTCCTTTTCACAACAATTTAGGGGTTATTTCAACATATTTTAAATAGATAGTACTTTTTGTTGTTGATTCAGCTCAATCTATCAAAAATCCTAAAAGAATTAGAGTGAGAAAAGGAAGTCAAGGGTTGTCAGCAATCGAGCCAAAACATTAGGCAAACACAGAAAGAAAAGCAGCCTGCTTGTGTGAGAGCAACAGTATTCGGGGTCAATGACACTTTTAATCCAGATTGGAGTGGAGAAAAGGAAATCCTTAAGACTTAAAAATATTGCTGTAACGCGAACTGCAGTTCTTAGCCAGCTCTTGTTTTGAAGTTATTTATTTACCGTGACTAATTCAGACTTTCAAGCGTGGTCATTGCCTCACACGTGGCATTGCCTGGGCTCTCTGGGCACCAGGACTTGAGGCACTTGGAGCCCAGGAAGGAAACGCCACCAGTTCCCACCAGCAGTCCCAGCCTTGCTCCAGAACCCTAAAATGAAAATCACTAACACTGAGTTTCCAAAATGCATTTCATGTATGCGCACGGGGATGCTCACATACCAAAATTAAAGTGTGGATGCAGAATCAGATCGCTCCCTCACTATTTCTCATCTTGCCCTATTTTTTTATAATTAATCAGCCCAGAGACATTAAGCAGCCAAGTGTCGTGACAGCGTGGAGGTCATTTGGGAAGCACTGGTGGGCTGCAAAGCTCCCGGCAGCGGGACCAGCTCCTGGCTCAGCTCTGCTCATCCCTGTTTTGAGGGTAGATACGTCGTTCGGTGTGTTAAACTGGCCATCGCTTCTCATTTTCCATGCCCAGGGAGTAGGGTGAGGCAGGCAGCACTTCAAACACAGGTGGTTTAAGGGTCCCCCCCCGCCAAAATCTGTGGGTTGAAGAGAGCATGTCCCACTGCCCCTTTCCCAGTACAGGCAGCCTCTCTATCTGCTGTTAATAAGGACGAGAAAGGGGGGCTTGGGGGATTCTGGGTTCAATTATGGCAGTGCCACTTTCAAATTCCTTCAGTTCTGTGTGACGCACATCGGGCACGAGCTGAGCCACACCAGGCAGAGAGCTAGGCTAAAAATAAACCCAGAGCGTTGCTGCTGTGTTAGTCTCCTGTTGGTATTTCTTGGTTTGTTTTATAACATCTTCAAGGCCAGTCAATGTTGAGGAAAAAAAAAAAAGAATTTTTGCTTTTGAGGCTGGCTCAAGAGCCAGCTGGTACAAATCAGTGTCATTTCACTGAATGGATACACAGCATTCGGTTCGCTTTGGTATTGAGTCACAGACATGCTAAGGCATACTAAATAAAAAGTATACAGTCTGTACTAATTCTTAATGCATTCTTATATTGATACCAGTTTAATTTATGATAATTAACTAAACGAAAGAACAAATTAATTCAGCACTTACTTACCTACCCATGTAAAAGAAAGGGACTGCGGTGCAACTCGGACTCAGGAAGCAGCCGGACGTTGGCACCCCGAAAGAGAGACTGGGGGACTGGGAGGTGGTGGTCCAGTGGACCTCAGGTTAAGGACTTGTCATCTCTGTGGAGAGAAAGACTAAATCAGAGAGAAAAGCTTCCCAGCAGGCAATTTTTGGAAAGGAAGTGCATGCTTTTAAATACATTCAGGCATTGCATTAATGGTCTGGAAGGTGTAAGGGCTCTGCAGTACTGCTCCCCGTACTGCAGGTCCCAGTTCCACTTTCCCCAGCCCGTTACCGTGGTTCAGCATATCAACCACTTTTAAACATCTTGCTGGCAGGCTGCACTGGAGGACACAGCCTGGCACCGCCTGGCAAAGCCCTTCTCCCGCTCTGGGCAGGGACGCTGCCTTCCACAAACCAGCTCGGAGCGCTGCGGAGCCGGGGTCGTGCCGTTCTCCTGCGAAACCAGCCGCCCGCCTGGCCAGCTGGGCCTTCACCCTGACTTTTACGTGTTACTCTTTGCAAAGCTGTCTTAAGGAAGAGCATTTCAGAGCAAGACTTTTGAAGAGGCATCCGGTAGGAGACGTGGAGGTCGCACCGAGCGGCAGCAAACGCCTTCACGTGTACAACGCCGTGCGGGACTGCCAAACGTGTGAGCAAGGCACGGCCCCATCCCCGCTCCTCGAGGGGCACAGCTCCCCAGGGACCCCCGCCTGTCCCCGAGCCCCCTGCCTTGGCCGGTCCCCCTGTGGCTGGGCTGCTGGAAATGAGCTCACATCACTTTTTCTTTTTTTCCTGGAGGCAAAAAGTCATTTCTTCCTCTGAAGGCCAGGGCTGGAGCCGTTGTCTGCTAATGAATGCAAACCATCAGTGAGCAGTAATGGAAAATCGGGGATGACATGGCAGGCAGTGGCTTGCTTTCAATGCACAAAAAAAAGCCCTTTTAAATTTAAATTTAGTGAGGAATTAAAAGCACATATAGGCAGACTCTATTAGAAAGTGAAATATTTGATCTTGGCTATTAATCTGTTATAAGAATACTTTCATTTCTTTCCCATATGTATCTAGTGATAGACTTTCATAAATGAGATCGCATTAAAATGTACTTTATGTTTCTAGTCAAATCTCTTTTATTATTATGCAAGTCCTAGTTAGAAAAAAAAATTACAGAAGCAGACTAAGAGGAGTAAATTATTTTAACTCCTTTATACAAAAGTGAAATACTGCTCCTACTTGATGGCTATACATTGTGCAATACTAAAATGCCTTGGGAAGAGGATGCTCCATCGCAGCCATGCTACCAGCTCTAGGATAACTTACAGGCAGTGGAAATACAAATAGAGCCTAAAAGTGGCTCATATAGCATGGGGCTGCAATGTCTCAAGTCTTGACAACATCCAGACACACAGGGACTGAATACAACTTATCTTTTGTTAATTATTATTGACCTTTTCAGAGCTGCCTGGGAGGCTCTAAACTGTCTCTTTCAGTGACTGGGAGAGGTGTGTAAACCCAAGGGACTGCTTGGACCCCAGCAGACGGACCCAGTGTCCTGGCTGCAAAGTTAAAACAAAACCCAACAGCAAAAAAAAAACCCCCAACAACCCCTCCCTGCAAAAAAAAAACCAACCCCAAACCAAACCCACACACCAAACCAAACCAACAACAAAAAGGAAAACCTGCTTGGCACAAGATCCATGGGCAGCTGTCAGCCGTGCAGGCTGGTGTGTGAGCTGCCCTCCTGCAGCCCCGTCACCCTCCCACCGCAACTGCGGCGCTGCGCGGCAGCCGTCGCTCTTCCCCGCTGCTCTGGCTGTCACAGATACAAAGGATGGACCGGCAGGCTTGGGGCAGCCCCAAAGCAGCCTAGAGCCGTGCGAAGGGCTGCGGTGGCTGTGCAGGTGGTTTTGAGGCGATGAGGTCAACCAGAGGTGCTTGGAAAGGTGCTTCCACCTGTATAGAGCATCGTGTGGTGCTGGCGAGGAGCTGGGAGGGCTGGGGACAGGCTAGGGTGCCGGTGGTGGGACATGGGCATGGTCTTACATGGCAGAGAGTATATGGCCCGTGTTTTAGTCGAAGCTGGCATGGCTTCAAGCTGGGCATTGGCTCAGATGGCCTCCCGAGTCCTGCCGACCAGAATTATTCTGCAGTTCTGATTTTACATATGCATACACACGTATTTTTATATGTATGTATATTCACCTACACGTACTGCAGTTGGCCTGTGTCTTCCTGAAGTCAAATGTGTATTTTATAATTGGTCTGTAATTAACGTGAGCTGCCGCTACTGGAACTCTGCAGCACTGGTGGACAAGTGTTATATTATGAAGTTTCCATTTGGCTGGCGAGGCTGGGAGGCTCCGCTCCTCCGGTGCTGCCCTGCGCTCTGCCAGCGCCTGCCGTGCCCGAGACGATGGACACATGCAGGGATTGCATCGGGCTGCGGACGCAGCAATGCGGCTGACTGGGCAGCTGGCGGCTTTGGAGAGCTGCACGGCACTTTTTGGTAGAGGTATTAATTCGGGGGTGAAGGGGCCACTGGCAGCCTGAAACCAGCACAAAAGAACATGATGGATGTTTCATGGCAACAAAGAAAAAGTGGTTTACATCTCACAACTTACATTGACAGATAAAGCACAAATGTCTGTTTTACGCCTTAAATACCTGGGTACCCAAACCCGTGTCGTATTCCTGCCACATTTCAAACATCTTTTTGTTTCCATTCAAGAAGAGCCAGCGGGGGCCACAGAATCTGATCTTTCATGCTGCTCAGCAGACAGCTTTGCTTGTAGTCCACAAATGCTGTGGATCCAAACGCTTCCCCAGGACGGGGTAGTTACTGGTGCACAGCAAACGTGTACATTTACATTACGCTTTATCTGACGCTGAAAAGTCTGATCAGACCTTTTCTAGAAGAAAGTCACAACTAGAGGCTGAATCAGGCTTAAATCTACAACACGCAGCATCCCTTTGGATGGTGTTAGTACTATTAATAAATTAACCTGAAACTCCTTGCCCACGAAATTAGGATCCTGGCACGAAACCACTTTGACTGAGAGCTGCCCAGAACAAACTGGTGTTTGGCAATTGATGCCAGGCCGCTTGGTGTCTGAACCTGTTCGCCCCAGTGTCCCCCAGCTTCAGGTTCCGACCTTCCTCAGCCGGGCAGGGTTAGCGGGCAGCATCTCAGCTGTGCCCAGTTTCACTGCCCTGCAAGTGGGGGCTGCCAGCCAAGGGCGGCCAGGTGGAGAAATAAACCACGCTGAAGTGCTGGTTTGGCACCAGAATAGCCAAGATCATCTTTTATGAAAGAATGAAAAATTGCCACCCATGTCTGGCTTCAACTATAGAACCTCACGATTCTCCCACTCTTGAATCATTAATAGACAGCAAACATTTACAGCTGTTCGTATTTGTGAAGCCTCAGATTACTAACAGTTTCTGATTTGTTAGAAAATAGGCTACAGATTCTTTAGTAACGGATGAAGAAATGTCAAATATCCAGGCACTGAAAAGAAATCCCTATTGTCAAGGCAATTATCCTGTTGCACTTTGTTTACTGTGCCTTCCTATTGGCAAACTGCTCTGCAGAAAGTTTCGTGTCATTACCGTGAATTAACCATGTTCTGCACTCCATAAATATTAATTAGAATCAAGACAGATTAGGCACGGCAGATGCAAAAATGTGATGACACTATCTCAAGTAGCCAGAGATACATAGTCTTTCAAACCAGCGTGATGCTGTAGACAGCTCAGACAGACCTTTCCGTGATGCATCGGGATTTTTGTGCGTAGCCTCAGAGAGCGTCCAGGTTCTAGCTGAAGTCCACAAAGAAAACAAAACACTTGAGCACCTGGTATCTTGATGCTTTTTTTTTTTCCTTTTCTTTAAAGTAGTGGCCAATAACACATTTGGAGATAATTAAAACAAAGGTTAAGCTTTTTTTTTAATATGCCGTTGAGTATTAGCAGCTGGATGAGGCACAAGTCAGCAAAAAAGCAGCATACTTCTTACACTGTCTCTAAATAAAACCAGGCTTCAAAACTGAGAGCGCAATCTTTTTTTTTATTTCCCTTTTTCCCCTCCACAGAAAATCTTTTCTTCGTGCCAGGACTAAAATATTATCACTGTGTTCCCTCCTCTGTTTAAACAGAGCTCATTGCATCTAAGTGCCAAAAAAGTGGAATTCCTGAACAGCAGGTGAAAAGAAAACACAAGATCAAAAGCAGTTCTGGCTGCCAAGAGAACCTGCAGCACTGCTTGGGGGTACATGGAAAAGTCAGACAGACTCCTGGTGGTGTCAAAGACTTTTGGAAGGGCGTCAAGGAGGTTTTTTTCAAGCATCCCACATCAAAAAGCAGCATTAGGAGACAAACCTGCAATACATCATGACGATGGTGCTAAAGATACCAGTCAACCACTTGTAGGAGAATTTAACTGTTTTTTCCCCATCGCATCTATGGAAGCAGCTCTAAGAAATCAGTGCTCAGAGTGGAGCCTGTGGGCAAGAAAATAAATGTAAGTGGTCATACTGGGTGAACATGAGGCAATGGCTGGTTTGGGTCTGTAACCCGCTGGGGGAACTATGGAAGAAATGTGTCTTTCTGAGCTCATCCTTTCAGTAAAGGCAAAGGACGCATATTTTGCTGTCCTTGTAACATTAATTCCTATTTCTGCAGCCAGCTGCTTAATCGTAAGCCCATGACTAAGTCAGTCCTTTCTCTTTGGGAGAAGATACACTTTGGGGATGTGTGGAAGAAACTGCTCCAACACTCCTCATACGCCGTGGCCTTCAGAAAAGAGACCTAAGTCGAGCCCCTTGTTAATCCCTTCTGCCCCTCTGCCTACCATTCCTTGATATCTTTGGAAAAGGCAGGGAGGATCTGGCTCAAAAGCAGTCATCCGAGTTTGAAAACTAGGAGAACTTGGCCCCAAAAGCTTGGCTATGTCTCTGGATCCCACAGCGCAGGCAACGCTGGGAGCCCTGCGGAGTCTCCCAACCCCGCTGCTGGCAGCAGCACCCCTCGGCGGGCTGCAGCGAGCGCTGCGCGCCTGCCAGCGATCGTCTCCACCACCACCGTCTCTTTCCGAAAGGTGTCCCCGAAGGTTTCTCCCGTAACTGCTACGGCTGGGAAAAGGAGCCTGAGAAACGCCTGACCAGGCAGCATACTGGCATCAGCACTGGGATCGCTGATCGGTAGCGCTCGGTCCCATTTTTCCTCCTAAATATCACCAAGCGGCAAAGTGCTTTTAAATAAAGATATACATTACTGGGGTTGAAAATAATAAGAGGTGCACAATTATTCCTAAAGACAGCCTTTTTTTTTTTTTTTATTTAAAATTCTGCATCTGAAAACACAGTATGACAGAAAGCATTTATATACAACTGCAGTGTTTTTGGTATAATACAGTATTTAATACATCCACTTCTTTTTCTGCAAAAAAATTTGTTTTGTCGGACAAAAAAACCAAACTCCCATTGACGAAGAATACAGCTAAGGCACATCATTGTTTTCTGCTAAATGAAAGACAAAAGGGTGCAAAAACGGGTAGTGCAATAATTGCTGAAAATCACATTCTACTACAAGAAAAGCATTCTGACTTTGAACTTTGATTACCGGTCAATTTAAGACATTTCAATATCTCATAAAATACTCCTTTAAATAAATAGCAAAATATCTACATCTTTCAGTGTGTTCCATTTGAATTTCCAATTTTTTTTTTTAAACTTCGCTGTATATACATGGATTTCTTTTTTCTTATTCAATAGCTTACAAAATATTTCTGTACAATTTTATGCATATTATGATCTATAACAAAATAGTTATTTCTTAAAACTATATTACCACCAGTCTTTGAAAATGACAGAATAGGAATAACTTATTACGGACTATGTTAGGCAATACAAAAATCCAATCAACCCAAACCAAAACCAAAATGACAAAGTCAGAAAAATTATTTCATTAACTCAAATTAATTCTTTTTGTTTCGCAAATCTTGTTTTCTATGTAAACCCTTTTCAGTTGCCTTCAGGTTGTATCCGCATCTTTAATACCAAAACAGGATAGGATTTGGGATTCCTAAAAGCACTGCAGCCTGCCGGGAATATTGGTGCTACTGGAACACGACAGTTCTCATGGAGAAAAGCACTGAAGAAACCCAACATTCACAAGCCTTAGCAGAAGTCCTCGGTTTCTGCTGACTGTGACAACCCTTGAAGCTCCGAAAGCCAGATTTTTGGAAACCCATTTATGACTTAGATGATACAACCAGACTCCTCTAAGTGTACTGTTAGATTCCCAAACATCACTCAAAATCTGGCCCCATGGGGTGATATTCTTCAGATTTTAAGACCATACCATTAAGAGGATGTATCTTCTCACAGCTACCAGTACAAATCTGAAAGGAATGCTACTACATCATGTCAAAATGAGTGAAATTACTCCAGAATTTGTCTTCTGCATTTGAGAGCAGTCTGTTCTGTTATAGTCTGAAGAGAAATTAAAAGTTATTTAGTTTGTACTCTGTAGGTAATTAAATCTAAAAACACCTTCCTTATGTACAGTGAGTTGCAAAAGACAGAGCTCATAATTTCCTAAGGTTTATATGAACGTCTGAGCCTTCCTTTTGCCCAAAGGGAAGGTCATTTTCTTCCCTTAAAGACTGCATTTGTAAGCAATTTCTATTGTATTTGTGAAGTGTAAGCTGACAGCAACACTACTAACTGAGCTGTAACAGAAACCTCAAGGTGCCTTTTATTCATACCACAACAAACGGAAAAAGTGAGCGAGACACAGACAACACCAAACTTCCTAACACAGTTTAAGGCCACATTGAGAAAGGATGAAAGTAAGGCTTTCTTTAAGGGGCAACACACTGGATGCCACGATGGGAACAGATGCCGAGCGATCTGAAGCTGACAGGATTCACCCAAGGAAAATCTGAAACAACATCCTAATTTTGGCCAGCCAGTCTGTGCCTTCTTTTGGATGTAAGCAGGGAAATAAAAGAGAATGCCATAGACATCCTCCTCCAGAATATTCCCAGCAAACTGAAGGTGCTCCCCTAGCAAGAGATTGCTGTCTTCTCAGTCAAGGGTGTTAATTACAACAGAACCGAAGACAAGTCAAGTCATTACAATATACAAATGCAGCGCAATGAACTGCGCCTAGAATTGTCACTCTGTTATCAGAGGCACCTGTACAGTATCTTGCTGTTTATTTGGCAAGGTTACAAATAATGCTTCTAGGTTTTAACAAAGTAGAAAGAGAATTTGCATAGATTGTACATTCAGTTCAAGGAGATTTCTGGTACCTTTTTTTGTTGTTCTCAGGTAAACATGTTTGCAGACACAGTGAGGTAGCAGCTGTGATAGCACCCATGAGCAAAAGAAGGTAACCAAGGCAGAAGCAAAGAGCAGAGTGATCTACACACTACTGTTAGTAGAAAGGAACAAAATCAACATGGTACCTGCAGTATCACATCATGAGGGTTAATCGCTGCCAGCACCACACTTAACTGGAGACAGCCTAATGCTACCGTGGTTCGGGGTAACATGGGCTGTAAGATCTTGTTGCCTCAATTTTAAATGCTCTCAGCCCGATTCCTCTTCCCCTTACTGTGATGGTGGTGGAGAAGGTTTTCAAAGGCCAGTCTCTTCTACTCTACACCTTCAAAGGGAGTTACAAATCAGAGCATTTGCTCACTCTTGAAGAGTCCACAGGAAAAAAGGTCATTTCCGTACAAATTCTTCCTCGCTGCCCTTAAGCCTAACTCACCCCCGTTTGGCTCCTCTGTGCCTGGCTGCAGCAGCCACTGCCCTCAGCGGGTACTCCTGCTCCCAGTAACTCCTGCTGGGACCCTCAAAGGGCAGTGTCCTGTCCCCTCCAATGCTACATCGCTCCTACCCTCTCTGTGGACATGGAGCTGTCTTGGCAGAAGCCTGAGGGTTTGGTCTGGAAAGACTTTTTTACACGGTGTTTTCCATTGCCATTTCATATGGGTTTAATGTAATGTCCTACGAATCCTTAAGACTATCTTGGATGCCTTGAATGGTTGAAATAAAAGCACATATGGATCATCATTATCTTTTCACAACCAGATTGAAACAAAGGCCAGTGGGAAATGCCGCTAGCCACTTTCTACCAGGTCGGTCTTACTCTCTTGCTGAAATAACCAAACCCACTATTACACATATTAAATACCAAAGCCCGAAAATCAGGAAAAGGTAATTGCTATCACTTTTACCAAGTCCTTCATGTGTATTAGCACTGAGCTGACTGAAAGCTGCTCTGAAAAGCAAACTTTTCCGATTTGCAGCTAGGGTTTTTGAAGAAGCCTAAGGGATTTGGCTCACAGAAATACAAAACTTCCTGCTCAATGGAAAGCAGTGGAGTTGGCCAATGTTTCACGTGGCCAACTCCTGAAGCTTTGGGAGCTGGGAAGACAACGAGGAGGCTGTGATAGCCAGTGGCAAGCTGGCAGTTCTCTGACAGCTGGGATGAAAGAGAACTAGCGAAATCAAGAGCAAGTTGGTCCTCGTTGCCTGGCCACAATAAAAATCTGGATGTTGTTTTCTTTTTATCTGGGAAGTCAAAGCTGAGATCTCACGGTATCAGCATTTCTCAGCCTTGCTGTGCAGAAGGCGCCCAGTTTATTCAAAGTTTTGTTGCAGCCCAATTGTGTCAAACTTTTGCACAGTTTCAGCATCTTCTTTACCCTTCATCTCCCCCTTTGGTCACGTTTAGAATATCCCAGTTCTGATTCACTGACTTCACTACTCTGTTCACTATAATCGTAGCTACGAGTGATGGAGACTTCATTAGTAGGGCAATTAGTGCTGTAGGAGATGGACAGAAGGTGAATCCACATTAGCTGGTCCTTTTGAAGGTGCTGCAGGATCATTGCTAATAATATGCCATTAAACAACTGTACATGCATTGTGCACTGAAGCCAATACCTAGGAAAGTCAATTTGTAACACACGAATGCACATTCCTGTATCTCTAGGCTTAGCAATAACGAAGGCTTAACAACAGAGATATAGAGGGACTTTCTTGTGTTAACACTTGCTACCATGAAGGCATTGTTAAAATTCTCTGCTTGCAGAGAACATAAAAAATGAAGAGCACAAAAAAATGAAGACATAATTTCAATTCTAAAAAACCCTTGAATATCAGAAAATGAAAATACAAATATTACTACTCAATGTCCAAATGTCATCAAAGAAAGAATTGGACAAATCTGAAAATAAACTGTCATTTGAGCTATTTCTATTAGCCCCAAGGTTTAACATTACCATATAAACAGGTCTGCATAATGCCAAGACTGACTTTGGACATAATTAATTAAATCACGTATGTAGATGTTCTGCATTTTGCCACATTGCCTTTCTGTGCAACACTGATTGATCACAGAAGTGTTACATGGCTATCCTGCAGAGTGGGCAGGGAATTTAAACGAGCAAAGCATCACACACAGAGGACAAATGTGTGCATATGGAAATACACCCCTCTCCCGCAGAAAGGGATTTTGATCAAAACTGGCACTCAGTTGGAGTCCTATTCAGCAAGGACTAGCCAGTGTGTTTGGAAAATAACACTTCCACATTCAAAGGAAGATGTGTTAACTTGCTTGTTTGGTACGAACTGCGGGTCCCTGCTCTGAATTCTCCTTTTCACCAAATGTAAGATCTGTGAAGTTATTCTCTTCTAACAATATACAATATTCATCACAGGCCCCAAGTGCCTGCCACTTCAGAGCCAGAAAAGCCACTAAGCAGGACGTTGGCCTTAGCAGCAGTACTACAGCATCGGCTTGGAGCAAGCTCTGATCCCTGATGCAGAGTCTTGCTTTCCATGGTTTTTCTTCACAACTACAGGACTTTGTAAGTCAGACACAGTGTCCCATATATAACTTATGTATCTGTGTCTGCGTATTAACAGCTATAGTAGAGGTTGTCATTTAGGTCCAAAACTTGACACTGCCCCCAGAAGATGTTCCAAGCACAGCAGCTCAGCCTTTGCTGACTTCAAACACAGACAGTATTTACTCGCAGCATACTGTCACACGTTTCATTTATGCTGGACTTGACTCTGAAGTCCTTACTCAGCATTAGCACTTCGTGGAAGTTTTGCCTGAGAAAGGACTGCAGGATCAGCCTCTTCAGTTTTACACTGTATGTTTTGACAGCAGCACTGGGATTGCCAGCTTGCTACAAAACTTTGTGTAGATGCTTTTTGTCTTTCAGAAAATAAACACATAAATTTTGTTTTGAAATATTTTAAACCTAGCACGTAATATAAATAGATATATCACTAACCATTTGTTTTCTTTCCCTTTTTTCTTCTAAAGCAAAATAATTTGCACCTTACATTTTAAATGAGAAGTGGCGGATTTTCTTCTAACCACAAAAGAAAGGATTGTTGCCACGTTCTGTTTGGTCTAGTTAATAATGAAAACTTACCAACGAAGCACTTAAAAACATTCCTGCTTAAGAATAAAAAAAGTATCAAATTTAAAAACCTAGTTATCTGCATGCGTGTGTGTGGGTGCACCCTTATACATATGCTTATGTGCAAGACAGACTGAAGACTTTGCGACCACCCTGGTAGTCTCACTGAGAACAATCACTGACTAGGATTGTTAATGAATTTTATTGTGTGCCCTATATATGATGTTCTTCAGTTCATCTGTAGGGCTTGAACCACGCAGTTGCCACTGCATCAGTGTGACTCAAGCCCTGAATTTCACAGTGAGGATTGGAGGTCCCCACAAAATTTGAACTTTACGAAGGAATGTTAGATTAAAACCAAGCACTGTTAAAAACCCCTACTGACTAAGTAATAACACTGTTTTTCTATTATACAAACCTGTTGGCAACCCTGTTTTTAAACACACTTGCCTCTAGAGCTGGTTGAAAAGCTGGAACATTATCTTGACTGAAATATTTCAACCAGCTCTCATTGCTACAAGCTTTCCTAAAACTACAGCTCTCGTGACTGTCAAAACCAAGACAAAAAAAGAAAGGGAAGTGTGAGGGGAGGAAGGCCTTTTCTTAATAAAGGCAGCTTCAGTTAGTAAGATAACATAATCTTCAAGCTGCACAAGCAGCACCTACTAATTAGTCATTGACTAAAACATAAATAATAAATACCTAAATTGTTCCTTCTATGCATCCATTTTTGTGCCAGATAAACATTTCAATGGTCTGCCTTAATGCCAGCACAGCTGACACTGCAATTTCAAGTCCAAAGCAAACTGCAAATAGCTTTAAACCAGTACTATGGGGAGAGATACTACAAGCCACTGGGATCTGCGTGTTCTGGTCATCTTGCAACTGTTGTTTAAAAGGGAATTCAACCTTTCTCTGAGATGCGATTACAGAATGATTTAAGGGTCTATTTCCCTACTGATGTGGACGCTTAACTCTCATCAGCAGAAAGTTAGCCATACACACAGAAGGGTAAAGAGATGCCTTATTTTATTACATCAACAGGATTTTTTTTCCTAATTGACCCAATAGCTTTTAATAGCCTTTTTGGGTTATGTTGTTAATACGAGATTACCACAGCAACAACAACAAAGTGCATGTTTTATGCTAATGTAAAATGCATTACGTGGAGATGAATCTGCATATAAAGCTTGTATTTTTTAAAAGTTCTTGGAATGTAAATGAATTTTTTCCCTACTGTAGAAAATGCCGCTTAAAATGATGCAAAACATGCCTATTTAAAACAGGATGCAGCCTGCTAGAATTCTGCAGACAGACAAGGGGAGTTTGTTGACAGAATAAAGTAAAAGCACTGAGAAACATGGCATTGCTCTCCTTCACATTCAGCTCATGGCTTCGGTCAGGACCCCATGTCCTGCACAGCCTTCCAGATGCCCTGCACAAGCCTAGAAAGACTCCTCTTCATGAAGAGCTGGCAGATCAGAGATTAAGGGAGGGAATTAGTGTTAAGACTTATTAGCCACTACTCAAACCAGGGAAGAAATGTGTTGTTGCAGATTGAAGTCCCAATTCTACCATTATACTGGTTCCATGCAATCCCACCGCCTGAGAAAAAAACTCAGCTCATGAGCAAAATCAGCAAAGGGTGTGAGCAGACACATCACAACCCACCCCCAACCTACACACACACAATTGCTGTACTGGAAGTCTGCGAAAATGCTTAGGTGCTGGTGGGTTTAGAAAAAAACCTGCAGATTTGAAAGGGATGAAATCCAAAACGCCTCCTTGTTCTTTAAACTAATACAACTAGCACTCAGACTCTGAGCCTGACTGCATGAGACACAGAAGACTGATATAGCAAAACACTGGTTCCATTTAGAGTTTATAATGAAATTAGTCTAAAAAATCTCTGAAAATAATCTGAAAATTTCTGCTTTTGCTCGTTTTCTCTAACTAGGATAACAACAGACATTAGCTGAGTCCAGCTTTGTGTTATTAAAAAAACCAAACAAATAAGTGAGGGTGTACCATAATTATTTCACGTTCTGTGAGGTAATGCAGCCACACGGGCTCTAGCCTGGAGTAACCAACCTCCCCAGGAAGCCTAAGCAGAAGGGAATTTTGCTGTGATTTATTCATGGTAGCAAAATAACGAAAGCCTATGAAACAGCAGAGGTACAGACAAATTTATTTTTAAAAAACACTTTTAGCAGCTGCTCCTTCACTGCCCTCTCCAGGGCTTGCTGCTACTGTTTCAAAACCCGCAGAGGCAGCTTATGCAGTACACGCGGTACAGCTGGGGACTGACGGACAGCAGAGGCCGCGGGACGACCAAAGCTGCTCCCGACAGAGCTGATGGAGAGGGCAGTGCCAAAGGCCTTGTCAGAACTTTTTTTTTTTTTTTTAAATGAATTATATTGCAATAAGTAACAGAAAACTATAATGCTCCCTTAGGTTTCTGAACTCTGGTGCAAAGTTCACATATGAGCAAGGTTAAATTCCCTTTTAAAAACCTATGCCGGAGGAGAGCATACCAGATGCTACCTCAAGCGACCATCGGGTTTGACGGGGCCCAGCTCAGATTTGGGGTCCGGGCTCAGGGAGCTCCAGGCTGTCTGAGCGCAGCCCTGCATGACTGGGCAGGCGGTGGGGCCGGCACTGCAGATGTCCATGGCCGACCAGACGCTGCCAACCAGAGAGTCCACCCAGGCTTCCAGCCGGACGCCCACGAGCCCCGCGTTCCTCTTGGCCTGGTCCACACGGGCGGCACTGATGGGGATATTCAGGACGGGGTTCAAGCCCTGGAAGCTCTGCTCCATGTACGCGTTCTTTGGAGGCCCGCTGTGATACTTCATGGCTTCCTCTGGAAATGCAGAAATAAACCCAAAAGTTAGCGCATTAAAAAACCCAAGCCAAACCTTCAGGATCTAAGGGTACAGCAAACAAAAAGCAAAAGTGAGTGGTGTGCTGTAGTGCACTCCCCCGGCACTGAGGACACACTGCATCCCGAGGACAACTGGCTGTGCTCAGCGCTTCGGCTCCTCAGGCTCACCGCTCCGCGCTCCGCTCACCGCGACGCTAACCCTGCAAGCGCCGCGTGAGCAGGGGGAAGCGCTGAGGCTGAAAGCAGCGTCGTCCTTATTATCATCACGTACGACTGGCGTCCCCAGAGCTGTAGGACACCCAGGCACGACAGAGCTGTTCTGCACGGCGCAACAAAAAGGCAGGCCCAGCCGCAAGGGCGTCCCAGCTACGAGCTCCTGCCTGTACCTGGAGCCTGATCAATGTGCAGCTCCTTCTCAGGAGAAATCCATTTTGCATTCAGAAGCTAATTATGCCTCTTTCACGGCGGAAGAAGCCTGGGAGATAAGCCCCGTGCAGCTGAAGTTACCCCTGTGGACAGTCAGAGAAGGCTGTGCTTTCAAATTAGGAAACAGTTCAAGGACGCTTGGTGGGAGAAGGCTGCCAACCCTTGTCAGACCTTCGAGTGCTATCATTGATTTGTCTGGGAGGAAGAGCCAAGACCTCAGCCTGGTTTTTTTCCTAAACTGATGAACCTTGCCGTGCTGTGGAGAAGTCATAACATATGTTAGCTCAATCTGCCTCCAAAAACTGGTGGTGCCATTCCTGGCACTGGAAGCACAACACCATGGCCTCGGACAGACCGGACCCATGATGAAATATGTGTGGCCTCAGCATCATCCCTGGGAGTGCTCCAGTTTTGCTGGGAAAGTATTTGCTCATTACAATTATACTTCAAGCTCTTGTGCTGAATAATGGATCGCAACCATTTCCTAATGACACTTTTCTTTGCATTGTGGTTGCTTTCCTTACAGTAACTCTTCCACCTCAGAAAAATGCAGTACATAGCCACAAATCTGTAATATTGCAGTAAAAAATCATTGTCAGGCTGTGACAATTCATCAAAGACCTTGAATTGGACACTGTGGGTCAGACCACCTTTGTCTAAGGCTGGCTGATTTCTTAAGTTCTGCAAGTGCACCAAGGTGCTGGTCATAAAATCAGAATGGGACCCTCCAAAAATGCTGAGTGCTTCTTGGGAGTAAATTTTCAACCATTTCTTTCTGTTCTCAGCTGACTTCCCTAGCATCCTCGCTCCGGCAGCACAGAGGATCTGTTTAGCTCTGCCAACATACACACTGTCTAGAACACAAAATGGACCCATTCAGGGCGCTCCAGGGTAGGAAAGCCACCGCGCTCAGATAGCGTTTAGAGGCCAGGAATTACATATTCACAGCTACAATTCTTTCCACATGTCCTTGCTGCTTGCACTGCAGCCTGACACTGAGTCCTTTCTTCCATGCAGAGGACAGCATCTCAGGCACTGGCAATAAATCAGTACATTATTTAGAGGGAAAAGGGACATTTAATTGGAACTTTACCGTCACATTTGCGAAGTCTTTAATGTTAAATACTCTGTTAGTCCATTACTTCAAATCCCCTATTAAATTAGTTTGGCACATCCCCATCACCATTATACATCACTTAACTGTTCCTGCATTTATCTAACCCCCTCTTTTTATTTTACATGGTAGATATCCACAATAACCGCTAGCCAAAATGAGTTTACTCCATGCACATATGTCAGAAGTGTGCTCTGCCAAAGCACTGCAGTTTAAGAAACAGAACAAGTACACATGATTAAATTTCCTCCTTTGGAAGCAATTAAATATGGAAGACTGTTTGTCAACATATTAATTAAATAGGAACATTCTAAATAAAAATCCCCAAACAAATAAGAGTTGGCATTACTAGCAGGATCATCTGATTGAAACAGGCAATTCAGAAAGCTTGTTGAATTAAAGTCTGTTGTGCATGTGTTTAGTGCACGGAACAAGAGAGATCTTTTTTCAGAGAAATAACAGGATGAAATGGAACTCGCTCTTCTCTCTGGCTCAGCCTCGCACTTGTTCCAGGCTTCAGGACTTGGTGGATTATCAGGCCTGGGAGGAATGAAATCTACAGAAACTGTAGGACCCAGTGCTTGGCAATGCAGCAGATCACCCTTACCTCTGAATCTGTCACCCTTGTTCCTCAAGGTCAGTAGGCTGCTTTTGCCAAAGGCGATAACCTCAGCGTCTTCAACACATTTAAATTTCTCCACTCTGCTACTGCCGTAATTACGTCGGACATGCTGCGCTTCTCACACCAACACACCGCTGCTTTGTGCGGCACCACTAAGCGACTGCCACGCTCTGCTCCCAAACCGGCTGCGCTGCAAGGGCATGCCAGCAGGTACAACAGCAGTAGCGTACAGTGGGGTAACCGCAATCTGAGGGCAGGGCTACGTACACCAATCAATAGGAAATGCCGAGGATTCCACCAGAACCCTCTCCTGGATCCTCCAAGTCTTTTGTTAAAAACTTCACACAAGAAAGTAAGGAGGATGCTGCTCATACACACTATGGCAGATGTGGGCTATTCCTCTTTGCCTTCAAGGAAGAATGACAGAGGGCCATGTCTCTATAGGAGACATGACTCCATAACTTACTGGGCTGGGACAGGAATGTGGATCCCAAGCCCTGAAATACTGTATAGAAGGAGGCTGGAGCTACTGCGTGTGCTTCTAAAGCACTGACACTTCAGTCCTTGCTCATGAAAGAATAACAAAGAACGTAAGGCTTGCCTCTACGAGATGTGTGTTTAGACATTTAAATCTGTACACTTAGAGCAACCAATTCAAAATTAGCTGAATTGCAGACATTAAGCCAGATTTCTTTGCCAGCAAACACATCCAAATAGGCCTTTGACTTCAGGACGACATGCATCAATGCAAAATATACTCCATTGACTCTAAATTATAGCTTTAAAAAAATGAGTTATTTTTGTCCCCCATTTTTGTTTGCTTTTCACTCTGGGAGGGCACTTCATTTCTCAACTGACTTTTCTTGGTATAACTTCTTTGGACTAAATACACAGCCTATAGTCAGCCACATAGCCTTGGATTTCAGCATTTTTGTGTGGGTTTGTTCTTCATTTTGCAGAAAAAGCAAATGAGTTTAGACAGAGTGGGCTAAGGAATGAAAAATGTGGTTACCTTGGTACACATTAAGGCGCTAGACCTGTGTTTTTTTTAAAGCAACACAGAATGTACAGCTTTATTTCTTTACTTGAATTGTGTTGAAACCCTATGGCAAAGAGGTAATTTTTTATTGACATTTTGTTTGTTTTCTCTTGCAACAAACAAGACAGTGCTGCATTTGCTCATTGTGAAGCTAATCGACTCCTTGTCAACTGGATCTGAACTAAATTTCAAAGCAAATCCCTGTCTTCAGGGTTTTTCTTGGAATGAGGATTCCAGGGCATGTCTACTCTTCTGCAGTCATGCACTTGCATGCTGCTATTACTGCATTTATCAAGAACATGTCATGTTAATTCTGGTTAATTTAAAGAAATCACAACAGTTCTGACACAAGTTGCCACCCACTTTATAATCCGTATAGATGCAATTAGAATTGATTGAGCCACTGCAAACAACCAATGGCAAAACAAAGGTTTCCCAGTATATACTTAATTAAGATGATCTATAAATATGGATTAGGTTAAAAGGCCTTTGAGATGCATGTGTGCATTGCAGTATGTCTGCTAACGCTGTCAAGCCTTTGAAAGAAGTGGCTGCAGTTAGAGGGCACAGGGACCAGGAGCTGGCGCTTAAGGCTCCCTGTCCGTTGCGAAGCAGCAGAGATCAGGAGCCATGTCACCAAGCTAGGAACCAAACACGAAAGGTCTCTCTTAAGGCTAAGGAGGAGGATGCTCTTCTGCACTGCCCTCCTTGTTTGAAGGAAGAACAGTTTTATTTATTAATTTATTTATTTATTTTCAATCCAGTGTTTAGTATCAGCTTGAGGTTTGGGGCTTTTTCTGCCCCAGAAGTGAATCTGTCCACTGGCTCACAGTAACCTGTTTAGCTTTAATGAAACGGGTACTATACATTAAACGCGTGACAACTCATTATCATCAGTCCAGCTGGGAGATCGCTGTGGAAACTTTGCCATGAATATAAACTCAAATTTAAAAACGAAATTGCTTTGGCTTTTTCTCTGCCCCTGGGAGACATGTGTGATCACACTTGGCATGACTGCTTCACACGGACTTTGTAAAGCACAGAAGTGAGGGTAAGTGGGATGATGCGGACGTAGAGCCAACCTCTACTGAATTCACTGCTTTCTTATGAATTGAAATCTACTTGGTAGCTTGGATTGTAGTCTGTGAACTGCTGGCTAAATGCTCTGAATTATACCTGTTGTTTGGCTCTGCCTGTCCAGTCCCTACGCAGGGGACCTGGACATCTGGCTTCGAGTCTCCAAACTGCGCTTAAATTCAGACTGCCTAAAGCAGACAGCAAGAAATCCCCATTCCTGTCTGTTATCACCGCTAGTGATCTTTCTACTGATCTTCTCCCTGTTTTGTCTCCTCCATGTTACATTCCCTCTCTGTCTTGGCACAATTTAATCCCAGGGCATCCTGCTGGTCCTTAGCAGCCCTCCCATGTCCTTACAATGAGCACAGAGTACTCGGCTTTAACACACTCAGCCATATGGTGAGAAACTCAAAATCACCATTTAGAAGAATAAAACAGAATCTGGCTGTGCAGGATGTAGGGGGAAGGAGACACTGGTGGAGCAAGTGAACCTGATTTCTCCAAATGATTTATCTCACAAATTCACTTAATCTTCCTTTTCTTTTCTTTTTTTCTTTCTCCAACCAGGCAAACACTTGAAGGCACTCTCAAGCCAGAATATCTACTGAAGGCAGAGCTGATCAGTGACACAACTCAAACTAGAGAAAATAGACACAGATTTGGATGGTTAAACCATGACACGGAGGGGCAAGAGGAACAACAATGGATAAAAAACATTAGATTCTAGACTTCCCACTGAAACAGCTTTGGAAACCTCATTTACAGTGGAAACATCCCAAATCTCCCAGCATACTCAATAATTCCATGTAAGATCTGATCTCCGTTTTGAAAAGATTAATAAATCTGTGTTTTTAAAACTATTTACATTCTGTCAGTTATGCATATCTCGACACAATATCAAACACCTGCTCTTGATTTTCTTTTATGGTTTTACTTGTATGCACAGACTTTAGGCCAAAATCAATAAATAAATGAGAATAGAAAAATGAATAAACTAGCTGCATATGCTGATTTTATAAACTGCTAAACAAAACATCTTTGCTGGTGGCTGTCCAATGAATTTTTTATTTTTCACAGAACCATAGAATCATAGACTTGTTTGGGTTGGAAAAGACCTTAAAGATCATCTAGTTCCAAGCCCCCTGCCATGGACAGGGACACCTTCCACTAGACCACATTACTCAAAGCCCCGTCCAACCTGGCCTTGAACACTTCCAGGGATGGAACATCCACAAATCCCCCAGGCAACCTGTTCCAGTGCCTCACCACCCTCACTGTAAAGAACTTCTTCCTTACAGCTAATCTAAATCTCCCCTCTTTCAGTTTAAAGCCATTACCCCTCATCCTGTCACCACCACATGCCCTTGTAAAAAGCCCCTCTCTGGCTTTCCTGCAGGCCCCCTTTAGGTACTGGCAGGCTGCTATACGGTCTCCCCAGAGCCTTCTCTTCTCCAGGCTAAAGAACCCCAACTCTCTCAGTCTGTCTTCACAGGAGAGGTGCTCCAGCCCCC
>JAVJGG010000061.1:10119591-10181609 GCA_035590195.1 Aviceda cuculoides | reverse complement strand
CCGGGTCACGCTGAGCTTCTCGTCAACCAACACCCCCAAGTCCTTTTTTTCCACAGGGCTGCTCTCATCCACTCAAACCCAGCCTGTATCTGTGCTTGGAATTGCCCCAACCCACGTGCAGGACCTTGCATTTGGCCTTGAATTGTATTCTGAATTGTAATCATGAATTTTGAGTCATGATACAGGAATGAACATATTTCGCTTTGATTATTCAAAAGTGGCTCCCTTCATGATGCTGGGAAGCCAAAAGCAACTTTTCCTTGTTGTACTCTGTGCTGAAGTGATGTGTAGATAAGTAATGATTTAGGAAATATAGCGATTGTTGTCATGTCCATACTCTCAAGATACAAGATTTTAGTGGCTGCTGCGCTGCTGCCCGATTTGTGCAAACGATTTTTAGAATGACACGAACAAATTACACACAAGACCATGGACATATTTTTACGTATGTAACTACGTGGACTCCAGTTTCTGTGTCTGGAGTATATGAGACATAGGGGGCCGAACCGTTATCAAGCAAAAGACATACCAAGTGGTATGAAATGTATCAGTCATTCAAAAAGCTTCTGGAGTAGCAAATTGCTTTCCAGAGTAATCTTTCTGACAAGAGCTATAGCTTTTTTTCCCCTCTTTTTTTTTGGGGGGTGTGGTGTGGTGGGGGTGAAGGAGGGTGGTTGGAAGAATAAAATTTTAAAGAAATCCCTAATAAAACATATTCCCCTCTTCTGCTACAACTCCTGGCTAAGTCTGATGTATGTTTTATTTTCAGGGTTGAGACAATAATACTATTCCTTCACTTTAGAAGATTTTTGGCAGCTTTCGCATTGTTTACAACAGTAACGGAAATTGTTCTTTTAGAAGTTCTAATTCTTCTGTCATACTCTCACAATGCCTTTATTTGGCAGAGAAAAATATATTTAAATAATAAAGTGGTGACAAACTGACAAAAGCTGGAAATCAAAGCTAAATGACAATTGCCTGCACAGTGCACAATAGTGTCACTGAGACAGAAATCCTTAAAAAACCCAAACAGGAATTTGCATTGTAAATACAATGCTAACTACAGTGGAATATCACTATCTGCCCCTGTAATTAATTTTCTTCTTTACCTTCATGCCTCAGACAACTGGAGATTATACATCACATCATCAGTAGCAAATCACTCCTGAGGCTTTTTTCCTAGATAATACTGTTCCCAAGCTTTATACTTCATTCCAATAGTAGGTTCTAGTTACCGTATGAATGAACAGGGCTCTTTAACAAAAAATATGAGCCAGATCTTCTCCCTGGTTATCAATGGGTAATACAGTGTAACTCCATAATTTCAGTGGAATTATTCCAGATTCAGAGTTTGGACCAAAGGGAGTTTTGCCTTTACACCATGAAGTGTGGGGTCCTGGCTGAAGTTAGAGACATGCCTAACTGCCCACAGGACTCTCACGTTATAGGCAAAAGCAGCAAGGTTGCTGGCTACATGCCACATTTGCCATCCAATTTATGCCTCAACTGTTAAATTACCAAAGAACGTGGAATTCACTAATTTCCAGGCGACGATCAGTAACAGCTGCATTTAAAAGTAGGTTGCCTCAAACTTTAAAAATGTATTCCTTCCACACGTTGTTTCTTCACAATTTATCACTACCTATTAGCTAATAACAGCAGCAGGTTGTTGGTAGTTAGTTTCTGCTTAAGAAATGATGCCACCAAATGTTAGAAGAAATCAGTAAGTTAGCTCTTCTGCTGAGAAATATGTAGAATCAAGCTCCTGTTGAGCAAGATAAGGGCCGCATTAGCTCTCAGCAGTTGTCTGGTGGTGTCTGCATTACAGAAGCAGCACATTATGCTGGCAGGTAAATGCCTGACTCAGTTTATTTGCTGCCTTGTCAGGAAGAAGAACTTCTGAAAACTTAATAGGATCATTCATGTATCTAGCAAATTTAAGATGTCTAAAGTTATGAATATTAATACTGGGCAGATGGAGGCACTTGAGCACATTAAGAGGAATGGTAAAGATATTCATAGCAACAAACTTGTTTTGATCTTACTGAATAAGGAAACAGGTGTGTCTACAAAACATTCTCTCCTCTCCCAGCCCAGTGCCCTTGGCACTGGCTGAAGCCCCTAATGCTCCAACAACACCCGGGCCAGTGCAAACTGCTGCTGGGAGCCTGTAGACACTGCCAGCCCGAGAACGACCTCTGTATTCGGATGTCTCAGGGCTGCTGTGGCAGGGAAGAAATTGGTTGCTTTCTAAAAACGTCGGCGTGGGTCTGATAGTGTACTTACTGGGATTGCTGTATCCACAGATATTTCTGTAACACAACTGCTTGGTATGTACTGAGCAGGTTTTGGCAGGTATCAGGCAAGAGCGAATGCCTGGACCTGACAATATAGTCAGGTGAGCTCTGGCCTAGGGTAATTTCGTCTAGTTCAGCATTTTGTGTATTAACACGTTTATCATTAAACACATAGACTTTGTTACAGTTTTATAACAAACATCTGTAAGTCCTGATGAGCAAATGCGAATGAAAAGCAGCAGAGAAAGGTCCATTTTTCTTTCTGTTTCTAAATGATGGCTTTTATGATAGCTGTTAGATTACTGAGAGTCTGAAGTTCTCTGGATTCTGAACTGTGCATACTTTGAAGATATAAATAGCCTTTTGTTCAAAGCGGCTGTGTTTTACAGACTGGATACAGACGCTTCCGCTTGTCTTAGTGCACAATTTCTTCTGATTTAGTATCTATAGAATTCCTTTCTTTTCTCCTTTACCAATACAGTGCTACTTCATTTTTAACAGCAGCCTTTACAGTGAATACAGACACAGTAACTGTATTATTCCTGTACCAAGTAATAAAACTTACCTTGTTTGATAGGCTGCCGATTAGAGAAGGTGAGAGGAGTAACAAGGAATTTGGTTTCAGCTACTTGTACCCAGTGGTGCAGAATTTTTATTGTCCAGACACCAGGTCGCAGGGGCAAATTCAAAGGCGGTTTGTAGTGAGTAAATTCGGCACTGGATTCAATAAGAATGTCATATGTTGCTGCAATTACATTAACAGGATCCACCCAAATGACAGTAACGGTGACGTTGGGGCCTTTTCCCCATTTCTGCATGCCAACTGGCTCATCTGTCGGCCCGAGGAGTCCTCCGAAATTCCGGAAAAGCCTTTCCTTGGCGTCCCATTCAGTGCCAATCTGAAATCAAAGATCACATCGCTGCTAACATCATCTCTGTGAGCATTTAAGACCCTTACGTCAAATAAGGGCTCAAGACACACAAATCATATTTCTCTAATGACATGAATTATGCATATGTAAAAAGGTTGATGGCAACACAACCTAAGATCATAATGTGTACACAAATTGTGAGACAACCTTGAATGCAAGGCTTGGTTTTTTGGTCCAACTATCCACTTTTGATTGATATAAAGGTTTTCTTTATTTTAAAAGTGACGTAACAGGCTACAGCAGCTCTCCTTTTCCTCCACGTGGAAGCAGTCAATAAAGGACCAAGCCTAGTGACTGAACACAGGCTATACATAGAAAAAAATATGACCCATCATCTCCTGGGTCATGAAAATGTATTATACGTTTCAGAGACAGACCCTGCAGTAGAGACCTACCCAGTTACTGCTACGACCAAGGAAGAGGCTTTTGCTGACTTCAGGACAAGTCATACCAGGTCCTTTACTACAATCTCTATCCATGAGATGCTGTCTTCCTTGCACTCTCTTCCTGCCTGATGTGGGAAGTTATTTCTGGTAAACTCTTTTCTTACTGTCATAATAATGATATTGGTTTTTATTATTCACTAACTAACAGTAAAGCAGCTGATTCACAATCTAGTGTAAATATTTAATGGACCTTTTTTTTTCCTAGCAGCTTTCATATTTCAATGCTTTTTACATGAATTTTAATGGTTCACCCATAAGCCACAGGTTGATATAAACTTACAGGCTGTTGCCATTAATACTTGTACAGTACTGAAAATAAGCATCTCTGAACAGATAGCATGATAATACAGTAACTGGCCTTCTTAGGCCAACTGAAAGGCTTTTTACTATCCCAACACTGAATCTAGCACGTGTTTATGAGGCTGACCGTTAACGAACCACTTCCGCCAATTCTCAAGAAGGCAACCTGGTGGACCACAGTATTGAAGGCTGCCTATTCGCTTTTGGAGGAAGTGCCCACCTCGTTTGTCCCATGAGGTCCCGTTCCCATGATCTCAAATCGAAAGTGATTGATATCAAAACCAAAAAGATTTGAGGGACCCCATTTGAAGTGAAGAACAGGAGAACCCTTGGCTCCTTTTGGCAAGCAGACATCTGATGTCATTCCTTGGAGAGACATACAGATGTTTTGGCCAGCCTGGTACTGAACGCCCTCATAGTCCTTCAGGTCTTCTTTGGACTTAATCTCCAAACAAAGTGTAGATGACCTAGGAGTTGATTTGTTCCCCATACAGGAACCATGGGATTCTCTCAAGCAGTCTCCGGAGGCCCATGCACACACAGACAGGATCCCCTCTTTCAGCATATGTGGATACTGAAGATTTCCCCCACAGAGCTGTCCTTGTCCCTAATCCTCACCTCCCATGGGTATGGTCAGAACCTGCTTTCCTGAAAGCATAACAAATAATTGTAGCTCATTTGCTTCAGAGATTTTTCTTCTGGATTTCACTTTATTTCATAAGAGAATAAGTGGTTCCAATATAATGCCAAAATCCCCCCAAATCCGTAAAACATAACAATTACCTGATGCCTGCTACCACTGATACCTATACTGGAAAGTGTCCAGTCCCCAGTGCCTTCTAAATAAATCACTGTGGTTGGAAGACAAATTACAGGTGGACTGCAAGCAAAAAGCTACAAGGCCAGTAGAATAAAAACCTACCATCTTAAATCCATCTGTCATCATACAAATTCCTCCTACCGGACTATGACACTGCAGAATATGAGACAAAATGAGCCTTCCACTACTCTGCAATCAACACAGCAGAATCGCTGGTATTTCAGAGGTATTTCACCTAGCACACCAGCTAATCAAACCAGACAGTGTAGCCCAGATATCAGACCCAAGCATCGACTGCCTCGAGGAGCTGTCAGTGCGTACTCTCCTGACATGACCGACTGAATATGTATGGAAATAAGCTGAGAAAGAAAATTTCCTGACCAGATCTTATTATCTACTCCGCCAACCTTCACTGAGCGTGGCCACGTCACACCTACTGGAGCACAAGGGACCTGGAAATAATAAAGCCACAACATGTGAAACAAATCTATACCCTCTTGGGCAAGGAAAAGCCTATGAGGAAGCTCTTTCCACCACATTCAGTATTTCTTACTGAAGAACTCCCTGAAGAAAACTTACTTCATCCTCAAAAATTAAACATTCCTCCCTGACATCCGACTATTTCCACCTCTTTAGTCTCTCATCCCTGGGAAAAGAAATCAGAAAGTTACAGTCCCCAGGCTCCAACCTCCAGGTGACACTGCTCAACACCAGGCTGTGCAAAAGATGTTGAGAAGTTCACATGTGCAAAGGTTTATTAGAGCAGACTGTAGAAGAGCCAAGGTTGCTTTTGGGGAAAAACTGCAACAAAACTGTTGGCTGGTTGTTAAGCTTTATGCAGGCATCTTGCCGGGTTCTCTAATGTAAACCAAAAGTTACAGCCAAAGGGCAGGAGAAGAGGGGGAGGAAGGGACAATTCTCATGCTGGTGGCAACTGCTTCCCCTAAGAGCCCGTCACACCACCACTGTCAGGGTGCAACAGATCAGGCCCTCAGCAAGGCAAAAGCAAAGCACCTGGGCACCCCGCAACACCCCGCATGCCCCCCAGCCGGGGCTCAGACCAGACAAGGTGCCGGCGCCGCTCTGGGCTGCGTACCACAGGCACCGAAGGGAAGGGAAGGGACGGGGAGGGAAGGGGAAGGGGAAGGGGAAGGTGAAGGGAGCTGCATACATCTATTTACAGCGTCTGCCCTTTATGTCCAGCTTTCAGCTGGAGGACATACATTCCCATGCTGCACAGTTTGCAGTACAAGCTGGTTTCAGAAGCACAGTATTTTAAAGGGAATTTTACTTAAAGCACTAGTTAGAGGTTTATACATCTTCCCTTGAACTCTGCACAGCTGAGTTCCCAGTACCGAGATGTCTGATTTTACAGGCCAAGAGATACTACAGTCCTATAATATTTTTCATAGCCCCTTAAAACATTGTAAGTAGGCTTTCACTTTCAAATGGAATACACCAAGTATGGGATGGAATCAAGCAGTAATGAATATCTGATAAATTATGAAGGGATGTGGCACAGAAACTGACACTTTCCACATCATTATTTTAATCATCATGATTTTGGGCTTCAAGAGCAGGCACTGTGCACAGGGTACATTTGGAAAGCTGGAACTCTCTCATTGGCTTAAAACTGCTGTTTCTATCTCTGTTCAGTCCCAAGATAAAATTTTCCCAAGATAAATTATGTCTTGATTATGGGTTTGTGTCTCATTGCTCACCACAAACAGGACCATTAGGTTCACACAATGCACACTAATTGCCTGCCACCTAGTTTATTTTATTCTCTGTGATGAATCACAAGTCTTAACAAGACCAGAAATGAACTTAGTTTTCAACTGATATACAGTGAGCTGAGACTTTTAGTACTGTACAGCAAATCGATCTTCTACCCTCCATGTAAAAGTTGTCATGAACCCAGGCTGGTAGGATACATACTGTGTACATTGTGCACAAGCCAATTTTAGAAGGTGTGGGTGTTTCATGCTTGGAAATTGTCTCTCTTGGATTTCCTGCAAGTTTATTTTATTTTACTCAGCCCAAGACTGAGTGCGGAAGCCGTGCGCCATTGAAATGATATCATTAACCCCATTGGGCGTTCGGCAGTCCAGCCGGCTGATTTTTTTCCACTTGTCTTTACGTCGTGTATGGCAAAACCTGCTACTTGGGAAGCAAAGTCTGAGCAGCAAAGCAAAAGAGCAGAGCGCAGAAGGGCTGACTGGAGAGATCCTGTCATCTCCACTGCAATTTCAGTCGTGCATCAGGGTCACAAATACACCCAGGAGCACATCCGATGCAGCATATTTGTGCTCTTCCTGCTGGCCCTGTTGGTGTGAGCTGGGAGAGGGAAGAAAGCTCCCAGCTAAAAAGGTCCCATTCAGTTTTAAATTTCTGCCAGATCATGGGGTGAAAGTTATTGAAGAACCAGCAGTTATATGTCCCAGTAAGCACAAATCTTAATTTTCTTTTCTGGTGCTTAACCTGTGAACACTGATGCACTCAGCTGAACTAATAAGTTTGTCTTACACTTGCTGGACTTTGACAAAGAAGTGGCATTTTAATAAGCAGTAACAGATCAGAGGGTTTGCAGCCACACTAAAGCTGAAGAGGTTAATGCTGGACTTATACCAGGGTAACAGGGAGAATAATTTGGCTCAGAGGCAGAGATGCCTGCAGGCCAAGGGAAGGCAGAAAGTAAAACAAACAATTAAGAAATGATTAAATTATTTACTTTGTACCTCCTGGTCTTTTAAAGTATGAATCATCTATGAAAGGAGAAGATAATTAAAGAGTTTAGGCAAGAAGAAATAATGAAAACAAGTAAGCAGCCACCAAAACTCTTTTTGTGCATTTCAAATAGAAGAAAACGTTTCCTTAGCCTGAAAAAAGCTCACCAGTGATTAAATCCTTCCCATGCTTTGCACTCACTCAGCTTCACTGCAGCAGCAGTGCCTACAGGGCTGCTTACAGACCAGCTGTGGTCTATGAGGCCATGAAGAGCAGCTCATTAGTCCTGTGGGATCCGGGGATCCTCCCTGCAGGGCGACACACTCCGCAGAGCTGTGGGCACACTGCAGCGCAGAGGCCACCCACGGGCCACCACCTCCCCTGTCAGGGGAGGCTGACACGGGGCACTGCTGCTGCAGGACACCATCAGCCAGGCTCCTGCTTGCTGCAGGGCTAGTTTTGGGGGAAAAAAGGCGCACTGGGGGCAGGGGGGACCCGGCAAGTGGCTAGCGAGTAAATTCTGGTCCCAGGTTTGCTTCCTTTCATCAACTGCAGTGAAGTCAGATGTAGTCTTTCTAAGTATTTTTGAGTTCTAGAGTACAGAGATCGATATATTTCTTTTTATCGCACAATTAGAAAAAAACCTCTCCTTGCTGCCAGCCCGGTTGCTTTCAAAAGAAAGATCCAGAGCAGACATCAGGACGAAAGTCAGATTAAAAGCACCAAATAAACAGCAGAAATACTCCTACAAATCACAAGAATTAAAGCTTGTATGACCATTTATCACTGCATGAAATGGCAAGCCTACCATCAGACACATTGATAAATGAAACACACTTTCCATCCATCTCTTTAATGGCACATTAGTGTCATGGATTTGCCATGCACACCAAAACACTGAATCCTACCTAGGCATTTCTTAATTGCCCAAGAAGATAGTAATTTATGGACTTAGCCATAATGACTAGAACACATTTGTTCAATCAATTTTATACCTTAATTGAAATTTGTGGCTTAACAAGAAAAATCATGAAATTAACTGCTCAGACAGTTATATCTTTAAAACAGAACACAGATGTCAGGTTCTATTACTGGTCAACTTTCCTGATATATTTTAGGGTACTTTTTTTACACTCTATGTCAGATCCCGAGACAAATTCCTAGAAGAAATAACAGGATTTGTGGGGAAACCTCAGCCACTGCTGTGAGAATTTTCTCTTTCGTGTTACAACATCAATATTCTGCTCACATGTGGCATCGGTGCCTGACTATCACTAATTTTGTGAGGTTTTTTTCAGCACACTCTTGAGAGGAATGCTTACCACATCCCCATTCACATCTGGAGCTGCAGAAACATGGCATTTTTCCCAGGTATCTCTCACAGCACTCACAACAATCAGTCACAAAACTTTTTAAGTTACTGAGCCCCTGTTACAACAGTAAATACCTTCCATTTGTTCTTAAAACAAGAGTGAGGACACTCAGAGTAACGTAAGAAGTGAGGGTTGACCACAGATCTGAACTGACAACAGTATCTCCTTCAATGAGGAGGATGTGCATGATGCTAGAGAGCCACTATCACCTAAAATTTACATGGAAATACAGTTTCCAAAGGCTGCTGAATTAGTATGCAATTCCTCCAGAGGCTCGTGACATTGTACATAGGTGGCTACGAATACTTACCTCTGAGAACTGCAACCTTCCAAAATCGCTTGGTGGACTCGCGATCTTAAAGACTTTCTTGGGCATCACCCACGTTTCCAAAGTTTCCAGCTTACTGACAGCCAGATTGGTTGCGTGGTGTCTGATTAGGAAGCCTTGGAAACGGTCAGCAAGGAAGTAAAGGTGCACGGAAACTGGATGGCCCATGGGGTAGTATCTGTAAAACAGCACACACACACGCTCATCAGTTACACAAGAGAGACATGAAATCTCCATTTACTTGGAGCTAATGGCTTAAAAAGCATTCATTTCAACTAGAAAATTCACCACTGTACATTAAGAGATTTCAAATGTGTTCATGACTCATTATCAAATATTCTTAGGCTGTTCCAATTACCCTGAAACATAAAAAAAAACGTTACTAAGAATATATGCTCATTTAGAACTTACTCGCAGCTCTAAGCTCTTCAGGAGATACCTCTGTATGCCAGAGAACTCCCCTCCCTTACTACCTCTTCTGGCTAAAAAGTGCCACCCAGGGATACATACACATCGTTAGGCTGCAGCACCGTTTGCCAGGATAAACGATGCTCAAGAAATGCCTCTATTGCTCCAAATCAGGTGGGCGCCTTTTTTTTTTTTGCCTTCGGCAGGGTTAGTCCCTACAGAAGCCTGGCAAGGGCAGTGGGACAGCAGCAGGCTGGGGACAGCAGAGGGTGCTGCGAGGCCGGGCACAGGCGACCCGATGCCCCACTCCCTTCCCCCATAACTTATATGATTATTTACTGACCCCCAACCGATTCTCCAAGGGCAGCGTTGTGTAGCATAGCACTGTGGTGAAGGACACCGGCACCCCCTCCCCATTTTAGGTCTCCGTTATTTTAGCGAATAAACTTCACATTCCTTGAAGATTTGAGGTTGCTTTTGCTGTGTATTTTTTAGTCATGATTAGAAATAAACTGAAAAAAGGTCAAACAAACAGGAAGAACCTCTCATCGGGAGATTTGGAAGCCTTCAGCTGCAGTTCGGATTTAAAGATATTGTAGTCATGGTTTCAAATAATAAAACTTCATGGTCAGTTGTCTGCTATTGTCTCAGCAACATCCGTAATGATGTTTGTGTACATATGGATGCATAAATAATTAAAAACATGTTATTCATAGCTCTGAAATCAAATATTTTGCTACTTTACAGCACTGATGTTAACTGTGAAACAAGTGTGTTTGCAACACATGTAAAACTAACCAGTAGCACACCTTCCCAGTCAGGTCAGCTAAGTCTGACTCCTCACGCCAGTTATTACATCTCAAGACATAAGCACGAAGAGGAGCTAACCAAGAAGGACTTTCCATTACGTGAAACCAGCAACACTCAGAAGGAAGTCTCTAGAGCTTTAGAAATAAACATAACAAGACGGGTTACAAACAGGGCCAGCACCGACGGACTGAGCAAAAACACAGCAAAGCTACGCAGCCAGCACCAGCAACAATCCAACTTCTGTTCTGAGGACTAAGGCCTCCTGGTTTATATGTGTGCAGCAGCAAATATTTACAATATCCTTGAAATAGTCTGAGTAAATTGTCTCTTGGCAGCAATGACTAAAAATGCCTAGAGTTGGAGAGAAATAAATTAAATCTCGATCACACATTAATGTTGCTTCCACTGAAGATGCTGATATGCAGTCTAATTTGGTACCAGAGCAGTCTGCAGGGGGCACGGCTTTCCGAGGCTGTGAGCTAGCCCTTGCTAGCAAAGTGTGCAAGGCAGCTTCTCGTATAAAAGTCTCCTGGGCCGCTGCGGGTGGCAGCATGGGATTGACTCCCAATGCGATCTGAAGCAGTAGAGGCTTTCCTCAGAGCGCCTGCAGCAGTGTGAAATGAGCTGGGGCGGTGACTGCAGTATCAGCTAACTTCGTGCTGCTGTTAGCCTCAAGAGCAAAGGGAATACTGTCGAGGTGCTCAGCCTAAATATATCCCTGCCATTACTGCCTTAGAGACATGCGAAATCGCGAGAGGGAAAGAGGAAGCTTATATATATGCATACACCTAGAAAGACAACATAGTATCCAGAGAGAAGAGATGTGAATCATAAACCTGAGGATTATCCACCTTTTGGTGATTTAAATTGCACGCTGACTCACAGTGTTTTGAGGGGGCTCAGGTAGGTATGAAAATGAAGCTTCCACTCCATATCACTGTTTGCAATTCCTCCCTGCACTGTTTCGTGAGGCTCCAGCCTACTGTAAAGGAGCTTTATGCCGGAGACAGCAGCAATCAGCGGCGGATGACATGGCTTCCCTATCTATAATCTGAGCAAGCTTGAAAAGCACCTTGAGCTTCTGTGCAATGAAAAGCTCCCCAGAAATGAAATTGATTAGTGATATAAATCATCATCAGAACACTGACAAAAGGAATAAGCACAAAAGTAATAGTCAAATTATTTCAGTACTGGTTATACATAGCTCCCATCCTCTCTGCCGGCTTCACTCTGCAGGACAAATGACCCAGGACTTCTTTAGGTCTGCCTTTATTTCATATAAGGAAAGCATGTTACTAGTGATTATTTCTATCTAATTGTTATTGATCTTTTATTGCTTGCACTGGTAACCTTTACTGGCAAAGCTGTAATAGGAATCTGGATCACTTATTGCCACATCTTTCTAAATGGAACATTGCTCAGCAATTCTGTGACTAAGTAGGAAGGTCAAGGCGCATTTGGTTCCCTCTTGAGTACACAAGGAGGGCAAAGTCCATCCGTCAAAGCACAAGGAGTGTCTTCAGTATTTGCTGACTTAGGGTGTATGTGTTTTCTATTAGGAAAAAAAAAAAAGCAAGGTCCAAAAAATACATTCTGAAGAAGGAATTAAAAAGACTGTAAAGTAAGACTTTAAAAGATGAACCCTCTCTGCTTTGAACATAAATGGCTTCAGATGTGTTTGCAGGCAGCAAACATCTACCATGAAAAGAGCCTTTTCTGTGCAAGCCTAACTCCAGGAATTCTTCCTTCAAATCCTTTTTAGACTGAACTCTTCTTTGCTAGGCTTATAGGTGAAAAAGGAATCTAGAATATAGGGGGGGGTCCCTTTAAAAAATAAGGACTTTTATTTGAGATGTATATATATATATAGTTTTATATATATATAGTTATACATACATAATTTTATTTATTTGATGCTAATGGATCCCACCAGTTGCAATGCTTTTGGCACAGCCAGCTGTACCAAGCAGGCAAACTGAGCTTGAGCAAGTAGTTCTCTGTACTCCATGAATGCACCCAGGGGAACAAACAAGCAAGGACCATTAACCTGCCTGTGTTCAGATTAATTCTGAAATCCTGTCCTCTGCTTTTGGTAAGCATAATAGAGGTGAACATGACCTCTGCTGCAATCACATGGAGGGTTTAGGAGCTGCAGGTATAATATACTTGCTGAAATTAATCAAGAAAACACAGCAGTGGGGGTAGCTCTGCCCAACTGGATCCTGTCAGTCTTCATCAAGCTGGAGAGGAGCTCCTTAAAAGTGCAGCAAACAGGTCACATAATGTCAACCCTGAATAACCAGTGCTTTATTATGGGCATAAATACTCCTGCAAATAAGTGCTGTACACTTGCAGCTGCCTGGCCCTGTTTGTGACGGCACACTCCAGCCAGCACAGCCAAGTGGATGAACCAGTGCTCGGCAGTCCAGTCTGTGTCCCCTGAAACACCCAGAAAAAGAAAGACAGACTCAGACTAACCGGCAGCTGTTGTCTCCAGCAGCATGGAAAGAAGTCTCAGCTCTCCGCAGGCCCAAGCGGGAGAACGCATGGTACATGGTGAGGGCGACGTCGCTGAGGGTGTGCACGCCGTCAGGCTCATCGTACACGTTCTCCCAGTACGACCGCAGGCCGGGTGTGCCAGACGGGTAGTTGCCGTACAAGTAGTAGTCCAACTGGCCAATTATCTCTTGATTCACTACAGCTTCAAATTTGCGGGCAAAGAAAGTTGGCCTGGCAGTCTGCTGTGGTGATACGAAAGGAAAAGACACTGGAGTGAGTTCCCATTTTCAGCCGTGACACTTTGTCCTCAGCAATGGGTTGGAGTTGAGGATATGAACTGGTTTGCCCCTTGGGCAAAGGTGACTTAAAAGGCCACCTTTGTGACCGTTTGTCCTTAAGAGTATCGTTAAGATTCAGATAAAAACTACGTAATTACTCAATGAAAATGTAGGTGTGCTAATCCCTTCATACCAGCAGCCACCCCCCACTGCCTTGCTCTGGAAGGCTCTCGCAGGTGCTGGAGGGGTGGGAAATGCTCTTTAAGCCATTTGTTAGCCTGGAGATGGTGCAGCACTGGCACGCGTTATTGGTTATCAGGCAGGGAGCAAAGCATCCTGTGGCACAGGGGCTCAGAAGAGGCAGAGCAGTATTTTGCGTGTATGGATTTGCTGCTACGAGATGGTAAGAGGACTCTGGGAGAGGTGCCATCTGCGGCTGAGATTTCTCAGCTTCTGACTGGTCCCGTACAGACCTTTTGCTCTGCACTTGACACAATCTTGGGTATACTACCGGTTTATATGCTACTCAACTACCACTGGCTTTTAAAAAACCTTTGTTTTGCCTTGCTCATATTTGAGCATGGGTTCTGAGGGGCTGAGGAGTTCAAAAGTGCCCCAGATGGTTGAAAAATTCTTTTGAGGATGCTCAGTTTTACTCTGAGATGGCGCATGCTGTGGGCTCTCTGATCTCCTCCTCTGCAGCTTGCTTTGTGCCTCTGTGGGAACTGCGAGCAAGCCTTCTGGTGCTGTGTGTTCATCTGAGGGGCTCTCTCGTCAGGCAAGTGTCAGAAGTTGCCTTTACATCTATTCTAATCTTGAACTTTCCCTTGCAGCTCAGTTTACCTGATTGTTTTCTGAAATGTTGTTGCGGGTTGTTTTCCCAGCCTGAAGCAGGTCAGCCTCTGTAGACTGGCTGGAGTTTTTTAAGACTTGCCATTTATTCTGTGCTGAAGACTTTCCTGGGATTGATGTTTGGGGCAGCAGAGCCTCTCTTAGATAATGTCCCATTTGCTCTTTTTGTGAGTGCCTGTGTCACTGACTTCAACTGCGCCTGGTAGGCAGCACATTACAATAAAGAAAAGATCTCTGTTTCAGAGCAGTCATCATTTTTGTGCTGTAGGGTAACACATTCCCCATCCCACACAAAGCCTGAACAAACATGCTTTATGCAGGGAACCCTGAGGAGCTGCAGGGATGGAATTGCAAATCTGGTGACCTTGAAACAAGCGGTTGTTCATTCTTAACAGAAGATACACAGGCCAGATACAGTCTTGAGGTCGAGTGCACCCTTGAGCACAAGGATTTGCTCTCATGTCTGCCTTGAGGAAACTGTATCACAAAGTAACCGATTTAACTTTTTAAGGCAGTCCTGCCAAGCCTGGGTGATCGAAACCTCATGACTCTGGTCCCCAAAACCACAAGATAAACTTAAATATAATCCTGCTGATGAATATAAGCATGAAAATTGATTTGCCTTGTGCTACATAAGCCTCTAGCAGGCACTCTAGTCAACTTTTAAGCTTTTTTCAATGATGAAAACCACTACTTAGCAGTGAAAGCCAGGAGCTTCATGAAATCATGAAAGCATCTGAGCTGGAACTCTGGAAAAAAACCTTTGCAATAAATTCGCAAGAGTTACCAAGTAATATTGGTACAGTGAGAGATGTGTCAAGCTTCCCTGCTTTCTAGCACAGCAGACCTACCAACGCCAAGTAGTCCAAAGAGCTGCTTTGTGACCTTACCATGCAGTGGTAAGTCTCAAGGGCCAAAACACAGTAGAACCAATCTTTTATTCTCCTGCAATTAAGAGCAGAGATTCCTCACACCTCTTTCTCCACCTTGCTTGATGAAGTAAAAGCTTCCCTTCCCACTCCCTGCTGCAGCCATGCAGCCAGACCGCTCTCCACACCCCAGCAGAGCGGGGAGAGCTTCTTTGCGGGTATCAGGGACTGCTTCAGTTACCTGGAATCGGTGGAAGTCTGCTGGTTTGAAGTCATTAGGCGAACAGCCACACCAGTCAACAATGTGCTTGTACTGACACTTGCAACCGAGTTTACGGTTCCAGTTTGTGATGCGCAAGTTGTTGTCCACCATGGAGTCACAGTACGGGCTATTTTCCAAAACAGTGTGAAAGAAGGACTGAAAGAAAGACAGAGCAGATCAGTGCATTCAGCTCCTCAGGCTTCCATTTTCTCCTTCACTTCAGCCCACGGGCCTGAACCTAATAAAGTGACTTATTTTCTTTCAAAATGACAAAATTAACAAGCTCTATTGTTCCGCCATATATGAAAAGCACTCTACATATATGCATTCCATAGAGCATGAAAAAAAAAATCACAACATGCTATAGACCCAGCCAAACTGTAATAACATACAGTTGAGGCCTTGCTGCAATAACCTGGCACAGAATAGCTGCGCTTCTGCAATGACCAACTCTGGGTATTGGGAGTCCAAAGGACTCCAGAAAAGGCAACCAGTGCCAGAATTTTTATTTCAGCTGTATGAGCGATTCCTCTTATTTCTCTTCTGTAAGCTACTCTCTGGTCTAACAGATTTAGGACTATTTTCCTGAGCAATGTGTTAATGATATATCTCAAGTTGTTTCCTAAGACAATTCTCAAACCTTCACCATCACTCCAATTACTATGAAAAACTACAGTCTCAGACAGCTCTTTGGCGGGTATCTCTATCTCCAGCACTCCAAAATGCATTGCTAGTTGAATGGCCTTGTTCTGAAATATACAGTTCAAACCAGGCACCAGAAGGGCATTCTGCCTCCTGCAATTACATCTGAAATCATAAGTCTTTATTTGCTGACTCAAGGCAGCAAGGAATTCCTATTGGGCTATCCTAATTATATCATCATAATATCAGCTATTACATAAGTCATGTGTAATGGGGACTCATATAGCAGGTTAACAGGTCAGTGAAGGCAGTGCAATTTTAAGAAACCAGCTATGTATCTTGCAAAGAAAACCTTGTAGAAAGCAGCTATGGAATATGATCAAATTTAGCCCTGTAAAAGATGATTTCTGGAGTAGTGACTTCTCTTTAAAATCAGCAATAGTAAGACCTATAAATAACCAGCATATTAGCATGGCTGGCCCCCAAATAATCCCCCTACCCTTTTTAATGTTAAATGACAGCCCACTGAATATGGATTTTATGCTTGAACTGTTTGGTTAAACCCATAAAGGCATCCATTCTCAGTCAAGTGAGAGGAAAAAAAAACCCCTACCCAATTACACATTGCCCTGTGTCCTTTCATAATGATACAGAAATTTCTCCTAGATAATGGATGAAAAGGTTATCAGAGTTGAGACAAAAGGTGATTTTTAACAGAAATGGGATGAAAGCAAGATTATTCGACATGTATGCGGAATAATAAACCCCTATCAAAAGATGACAATTGCTGTGTTCCACTGCAAACTAATAAGCCTAGATTCACAAGATCAGTCTCATAAATCCCTCAAAATGTTCAGGGGCCACTAGCAAGGAAGTAAGTTATTGTTCTAAAGTCAGTCATCAAGTCTTGCCTTGGGCTGGCTGCACGCTATGCCTGGGAGCAGAGCCTGACAAACCAGGGGAGCAAGGTACCTGCTGAGGCAGGTGCAGCACAGCCCGACGACCCGCCAGGCTCTGTGCTCTGGCTGTAGATAACGGGCATCTCCCTGACACACTGCCGCACGCTAGACGAAAACCCAGCCTGGTGCGCGCTCCCCTTCTGCATCGCTTGTAGCCAGAGTGACTCCTCAGTGATCGAAATGATTTGTGACTATGCCTTCTAGCTGAGTTTTGAACGGAACAATAAACCTTTGTTTGTAGGGTTTTTATTTTTAAAGAAAAGGGCTGGATAATAGCGAGGAAAGCTACTTATGAAAACAATTCGCCATTTCTAATGGCCTTCAAAGGCTTTGTGGAGGAACAATTTGCGAGCAAAGGGCAGCTGGACTTTTGGTTGTTCAGTAATAGATTAATAGGCTTGAAAGTATAAAACAAAGCCACTCCTTGCAAAAAAGTCCCACAAACAAACAAAGCAACTAAACAACTGCAAAAGTTGTTCTAACACTAAAGGACCTACTCGTCATGGGAGTAAAATTCTCATTACCCACTGCGGGATGACCCAAAGCCCACCGAAATCAAGCGGAAGCCCCTCTGACTTCGGTGACCTTTGGGACAAGCACAAATGTTGTTGTTTTGAACACAGAAAGGGATTGCTTTGAATTTACATACCTCAGCAGGAAGTAACGTGTAAGAGTAAAATCTCTTCATCTTTGTTACCAGATCATCATTAGAAAAAGTGACATACTCCACAAACTTCCTGTTCAGGAGAAACCAGTCCGACCCTCCATCGACTGCAATTCCTTCTGGGATCCTCCGATCCCCCAGGCGCCACATGTGGGTATCACATTCTAGGAAAAGTCGATCCAGTCCTTGTTTTCTGATAAATCTGAGGGAATACAAAAGCAGTCATTAAAAGTTAATTTGTATTTTGTTATCATCACTAGCTCTATAAATAAAGTAGCTACTTTCTCAAACAAAAAAGGATAAAAAGGTCACTTGTTTATATTTCTGTTCAACTCATAAATAATGTAGAGAGGTTTAATAAATCATTAATCAGTTATACATTCAGTTATAGAGGCAAAGATCAACAGACTGCTTTTAAACATCATTTACACCTTCTGCTGTCCTAAGACAGAACTGTGCAAGTTACAGAGCTGTATGGCAGGAAAATCCGTAATGTTCATTAACTCTTAACAAACCACTGCAGGAGAACCATAACATGAACAAGAACTAAACAGTCTGTGTGACAGGCTTCTGTCTCTAAATAAATGCACAGTTTTTGAAAAACAGCAAACCATACATAAAGGTAAAATGACCAATTTTCTCCTATGTTATTATTCCACAAATTTTTCTATTTAAGTATTGTTAATTAGGAACAAATACAACTGCATCGGTCTTTGCTGTAGAATGAGTATGTGAGCTCCATTTTCAAGTCTATGGGGAACAATGTTTTGCTATTGCTGAACCATGAATAAGAGGAGCAACTGCAGAACTGTAAAGTTATGGAAATGAATTATTTGAGACCAATATAAGAAGAAAAAAAGGAGTTGGAAAATCAAACTATGTTTGAAAACACTGTGGACTGGATGCCCACACATGTTTTGAGACTGTCTGATCCAGGTTTCTATTTGTTATTCCATTTGCAGAATTATTTCCCAGAAAGGGAAGCAGGGCATCCATGAATTAGCGCACGCCTTCGCAAGGGGGGCTGAGCGCTGTTACCAACGCTGAGCTGCTGTGTTGAATACACCCTGCATCTTCGGAGCAATCATAAATGCTAGCTTACCAGACTGTTGTAGTAACTAACATCCACAAAACCACAGATCTCACCGGATGCAAGAACTGCAGGCTAACAAAAGCTGCGGCACCTACACTGAGGAGGACACCGTAGGACCTGTGTTTCCTTCCTGAATGACACAGAGCTAACACCAGGGTTCTTAGAAATGTTTTAGGATTAGGAAGTCAAGAAGACATTTTAGTGGGCCTCAAACACGGGCAACTGAAGGAAGGGGAAAAGAAATAAAAGTTAAGGAACACCACCAAAGCTTTCTGGACTCCTGCATCTGGTAACTTGAGTGTTAACCCCGTAGGCTAACTCTCTGGTTAAAGTTTTCTCCTATACCAATCAAAGAACTGAGACACAATTATGAAATGGTGCATATTAATTTTCAAAAGGACCGTAAATGACTTCAGGGTCTATGTCCTACTGATAGCTATGTCTCTTCTCACAGTATGAGAAGTAGACCTCCTCTGTTAACACGACAGTGCAGAAAATGTGTAGATGAGAGTGAAGAAATTTTTCTTTCCATGAACAAGTTTCTAATTTCATGTTCCATTATGAAGGATAATAGAAAAGCCTTGCAATTTTAATGCAGTGCTCTGGAATGTAATCTTCAAATTCAATATTTATGCAGTTATCTCCAAATCAAATATTAATGTGCCTGAAAGTTTGGTCATTTATTTATTTCCGTCAAAACTAAATGCTCATTTGAGTTAATTATTTTAAGAAAATAATAGAATTTTATCGACCATATTTAAATAGGAACGTAAAGTTCTTTTCCATTAAATAATTTCTTTCAACTGCTATCTCTACCAATTTATCACCCTTTATTCTCATTTTCAAACAGAAGTTTCCTTGACTGCAATAGAAACCCCCAAATAAAAAACCCCACCTGACCATTTAAAAAACTCCTCTACTTACAAACTCCCTCAGCCTTTATTACATGATAGGGCTTACAGTTAACTAATACCAGAAAGCCCAGTTACGCAACTTCAGCCTTATTGTCTGAAACCAGCAATAGAAGAGTACGGCCACACTCAAGACAAGAAGGTCCCAGCAAATCTAGTCTCACAGCTTCAACGTTACCCAAAATGGCTGATAGGCACCTTTTCTGTATACATACACAGTTCTGTGACTTTTTTGAGCTAATGGCTTGGACAAGCAAATCTCTGTGTATGGAGTGAAATAAGACAATTCTTGGGAGCACAAGCGTTTTCACAACAAATCTCAGTCCTAAAATCTTACACAACGAGGTTATTAGAAGAAAACTAAATGTACTTTCCAACCATTCATCCTCCAGCACGGCAGCGCTGCCCAACTGAAGAGCAGCAACACCTTTGGAGACCTGCAAAGAGAGTACCCTTTTGCTAATGCTTCTTGAAACCTTGCTAGAAAGATCATATCAGGTTTTAAATACCAGTAACAACCAAATAGGAAGCAGGCATTTTTCAGAAGGTTCACCTTTACTGGGCCTGCTTCACATACAGTCATTACACCTGAACCAAATAACACATTAGCATAGCAAAAAATTTCCTTTTATCTATGAGGCAATAATTTACACAAGGGGCTCTGAAGACACAGCTCTCTCTATCGGGAAATTGCTTGCTATCCATAAATGTTCCTTGGGAGCCAAGGGGACCGAATATATTTTAGACCTGCTGGAAGCCAGACGATCCTGCCTGAGGTGGCAGTGGGTCGCCCTAGCAAGCCTAGGCTGTACTGCTGGGACACAGAGAAATGAACTGCAACCAAACTGGAAAAGGTGGAATGAGGGGGTTTTTTTGCTCTAGATTCTCTTCTAGGATGACAGATGTTCCTAGCTACTCTAGCAATAGTGATTTTGGCACTCAGGGAGGCAAGAACTTACTCTAAGCATATTGGATATTGCCTGAGGGAAAGGGAAAGGTGTTATTTGTATGCTACATAGGCCTTTTCAAGAAATCAAAACCCCTCAAACACTACAAACAGTTCATAAAGATTCTTGACTAGCCATCCAACAATGCTTGCAGCAGCCACCTCTGAAAAGAAAGATAAGAAGATGGAGGGCAAAAGTATGACCCTACTGATTTGTTTCTAAACTTATGCTGTATTTCATTAGTTTCTGGTTATGCTCAACGTAATACCGAAACAGTGTATTTTATGAAGGCATGCCAAGCTTCAGAGAGAGCAATGAAATACAAAAAACGGTGATTCTTCCCTCAAGTCTTTCTCTCTTGGGTTTCACAAGACACCTAGCAGATGACTCCCAAATTAAAGTAGAAAAAATGGATTAGTAATAGCATTTCATTAACCTTAGTCAATGTGGAAAAATTTAGGTTCTTCCTGGCACCCTGAATTTCAGATAAGACTGGCACACCTCTGACAACTGCAAATATACTTGCCAGGATAACGACACACATTTGCACCACAACATGGTTAGCCAAACACAATGGAGACTGCCATCAGATAAAGACACTTGACCTGTCTCCTGATCTAAGACAAACAACAGGAGGAAAATAATGATAAGACAAGAGAGTCAACCAGTAGAAAATAAAATAAGACTAGGGTTAAGGGAAAGCACGCCATTTTACCTTATTTCACAGAACACCCCATCTAAGACATTTTATACTTACCCTTAATCAATTTTAACTCTTCTTAAAGAGCCTCCAATTTTGAGGAACCTGGATTACACTTGCAAGTAAGCAGCTAGCATAGCATAATATGAAAGCATCTTGCCAGCTGAGCTCAGCAATCAGGCAGCTACACATGTGAAAGGTGCTGTTTGCGCCCTGACTATGCGTGGATGCAGCCTCAGGGTTTACCTGGCTCTGGGTGGTTATTTTTTTACTTTGTTAAAAAACCTACTGCCTGCAGCACATGGTCTGTAACACTGAGTACAGATAGTTAACTGTCCAGACAGCTCATGATTGCAACCCAGCTTAGAGAACTCCTCTTACTTTGTAGTGTATTTAAATATTTATAATTGCATTTGAGATGAGACTCTAGGATTGTATAACACGTAAAACATTTGTAAGATGTTTAGCACACGCTCCTACAACATGAATATAAACACATAGCTCAGCTCTTCTTATGATATGTTTTAACTAATAAATATTGTTGCACAGTTACTTAATATCAGCAAAAATATCACAATCAAATATCACCCTTTTGGACAGTTTTCTCCAAGTGACACTGCATACCACAGCAACTCTGAGAGGCCCCCTCTCTTGAATGCTCTCACGCAGTCTATAAGACAGAGAGTTCGCTGTTTTCCGAAGTCTATGAATGAATAAAACTTTCTTGAGCATCAGAGGCTATCAGATGGCTAAACATTACTTCTAATTCATCACTAAAAGGTTTTTGTCTGGAAAGAATGTATTTTTTAAGGTGAAAAGGTTTCTTCCTGAATGTTTCCTGTTTCTGGCCTCTTGCCTACAAAACCTCCTATCGACATTTCACTGTTAACCAGGTGCACCCACTAGGACCTCATCATCATTACTCAGTATACAAAGATAAGAACTATGAGTAAAAGTTAACAATGTGTCAGTGAAACAATTCATCACAAGTTGAAAGTCAATGTCAAAGCAAGGGTCTGCAGAGCCTGGGAGTTGGAGCTCCACTAGCACCATGTCCATGCTCTCCTTCACGTATGCGGACAAACTCTGCACATTGCTTTGACTCTATCTGCTCCTCTTTTAACTGTCTTTAAACAAAAATTTGAAGAAGTCAGCCAATTTTGGTGGGAAAAGTCAAGTAAATATTTTTACAAATGAGAAATATGAGAGGCTCTTGCCAGCAGTGTTTGCACAGCCACCTTGGAAACACTTACCAGAGTCAATCAGTCGGGAAGCATAAAACAATAACTTGCAATTTAGGTGACCAAGTAGAAAGCACAGAACAGTAATTTGACAATCTTGAGTGTAACAATTGCAACAAGTAATTTGTGAGCAATCTCTAGGCTACAATATATCTCCATAAACCAGTCACTGAATAATTCTTTGTAATAAGCAAGTTCATAAAACCCAAACCTGCACGGAGCAGTTTCATTCCCTGCCCGCTGCAGGCCAGAAATCCTGGCCTCCATTGAGTATGCAATGAATTTCCAGTTGACTGCGACACAACCCTGACTTCACCCCATTTCCATGAGTAACTCTATTCTATCAAGGGTTACATAGCATTTAAAAAATCTGAAATAATTAACAATTAGCTATTTAAGCACAATGTCTGTATCACATAAAGAGCTGATCTTGCAGAATGTTTCCCATACTGCAGATATGATCTTGCAGTATGTTTCCCAAGACCTATTTTTGTTGTGTCAAAAGCCTCCAGGGCTGTCCCCCCCTCCCGAAATGGAGCTGAAGCTTGACAGGGGGAACAATGTCAAAAAGGAATAGCACCTACTTAGTCTGTCAAGGTGAGGAAGATTTCCTCCCGGTATGACAGGCAGCATGCCGAAAGTGCAGAATGCAGAATTCCTGCTGTTTCAAAAGGCTGTGAAAAAACTCTCAGTATAGATAAAAACAATGGAAGAAAAGAGAGGGAGAAATAAAAATTGTAACCTGCTTTCCAATGTGTTTAAACTGCAGCATCCTGAATGCACATTACAAGGTAAAAAGCAGAATTCTTATCTTTCTTTAATTCCCTTACTCTGAAGAAAATATTATAAACACAATACTATCCTAACAATCCCCTAAGCTTTAATGCCAAAGTGCAAAAGAACATCAACAATATCATAAAGAATTTCTCTCTTGACTGGATTTGCTATAGCAAGATTGGGCTTATTTCACATGCAAAAGCCAAACCTGTAAGTAAGCGCACAAACTGAAATGCTTTCACTGGCTAAATGCTCGGAAGCTAACAAGGACCATAGGGAAATCTTACTTTTAAAATATGATTATTGTTTGTCATTCATATCTCTACATGCCCTACGGCGGAGGAGGGCACCGGACCTTGTGGAGCAGCAGAGCGTGACGGGCGTGTGAACGGAGGGGCTGCCAGCCCCGCACCGCGGGACCACCAGCTGCCCCTCGGGGAGGACAGCACAGGCTCGGACCTCAGCGGACGGGGACTGAATTCAGCGCAGAGAACACTGGTGGCACGGCCGTCAAAAATACGCCAGCGCTGAGAGGTGCCGTTGGTGACGTTTGTTCCTGCAGTTTCTGTGGGTGTCTAGGAGCTGGGCTGCAAGTCATCGTGAAACCAAGCAGCTCTACTGGAAGGATTTTCTGAGGGTCCACATTACCGGTTGTCTCCTAAGTACGTTTAAACAGTTCTACGCTCAGTGTGCAAGTAAATCCGGGGCAGACAACTGGTCTGCTGCCACAAACGTTGGACAGTATAAGGTTTAGATCATTTACAGTGTAGCAAAAATGGTATGGTATTTTGACTGGGTCTTTCAAGTTACAAGTCTACCCTGAAACACTATCTTAAACGTGGCCCCTCTCAATCAATGGCATTTTATGGAAACCAAACATCCATGGCATTTAGGGTATTCCACACAAGATGCCGTTGAACGGTGATGAATACACACATTTTATCTGGACATTATTCTGTCTCTATATGGACATAATTAAGATTTTTCAAGCTTTACAACAGGTGCCTCATACTCTACATAGTTTCTTTCTGCTTCTTTCATATGTCATTTTCTTAGTATATCCATTTAATGCTTTAGTCATACCATGTCTTTGCATTATATTTAGAAGCAATTCCTCATAATTCTTTCTTCTCATCCACCTTTTCCTAAGCATTATCTTCCACTGGTTTTGAAAAACCTTACTGCCCATCTTCTGGAAATCTCTCTTTCAGAGGACGTCTCAAAAAGCCTTAATGCTTCTCGATATTTTAGTGTTGCAGGTCAGGGGGCAAACTCTTCAAGTGTCCCAAAAATAAAAAGCCTCTGAAATTGTTTTTAGTCGTAGGAAACTTGCAGAGTCTATTTTTTGCAGTAATGACTCTACCAGGAATTGTCTTGACAACAGTTCTATACAGTCCCTCGTGAGTACAAGGCTCGAGAGGGACTTTCAAAGACTTTCCTGTGGGTTTCTTTCCACCACTCTTCACTTACAGTATCTTTTAAGAAACACGAGAACAGATTTTACAAGGACAAAAATGTAATGGCTTCCTCTCACGATCAGCGAGGCCACAACTCAAGGGATTTTGTTTCTTTTTATATAAAATAAGCAAAACGGAGAAAACTGCAAATGACAGCGTGCATAGATGTAGCATGAATTCACCACAGACAGACTCGAGGATATGAAATCTGACATTTTGCCATCTGTTTGTCTCCAATAAATGTCTTCTCCAGAAGATTTCTTGTCCCTCACCTCCGCTTCTTCCCAACACCCACATGACTGAGCAGCCTCCGACCTGGGAAGGCTGCTGGGCCTGAGCGGCTGAGCTTGAAGCCATCTCATCTACGTGACGTGGCTGCTGGAGCAGCTACAGCTCACGCTGCGGCTTCCACCGTGGCCAGCAGGTCACAGCCGCTGCAGCGCCCACAGCCAATGCAGAGGGACAGGCAGTGCAGAGGACCCCCGGTGTCCACTACAAAAGCATCTCACCCGGTGTTTCTACTGTGCTTACCACCTCGGGATCTGCATACTAGACATCTGCATACTAGACAACGGAAGAAAGAAAAGGAAATGGTGATTCAAACTTTCCAAATGATTGAGGGCAAGTGTGAGTCACTTCTACACAGATTTTCAAGCTACCAATCAGGCTATTGACCTGTAGGTAAAACAGGGCCAACAATATCTGTCCACCTTAAAAGGGTGTTCCTTATCATAATTATTTTATAAAATGTCTCAGGACCTTGGATGAAAGGACACAAACGTTACTATTTATACCACTGAAAATGAAGTGTGTAGCTCAATGTTCTTAGATAGCAATAAGATTTCTGATTACTTTACCAGTACCTCAATTTTCACCTCATTCCCAATTCCCTCTCTGCTCCATAAATTATGGCTACTTCAAACCTTCTCACTTATTGCACCTTCCTGAACTGGTAGATGATCTTGCTTGTATACTCTACCAAGACCAAAAAACATCCTGCTTTGTCCCATGTCAAGACATATGGCTGTTTTTACTGCATCTTCCTAGCATCTTCAGCCTATTTTGGTTTGTCTCTGCGTTGACAACTTAGCAGTGTTTTCTAAAACCAAGCAGAAATAAAAGCCCTACAAGGAGGCAAACTGTCAAGCTGAAGCAGTAAAGGCTTTATGGCTCCCCTAACACTTAGCATAAAGCAATAAGGAACATCTGAAAGTTAGCTGTAATGTCTAAAATTTTTAAGTGCAGACTCTTTGTACAGAAGATGCATGTTGCTATTTCAGTCGCTACAGTTCACATGCAACTGTCGGGCTGAACTACTTATAAGCAAAAAATAGATCTTCTTAGCCCATGTGCTTCAGAATACTTAAGTGTTTTAAAAAAAATTAACAAGAAAAAGTATGGCTGAGGGAAATTTGAGCCAAATGAACCACCAAATATTTCACATGAGCAGCAAGGTAAGTGCTGCTGGGAGCTAAGTGATTAAACTGTTCCAACAGCTGTGATAATACACCAGATCTTCTTCCTAGTATTTGGGTACTTACTGGGCCATTCATCAATGCAATACATAATAGCATTTACTGTGTGATCCATTTTCTAACTCACCGCCAAACTACCATCAACCCAGTGTACAGAACACCAATGAACAGCATGCGTCACAGTGGAAAAAAGGCACCTCTGAAAAAGTAACAAAACAGATACACATCAGCAGAACTGGGCTGAAAGAGGTGGAGATTTTGTAAACGTTCTCTGGCCCTTTGGGAGTTAAGGTCTCTCCAGCCTCTCAGAACTGGGATGGGCTTGCGACGCTCCTTACTGAAAGCCACCCAGTTCAGCAACACCTCTAAAAGTATCTGGAACCCAGAAGCCAGAAAAGGGACAGCAAAACTGTGAAGAATAGCGTTAATGAGGAGAAAAAAACAGCACGAGAAAAGAACTCGGATACATAACAAACTTTTAATGGCCTTTTCTTTAGCTGTTTCTATTCTGCCTATGAGTTCCAGATTCCTCTACAATGTAGCAGCATCCAGTCATCACAGCATGTTTACACTGTTTCCCAAATGACTACTGTGGCGAGGGTTCTATTAAAAAACCCTCTTTCCTGCCTGTCGTTGAAGATGTCACATTTGACTGTCTTTATATTTTATAATACATCAGCCAGGTGCTGCTCCTGCCAAAACCCCAGATCTTCTGGGTGTTCCAAATTGTAATAGCTTATACAACTACCAGGTTATTCTTTTTCTTTTAATAGTCTAAGACACTGAAAAGAAGAGAAAATTTAAGTGTTGCCCACTAAGTACTATGTAACGACTCCAGCCACTGTACGCAATTTCATTTTATACATCCGTCTCTCTAAGGAAATAATGCTTCTCCAGCTGAGTTAAGGAGCCATTTTCACGTCCATTCCCTTTTCTGAAGCCACTAAAGGAAAATCAGAGCGATGCACTTTTTAATGACTTTGGCATAACTAAAAGAAAACTTCACTCTATAAAAGGAAGCCTGGTTTCTCTCCTTATTTGGCAGTAAAACATGTACTGATTGTGAACATGGCTTGAATACAAAGTACATTGTAATTGAGCTGTATAAGGATTTCAGTTTTAAGATGGCACGTCTAATCTTTCTCTCTCCGTTGTACGATCCAAAGAGTACAATGACTTAAAATTCAGAGTTTCCAGCTGTTTACAAAACAGACTAAAACAGTTGAAAAGCTTATTGTTTAGGAGCCATTATTCATCCACAAATTAAAATAAAAATTAGAAGCAAGGGTTATACATTGCTTTCAGTGGTATTTAAACACTGAGCACCTGTATTATTAGTTCACATGTTTTGAGAAAAACACCTTGGAACAGCAATATTATTATTGTACATGGGGTGGCAGTCAGTCTAGTCAGTCCAGTGTCCTCTCCCTTACCATGGCTTCAACCAGACATTTTGAATAAAAAATCCTGTTCCAGTTTGTTTTGAGATAGGATCTCCCAAGGGAGTTTTTTCCTATTGCCCAATAACTTGGAGACCAGCCTATGTCCCAAATCCTTTCCAAAAGCTGTTGTCTTTTTTTTTTTTTTTTAAATTTTTGTTGCCAAACCTTGAGGCTGTTGCTTCTCTTCTAGACCTTGCTAAGCTCTTGGCCATACCATTCCCCCCATGGGGTATTTGTTTTCCACAGGGTTGTGACAAGGCAAAGCAAACAGCAAAATTTAAAAAGTAACTGGAAAAATTAATAGGAAAAAATAATCATCCCTTACTCTTAAATGAGCAAGTCACCAAGTTTGACTGTGGAAATTCCCCAAGCAAAGGTCACAGGAGGCTGGGAGAATATTGTAAGGAAACATCACTACCCACCTCCTCTTCTGCTTCTCTGGGGACATCGGCTGCAGGCTGCGATGACAGCCTAGATGGGCCTTTGGCCTCATCTCACCTGCCCGTGCTTATACAAGGTATTTCAGCCCAGAGGATTTCCCCATTCTAACTACAGGGATAAACCTTACCAGCATGACCACAGCTTACACACCTTGGGCATAAAATGAAAATCAATTGGAAATTGTGAGTCAAATGGGCAGCGCAGATGGTACATCTACCCATTTAGACAAGACTGAGTTACTGAAACACTAAAACTGAAAGATCAGACTAGAGATCTCCACATCAGATACAGTTTCTCTCTCAACAGGTGGATGTAGAGCTGGAAATTCACCCGCAATACAAACAGACGGCTAACTGCTTTTTGATCAGCTTTTGACACCAATGGAATTAATTTTTACCAAATGCCAATATTACTCAGAGGCTTCCACAGCTGCTGGCTTGAATCCTGTCTCTACAGTTATCTGGGCTATGCAGGAGGAGGGGAGCCACTCTATCTCCCTGATAGAAATTTTGGGGAGCTGCCCAGGGATGATGTGAAAGGATCCATTCATCCAGTGGTCAGCAGTGGGAGCACTTACGGGACTCAGGGACTACACAACCACGGCAGACGGGGACAGCGAATCTGCACTCGTGTCCCACATTATGCTCCCTGATGCACAGAGGATTTATGGTAGAAATCCAGGAGAAAAAATAAAGCACGGCAACACGTTGTAACAGGCTAAAAGGTATTTAGTTGTTTATATAGTCAAAGGGAACCATTGAACTAATAAATGGGTTGTTATTCCTGTGAGAGGAGTACAAGTGGCACATTAGCTCATTTTATTATTAAATTAATACTAGATTAGTATGTTTAATTGATCTAAATTTTTCTAACCCAGCTGAGGTTGGTGTATTCGAACCAGCTTGATGCAAGTATGTCGTGATTCATTAGTTATTTTCCTTAGCCAGCTCAGGGAATTTGAGAAGAATCAGGCACACCAGAGGAGCAAAAAGGCATAAGAGACCAAGTGCTTTTCCCTGGCCGTTTCTCTTCTCTCTTCTACTTCAAGGCTGCTGTCGATCACTATTGCCAGCTAGAGCTGAACCTGCCAATCACTCTGACACTCTGCATTTCCCAAACCAGAGAGACTCTCCTGTGAAAACTGTTGACTTGGATTTCAATATTATTCCTCACAGTATTATTTTTTACAACCTGCTGTAGAATTTCTGCATGCACTAGATGAATGCTCATGAGGACTTCATTTAAACAGGAACACGACAGAATTGATAAATCTAGTGACAAGAGCAAGAGCAGCCAAGAAGTGAGAGACCTGTGAATTATTCTACCCACCCACTGCGCTGAACATGCGACTCGGAGTGTCACGTTCTCTATGTACACCATCCGAACCCAGCCTTACAGTACGCTTGACATTTTACAGAATAAAGAGATGACCTGGTGACCCAAGCAGAATAAAACAATATTTTTAGGTGCAAAGCCACTGGGACTCAGCACATGGAGTTGCTGGAACTGTTGCAAGACTGCTGTTACGGTACAAAACTAGCAATAAAGAGGAAAAGAGGACTACTGCAATCAGATGGGAAAGATCTTCTACCTGCAGAGGTTGTTTATATCTATGGAAACACAGTGTTTGGTCGATGGTGCTCCCCCAAACCACAAAGCTGTAAGTATTACTGATGCGTTGTGGGAAACAGCACATTCTTTTCTCCCCAAGACCTGTGCAAGGTGGATGAAGAGGAACACTGATCCAAGGACTTCAAAACTGGAGCAGATCATAACCCTCCAGCCACCATCCTCCCCCTCACTAGCACGCGCAGGCTGGTACAGGCTCCCACACCTGGCAGAGATGCTCTGCTTACACAAGGCTTTGCTGCAGACCCCAGCTAGTGTAGGTCTTGGTCACCAGTGTGGCTGGTACTGACTGGGGCAGGGAAGTGCTGTTATGTGGGGCAATTACCGCTTGCTCCCAAAACATCGATCTGTGCCAAGCCCTAAGGAGGGAACAAGCATCAGGCTGCTTAATGTCTCCCTCCCCACAAAAGCATCTTTGCAAACTGACTCTGGGGAGGAGCCATTCTGGACCAAGAAAAAACTGTCCTCGGGAGAGGGCTTCGTCCTCATTCACTTCTCTTACCTGGACTAGGGATTTCTTTACTCAGATAAGGCTGGAAAACCATCACTATGCAAAAACTCCCAGTGCCATGTTTAAAATAAGCTGAGGAAAGGGCCAGCTTACCTTGCATTGTCCCTCCCGTGTGATTTCAAGAAGTTCCTATCACGATATCTGGACAGGAATGCTACTAGCTGGTCATTTGTCCTGCAAGAGAAAGAACAAAAGATTCACAAGTTACACTGCAAAAACTACTATTTCTAGAGTAATTTATATACTTATCATTCTCATTTGCGGACCATCCACAGTCTCTCTGAAGGAGGCAGTTGCTGAAAAAACGTCCATCCTGCTGCTAAACTTTGCTGCCTCCCTCTAATCAGGAAAGCATACTTGGAAAGAAGCACAGCTTTATTACATCTTAACGAATTTCCTATCAACTTGTGGCAGATGTTTTAAGCATTGTAACAGAGTATATATTAAGTAATACTGCTCAGCACTTTTTAAGTCTGAAAATCCAGCTGTGAGATGACAGCATTGATAGTCCCATTTTACATGCTTTGCCAGACCTTTCCTAGTGAATTTGGTTAAGTATCTATTAGCATTTTATTTGTTTTCATCCTTGTAATAGAGAATAGGCCATGGCTGGAATGCATAAAGCAAGAGAATTTGGATGTCAAAATGCCAATATAATTAATAGGAACAAAGGAATTTAGAAGGTTAATTCCAATTAGTATGACTGGCAATCTGACATCAGTATTTTCAAAATTTCAGCTGACATGTCCAAGAATGTATTTACGCTTGACAGCTTTTGTGGTCTGTTATTTCTTTAACAACGGAGCAAAAACGTTCTCTATTTATCTAGGTCAGCATATTTAGGAATACTGAATAAATCATATTAAAAAGATATTAATCTCCTGAGTTGCATTCAAACCCACAACATTATAGATACAACACCCTTTAAGCAATGGTCTGTAATGGACTTGATGGCAGAAAACCTAAAGATAAAACAGCTGTCAATAGTACTGTATCTTGAAAACATTTCATTATTATAAGCCACAGAAAACCAAGTTAAGAGTCCTGTACAAAATACGTTTAACTTCTGGGGTCAGGCTGCAACAACTTGGAGATGTTATCAGCCTAGTAAACTATCTTCATAATCTCATTGATTTTATCTGGACCAAATGAAGTATCTGCCTATCAACCAGCCTGAACAACCAGGCTGTAGGAGCCTGAGACCCTCCTTCTATGCTCACTCATGTGAGCTGTAATACCTCCCAGGGTCAGACTCTGCATCTCAATTTGGCAACCTCAGAAAACTGCTTTCTGTAGAGTAAGCTGTGCAGATTTTCACATTTGCTGCTCCAGTGATTCTCCATCTTACTGGGATGAATAGGCATTTAGTGAATTTACTTAGCAATGCTTCCACATGAAATGGTTTCAATGGCCGACATCTTCGGGTGAGTTTCTAGGCAAAAGCTGGCATGCAAAGATGATCTTTAGAAATATAACCAAGTTTGGAAGTGCTTGAGCTTTAATTTCCTTACAGGATAAAAATCAAATCAACCAAACTAACAATCCACACCACTCAATAAAACACCATCATTTCTAGATTGCTCACCAACCTATATTTCACTATTCAGCAGTGCTCTACCAAGTGTATTTGGACTTGGGGTTGCCATACTAACTTTTCGATACTTCTCACTTTTTAGATAATGCTTATAAATGCCCACATTTTAATGCCCACAGTTTAGTTCTCAAAATAATTAGCAATTGACATTTTCCCACTTCTTGAAAACATTGGTGGCATCTTGGCCTTACTTTTAATATTTTTTTTTAAAAGAACTTATACAGAATTTTACTCTTTGTCAATTAAGTATGCTTTTCACGTGTTGACAACACGGAAATACAACATTACATTTCCATTTGGTAAAACTTTCCAGTTATTTGACATTTAGATTTACGCGGTCAACTAATTCTGTGCTCAGCATGGGAGCACACTGAATTTCTATTAAGCTTTCATTCAAACTGCTTCCTCCGGCCCCAGTATCATGAGGATGCTGCACATCACCTCCAAATTATTCCACCACATGACATTAAAAAGAAAATCAAAGGTATTGAACATGCCATAGATGCTAATGCAGTTGCTAAAATCCTCCTCACCTTTCAGAAAACTTTGCCTTCAGGGGGTGTATTTCCTAAATGCCTCTGGCACAGATTGCTACCACACTTCTTCATGTAAGGGTGCAGCAGAGTCTCTACACCATCGCAGTGCCTCTGGCACTCCTTCTGAGAAATACTACAGACATGGGCCTATTTTTTCTCTAAGTAAGGCAATGGAAAGCTGAGATTTTCAGCTGAAGACATCACTGGGAGCAACATCAACTCCACACTGCCAAATTAAATTCTGCTATAGCTCCACAAATTTCAGGGATAATTCACTGAGCACAAATCTGGCACAAAAACTTTCACTAACTATCATGGTATAAGAGAAAGTAACAAGTGCAACATATTTCTAGTACTTCCTTCCCAAGAAAGAAATAAAAAAGTCATGGGGACAGGGAGAGTAATTCATGCTACTGATTAAAACACACTAATATACATATTACATTCCTATCAGTTTCCCTAGTGTGCAACACAGCCTGAATACAGATCGAGGAAAAAGCCTTTCCTCAGTTGGTGCATGAGACTGGAGCTGATGGATGCATCCACACAGATCCCACTTTTATTTCCTTTTGTTACTAAACTCACTCGGACGGTGAGGCGCCAGGGAGAAGGATTTGTCAGCTGGTTACCTGTGCTGTTAGCAGGGAGGGAGGACAAAGTAAGAATAGCGAGGCTGAGAGAAAATGTGCAGTTTTCAGGCGTGCAGCATGCAGAGAGAAATGGGAAACTAATCCTCCAGTGAACTCAAAGTGTGGAGAAAGCTTGTGTGTGTGTGTGTGTGGGAAGACTTCCATGAGAAGATGACCAGTGAAGATGACTGCTGGAGAAACAAAGCATTTTTGACTTCACTGATGGAGATTTGGTGTCAAGCAAGGGCAGGTCTGCTAGCTAGGATGGAGGGTCCATCTCCACCAGAACTTTACTGAGGTCACCTCAGTAAGGTCCTGCTGCTTCCCTCACGCAGCAAGGGCGGACAGAGGTAGCAGGAGCAGTGCTCCACGGCTGCCCGCTGCCATGCCGCATGGCAAAACTCAGCCAAGCCTCTCAATGGGTCGGGCTCAGAGGCCGGGCACAGCCGGGCAGGCGGGGGGGCTCCGGAGGCTGTAAAAGCAGCTCCGGGGCTGCCGGTGAGCGAGCCCTCAGCACTGCTCAAGCTGGGGATGTGGCCGAGGCCCTGGACTGGGGCTCAGCCCGGGGTTAGGGTCAACATTAGAGTTAGAGGTCTCAGGAAGAGCAAAGTGAGTCCTATAGCAAGAAGGGAACTTGGAAGATATTGCCAAAGCAAAGCAAGGTCTGCTACCAATGTTTACTCACGAGCGGCCCCTGGCCTGGGGCTGAGGTGTCCCAGGGCACGAGCAGGCTAACCAGGCACTCGGTAAGCACATATACATGCTGAGCATTGCAATAATTTCAGAATATGGCATGCACACTGGGGACTGAAATAGAAAACTGGAAAGAGAAACAGCGACTTTCTGCTTGTATTGTCTGAGCGCGCTGGCAGGTCTGCCCAGGAAGCGGTATGAGTGTCCCTGTGCACAACCATGGCCGAACACTGCGGAGAACAAAAGGCAGTGCTGGGTTTGCTGGTTTTAAGCAAACCCTCCAAGTCCTGGTGACTAATCTAAGCAAAGAGCAGAGATCCCCTTAGTTTACAGCTGTGAAAATAGATTAAGAAAGTCTTTGAAGAATCTGAGAAAAGGAAAACAAGCAATTGTTACTTTTGGAAGGTAGTGAAGGCTAATATAAATGTCCTTGATTCAGCAAGGTCCTTTAACGCATGGGCAACTTGAAGGATATAAGGAATAGCAGTCACTTCAATGGGACTATTCATATAGTCAAAACTTACACAATTGCACAACAATTTACCTAAGTTAGATCAAGAGTTCAGAAACTTTTGGCAGCATACAGGTACGGAGACAAGATAGTTTGATTCTGTGTAGGAAACAAATGAAGAAAAGGACAACTGCTCTGTTGGATTCTGGGGCTGGACTCTGCCATTTGGTATTGCATGGGCTGCCCCCCCGCGTGGCGAGAGCCCAGTGCCCCTCTCCAGAGGGGTATTTCAGACACACTAGTGTTGGTCTGCCTGTCCCAGCGTAGACCCTGGGGCTTCCTCCCCACAGCCTGGACTGGGACCCTCGGGGTTGCCCAGGCACAGAGCAGGCTGCAGCTCTGCAGACAGACGAGACCCTACTGATTAGAACAGGGAGCAGTGTCAGTAAGAAAAACTTCCTGGGGACCACAGACTGTCGCAACCCAAGAAGCCACCGACTTAAGTGAAACCCAGCCCAAGCTCCAGAGCCCACCCACAATGATGCTGTGGCAGAGGCAGCGTTGCGAAAAATCTCTTTTGGTTTCTTTTCTGCTTCAGCGGCCGAGGTCACAGGTAGGAAGGTTCAGCTTGCCATCTGCTTCAAGTGAACTCACCAGTGAGGTCTTCAAAAAATGTCCTCATTTCAGGTAAATCCCTGGAGTGGGTTTATAAACTATTTCCTTTATCAAGGACCAGACTGTGCAATTTTGTTTCAAACTTCATGAAAAGTGCTAGGGGCTGCAGTGTATCTGCATACAAAGTATAGATCATCTCTCTGTCTCCTAGTCACTTAATTTCTGATCTATCAGAAAGGTAAGGCTAAATAAATGTTTTTAGATGTTATGCTTATATACTGTGTTTCTGCTTGGAAAGCAGCTCTCATACTGGAGAATTCTTTTGTTACTGGCTCAAGGTTTGAGACAAAATCTAATGAAATCCATGGAAATCTCTCCTATGTTCTCGCTGAGCTTTAGACTTCTATAGGCAACTTCGTTCTCTTCAGCCTTGCTTCATTAGCAGTGCCTGGGAAGGGATGGCTTTTACTGCACCAGCTCTTGCCAGGTCATTCTCAGCATTTCATTTACCAGGAATACCCCACATTGCCCCAACTCAAAAGTCAGTCATGAAGTTATCCTGAATTATGTGCACAAGCATGGACTAGGGACAGCTGTTAAGCTGAACCCAGACTAAATTCCATTTTAAATCATTATCTTCTGGCATTATTTTCTTTTCTTCTCTTTTCCTGTATGCCTGCTCTTACCTGCAAGCATCAGCACTGAGAAGTGGATTCTGCTACTCCTTCCAGGCAGCTGTAACTCACTTTAATCACAGAAGTGGTTACTTTTAAATTACAATGCTGGAATATGAAAAGCTAGAGCAAGACAATTAGAATGTGGCTTTAAAATTGTTTAGAACAGACCTGCTCAGTCCTGGTTCGACACTTCTCCAGAAATGAAGGGCAAAGCCTGCTGGAAGCAACAGTATCTTGGCCTCCTAGGAGTTTCTCTCCCCAAGCACTCGCCGGATTTGAATGTGATTTTTGCTTTTAGTGCTTTTGTCACTGTTGTAATCTTAATATGTGGAAGAGTTTTTTTCTTATGCATTTTCTAATCTGACAGGTAAAAAAAAAAATATTAGAACCTTTTTTTATTGCTACATACATGGGGCAAAAGGAACTTTTTCTTACCCTGCCTACTGACACATGACAGGCAACAGCAGGATCGGAGCTTCTACAGGTTGTCGAACTTTCCCCCAGCAAACCATCCTGCCACGGCTAGTTAAATGCATAATAGTTGCTAGCTGCAGCAACCAGCAATCAGCAAACCTGGCAGTCTTTGCAAATGAGCACACACCAGCACCTACAGCATTGCTGACAACGATTCTGCAACAACAGCTCTGAGGTTTTTTTCAGATATTTACCACATTTTGCATAGAAAAAGGCTGCTTTCCCTAGAAGAACAATACTGAAGTGCTGAACTGAAACAGCTGCACTGCAGTGACCGTGAGGACACTGTGCTGTGACAGCCGGGGTCTGAGGGCAGCTCCTGAATTCAGGCAGCAGGTCTCACCAGACACTGATGCACACCTCCACGCTGCGCCATACACTTGCTTTTGGTGCGATTTAAACCGCCTAGGTTAGCACAGAACAACATACCCACTTGTGAGGAGACAGCACACTGAAAATGAGTAAAATTATTAATCATGATTAATTTAGCACTATCTAAAGGCAAGCCTGCTAGCTGCTGCACAAGACCCTACAGCTGCCACAAAGAGGGGGTGAGCGCAGGGAGGGGGTTAGCCCTTGCCATGGTGAACAGTGGTGTCAGCAAACATAGCGGTAGTTCTGCCACAGTGTGGGGTGCTGGAGAGCTAGGTGACTATCATGAAAGCAGCTGAACAGACAAAAAAACCAGAGTAACAAACATAAAGGGGAAAGCGTTTGGGAGAGTAGGGCAAGGAGGCTAACGCGTTTGGAGCAGCAACGAAGGGCCTCTGAAGCAAGGATGATGAAGGCAAATATATAGTCAGAAGAGATAAGTCAAAACTGTTACAAGTTCTCTCAGTGCCCAAAGCTTTGTTTTTTTCACCTGTATCCGCCTGACTCCTCTCCACAGTTTCCTTTCCCAGGATCACTGTGTCTGTGTGAGGGCACAGCCCTACAGAGTCCAGATATACAGCACCCCCAGCAGCTCTTTGCCAAAAAACTATTTCTAGAAGGTCCCTAGAGAAGAAAACTGGAATTATGGGGCAAACTCAACTACTTAGACTTAAGCATGACATTACTCCATGGTTAAACATGCAGATGTGCACTCAAGAGCCTGGAAGTGGAAAAGCCGAGTGCCTCCAATTTTGCTACCTTCTTTTCAATAAATTCTAATAATTACGATTAAGCTCATTGATTTCAATAAATGATTAATTTAATCTTACTTAACACATTATTGTAAAGTATTAGGACATGCCATCACTGCCAAGACCGCTGTGGCAGGTGAGTTCCTTCTTGGACTATTCCTAGCCGGAGGCTATACCACCCTGCTGCCTTCTCCCACTTTCAGAGCAAGGAGTGCATGTGTTCAGACTGGCTCACCAGCTTCTGCAGCTGCCAGCAGCCTTGTGTCACCGCAACGTCACCGCAAGGCGCAGAGGTGGGCAGGAAGGAGAGCAGTCCAGCAGATGGGGAAGAGCTATTGCCAATTCCCACCTACACCTGTATAGTGTCCAGTGCACTCTTAAAGCTTCGCTCCCGCATCTGCTGGGGACGTGGCGGCACTTGGCAGTAAAGCTGGGTGGAATCTTCCTACTCCAGTAAGGGACCTTGATCCATACTGGCCCTTCCACCGTGCCAGCTAGCACACGTGTGGTGTGCACACGGGCAACCTAACAAAAGGATACAACAGTGGAATGATTCAGCAGAAAAAAGCAAAAACCTACCAGATCTCTTCCTGAAGGAAATGCTTATAGCAAGATGATCAACCGCACAAATGCAGCACAATACAGAAAAACCTCTCACTGCAGGGTTCAGCTTTCGGACCCTGGATATGCAGCCTGACACTCTCACTTACGCTCCCAACTCCTCCTCTCTCCCCGAAGGCAATTTAGTGCAAGGGGAGGCTCAGAGGAGCCTGACCCTGGCTGTAGCAAGAAAAAAAGACTCTGCCACCTAAAAATGCAAAGAAAGGGGAAGGCTATATTTAGCCCGCACTATCTGTCACAGAACAAATATTAGCATGGCAGGCATTTTTCAGAGAAGCCAATTCCCATAACAGCAGTTATTCATAAAACATACCATAAAAATGAGAACGACAGATACGATTTCAGAGGCCAGCTGCGTGTGGAAGGCTCTAGGTGACTGTTAATACCTCTGCTTTTACAACAGTGTTGTCTTAAATGGTTTGGTTTGTCTTTCAAGTCAGGTTTAACAGAGGAACAAGATAATGGAAGAAAACTATTGCCTTAGCAGCTCGGCTCGCTCGAGTACTTGAGAGATTAGAGTTCTGCTCCAGCAACAGCGCTGCCGCCTGGGCTGGGAAGTCGCACCCATGTATTTCAAAGCATTAGCTTTCTGCATTTTGATGCTCCAGACACTGATCAGTCATCACAGGGGATGCAGCTACTCTCAGTGCAGCTCTGCCAGTGTTGTATGACTCTCAAGACATTTTATTAGCAATACAATAATCTTTGCTGTACTTTCAATTACTGCTTCCCATTCAACCATTGTCTGTTTCCTGTGGAAAAGAAAAGAACTAACATAGTCACAAAAGAGCGAAAGTCTTCTTTAAATGTCACACTGCTGAATAAACCTCTTTCTAGTGAGAGCACATAAATGCTTGGGTACAAAGAAGATCTACTGAGAGAAAAAGAATATACTCCATCGTTTGCTTCCTGTGCCACTCCGCAACCTATTTTCTATAAACTCAAGGCTTCAGATGGCATTCATAAAATAAATAAATAAGCCCACTGCTGACAGGCAGCAGCACACGCTTAAATGAAAATCCTAAAGAGACCATATAAGAGAATTCCACCAAGGAATAATGAACAAATGTGATTAAAACTATCTACAGCTCTGGACTGCAGCCAAAACACTGCCAGGAGTATTTGATATGTAAATGCTTAAAACATTTGCTATGTGCACAGCCGTTGATGCAAAGCCTCTATAGAGAGTTTCTTCATCTAATTAGAGATATTGGTTTAGCAAACTTTGGAGTTTATAAAAACCCTCAACGTCTCATTATTCTTTTAAAATAGAATATTCATTTGTTTGGAATGTTTTCCAGCCATATCCCATGAAACCCTGAAATGCCTTTGGCTAATGAAAAACTCCAGCCCTGTATCAGCTAATAACCCTACAGCTTTTATGATAATAAAATACTCACCATATGCACTCATTAAAACTTTTTGACTTGTTGCTTTTTACTTTCTTTAGCTATTTGCTAGGCATAAAGTAATCTACTCAATTTCCAATTATTTTATAGTGCAAATTCAACACAAGCTTTTAAATTATCCAGAAACTTATCAAACACACCATACTACCTACGCAATCACTGTCTCTCTGATCTGGTAAAGCACTTAACAGCATCTGCTTAACTGTAGCACACTTGTAGCTGTTCTGAAACGATACAGCTTTCACACTATATTCTCATAAATTACTTTATGGCTAAGGGTCTACATGTCCGTATGTTAGGAAGCACCATGTGTAATGATTACACACAAAATTAAGAGCTGAGAGCTGTCCTTTAACTAATCTTAGATGTCTTAGGTGCACAGGTACACTTATTAAGGAGACTTTTCCAGGGAGGTCAATCCAGTTGTACCCCAGTTTGCCCATCTGTACCACAGATACATCGCACAACTCACTAATGGTTTGAGATTTAACTCGCTGATGCTTACAAAACATTTTAAAAAAATCCCTTCAGTCCCAGGAGTACCTCTGAACTGATTTTAGGAACTCATTTGTCTGTGACAATGACATTTTCTGAGCATCTCTACCGCTGCGATAAAAACTGAGGAAATAAGAACACTATCCTGTAATACCATGTCATATGCAGCTCTTTTCTTCCCAATTTTAAAGCAACCTATGTATTTTACCGTAAAATTATGAAATCCATTATTTGAAGCAGTTTTCCTTTCATAACCCTTAATTTTATGCAATTGCTAAGCCTAGATTATATGTATGCTTATCAAGAATGAATGCACTGAAAAAACACTTGAATAACAAAAGCTTCCGAAGCTCCTTCCAAATATGCAACTGCACAGAACCTGGTACACATGAAAATAATCAAAGCAAATCAGTTACACGCAGGATGAATTATTCCTTAAATAACCTGGTGTTGATGCATTCAACTCTGAGGCATTTTGCTAGAAAGGAAGGAATCGTTTCACCCTGATTTGTGAAACAATTTTCTATTTATTTCTCTATTTAAGTTTATGAATGCTCAGCACATCACTACTAGTATCTTTTTTTTTGCATCTTGCTAGCTCAGAGCTTGAGTGCCTGACAGATAGCCTTTGCTAAAAATGCCTATAATTGTGTATTTCCAGCAAATATTTTTAAGTAAAGGCAGAGACGTGTGTCTAACTTAGATAAGAGCTAGAAAACTTGTTAAAGGTATGTACTGTAGTAAAGCAAAATTCCTTTCCCACTGCATTCACAAGATATGTCAGTTTAGTTGAACTGCAGGTATGGAAGAAAGCTCATTTTTATCAGTGCTGGCAAAAACTGTTTATCAAGCCTTGCTGGCATTCCCATTATTCGTATTTGGAAATTACAATAATGCAGATTGGTGAAGAGAAAATACAGCAATATAGGGTTTAGACACTTCAAATTATAGCCTGATCCAAAATGCTTAGCATTTTTGGTTAAGTAACCCTAAGTTTTGATGCTTACTCAGCATTATCTCAGCTCCAAACACGAGTTGGATCTCCTAAACTAAGGTGCCAATATTGAGTAAGCAGATTTCATTCTGGCATTGGTGCACTTCATGTTCACAAGCAGGAGTTTCTGTTCACGGGCATTTAAAAAAAAAAAAAAAGAGAATTAAGTTGTGAAAGCTATTTAAGAGAGGGAGCTGCCACGTTTGCCTGCTCCCCACTTCAGTCTCTGTCTGCCTGGAGTACAAGCAATTTGTCTAGCCATATTTTAGTCTGTTTATCTCGGCTCTGACACATTTATAGTTTGTTTCCAGCCTTTTTTGGCTTTTGATCCCACCAACACAAATGTGCAAATTGAAAAAAATTGCCTAACATACAACCTTCCGTTTTAATTTTTGTTCTCTGGTAGAGTCAACGGTCAAATATTATCACCCCTGCTGTGGTTAACAGGCACGTAAGGGATAAGCCACATATGTGTTTCGGGTCTCTTTTGCCTTTGCAGATAGGACGCAACATCCTCCAGCGGCAGAGTGGAAGGTGCTGGCTCTGGCCCAAGGGGGGGCCCACGGAGGGGCGCAGCTGCTGCTCCAGAGCCGGGCCGGCATCCCCGGCGGTAATGCTGCAGCTCAGCTCAATTCTGCTCTCCCCTGAGCGGCGCAATCAATTACTCGTTCGTGTCCATATTTACTCTCCACGCCGCACGGCAGACTTTCAGAAGACAAGCCAACAACAGTCACTGCTCTGGTCCAAAATTAATTCTTCCCAAATTAATGGTACAAAGGGAGGAGAAGCATCAGTGCAAGCAGGGGCAGGTGAGCTTGCACATATTTGTGAAGAACTTCATGGATAACTTGTCACACACAGCCAGGTGGGTTCAGACAAAGTACGAGGAGGCCAATGTTCCTAGTCACTTTAGCTGACCTTCCACTAATAGCTGCCATTAGCACTTTAGTCAGCAATTTTCCAAGGTAGCTGTGGTTAGAATAAATGGAAAGAATTGTGATTTTTCATGATAAAACTGCACCAGTTAGGTGGCTGACATCAATGAGTCCAAGTCTGAATGTTTTTAACCTTTTTCTACTAAGACTCTATGAAGTGATTGAACGCAGAGTGCGAAGCTAACGAACACATGCTAAGCTAATGAACACACACTATCTGCTGAAAATTCAGTGCAGAAAGACTACTTTAATATTATACTGTCACAGGTCTGTCATATTTTACATTTCCATCTATAAGGAAATTGAGTGTTGACGTAAATGATCATTTTGATAGACAATGAGCAGGAAGCAGCAGTGTACCTAAATAGGTTAGCTACACAGCTTTAAGCCACATTGCTATTTACATTAAGATGCATGTTTAAAGAGGATTCGTGCCCAGAATGTCTAAACTTAATGATGTTATTTACTTAATTTTAACCCCACAAGGAAAAAAACTCCAACATCTTGGGTGTTATTTTCTCTCCTTTCAGTGTATTCCTATTTAACAAATTTTATGACAATAAGGGTTTTCTCCCACCAGAAAAAATAACTTGTGGAATGACAGAAATGTTGGTAAATGCACTTTCTGACCATTATTCTACCAGGTACATGTTGGAAGAAAGCAGTATATAAATCAACCATTATTTTGTTCCTTAAAATGCTAATATTCTTAGTACTCTCAACAGTGACGCAAGTTCCCTTTTTCAATTCCTTTAATCAATGAAAAAATATTTTTTCTATCCTTTTTCCAGCTGATAAAGCCCTATGCAGAAGACTGCATTTCATTCTGTTTTCATATCCGTAATGCTCCAAAATCAGTGCAGTGCACTCAGTTTACGCTAGTGTAAGCCAGACCATAAACCTGGCTCTGCGTTCTTGGAATGGGCTATGGGAAATCACAACAAAAGTTTTGTGGTGTTTCCCAGTTTAGAGGCTAGACTGATCAGGCTGTGAAGATACGTTGGTAGCACGTTAATAGACAAAAATTAGCACTGTCTTCCTATCACTCTGAGAATTGCTCTGTTTTTCCTTGCTTACACATTTCATAGTAGGTAATTCTCCATAAGAAGAGTTCCTGAGCAACCTTTTTTTCCACAAGGCCCAATCATTAATGTGTCAGACTGGCAGAAAACGTAACTGCTGTCAGTTACATGACTTCTAACAGCTGCTGAAATGTATTTGCCAAATAACTTACTTTTCACAAGTTGCCTTTACCTGTTATTACAACAACAAGCTATTCCATTACTAATCACATGCATCAATACAGAGATCAATATAGAAAACTACCACATTTAACAAGCTAACACATGAACTCTTGATGGACCAAAACATGAGCCATTCTCCTGTCGATGCTAGGACATCATTTGTAAGAATGCAGCACTACAAAGAGTTAAGACAGACATGGCTATCCTATCTCAAAAAAACCTTGAGCCCACTTAATACATTTGCTGAAAAGTATGTAAAAAACCCCAGACAGTAGAGAAATACTAGCCTAACCAGCTGCTAATACCCAAGGTTATTTAATTATTAAAGCTAAACATGATAGATTTTTAGGTTTATCAAAGCACTGGGATTTTATTTAGTACAGAATGATGCTCCCTGCTTTGCGTTTTTCAGTGTTTGTCTGCCATTGCATATTCATGTAGAACCTCATCTGTCTACACGATACATCCCATTTTGACAAAAACAATAATCACTGATTAAATAAGCAAGTGGAGTGAGCTGCAGAAATGATCAAGTCCATCACTCAAATTAGTGAGACTTTGGTTAAAAGAAAAAAAACCTAGATACTGGGCTGAATGGGATCTTTGCTTGTTTATACCGTGTATATTTTACATGGCATATTTTATATTCAGCATTTTTTTCAGCATCTCTAAAATTAAATTACCAAGAGTTTTGTGTAAAAGAGAAGAAATTAAAATTAAATATGGCCATAGATTTAAAGCAACCGTTCACTTCATCTAATTTATACATTCCCACATCCACCTGAAATTTTATTTGGACAAGTCAGTAAGAAAAATGACCTGCTCATTAGGTTGAGTAATTATAATAAAAAATGCTCACTTTCTTCCAAGAAAGCGGGAAGAAAGAGACCTTGAGAATGTTTTATGTGCAGTAAACTCAGTAACAAGCAGTATTAACACCGCTGCCTTCTCCACCCTGCTCACCATCGCAGAGGTTTGCCTGCAAATCGTGGAGTCTGTCAGTCTGGGGGTGAGATCCTGCTGTCCTGCCGGAGTGGAGACCCTCCAGCGCCTGTGAAGAAATGCAGCTGTGTGCACAGCACTCCCCTCCTCAGACACCTCACCTGGGGCTAGGGTCCTCACTGTCACACGCAGGAGGGGAACACATACAGGCATCAGGCTAGGCCAGGCTGTGTGCTAGGGATGGATCTACCCAGCAGATCCACCTCAGATTTGAAGTCCATCATTGTGGGCTGTGTGTTCCTCAATCAGCTGCAACAGCCTTGCAACCTAAGACTGATGAGAAATCTTTGCTTTTCTGGATACAGTTGATAAGTTGCCACTTTTCCAGCTTAAACCTTAAGTTTTGGTCATTTCTCAGTTTCTGAAGCGTAACTTGCTCTTGCTCTGATTGTGTGCTCCCCATGGGCCAGGATTCACCCCATTGCTCCACCCTCACCCATTTGTCATATCAGGAAATGAAGAGACATTCAATCATTTCTTCCCCACATCACTTTCGAAATCAGCACATGCCTGGCAAAACACCAAAGAGCAGTTCACTGCAGGACTTGAGTGAAAATGTTCCTCCCGCACACGGCTCACCGCTGAAGCCACCCCACCACCGCCCCTCTCCGCAGGGCCACCCCCAGCCCCACGCAGGGGACAGCACGGCAGGCGTGCTCCCAAACCCAAAGGTCCAGCGTCTTCTGCAAAGCAGCAGGTGCATTCCCTGCTGCCACAGAACACAGTGGCTACCCAACGCTTCATGTCAATAAAGGAATGGAAAGCGCTCGTGCTAAGCTTGCAAGCAGCAGGAAACCTGAGGCCACTGTCCCGCTGCCGGAAAAGGGAGCGGGAAAGCCCCTTCTGAGAGGCTGCAACGCATAGCTTAGTCACTTGATGCTGGTATTGGGTCTTGCCATCTCCCTGTTTAATTTGCAGCGTAAACCTAGACAAAAAACGGTCAACATAGTCTCACATTGCTCTGAGAGCAGACGGTCCTTCTGATGCAGCGGGAAAGATGTATCAGTATCAGGGTAAAAAACCTTTTTTTTTTCCATCCCACCCTTTCCAAGGAAAAGGCAAGAGGGAATATACACTCATCTAATGATGGCCTTCAATCTCCTAGCTAGAGTTATCCCAAGAAATGAGCAGTGGGACCCCACCAGCAGAGGGGCCATGCAGTGCTCTCTGCACCAGGGATGCAGCCAAGAGCTCTTCGTCCTCCCGGTGAGACGCCGCTCCTGAGGCCCTTTCACAAACCTCATTTAAAAGTAAAGTGAATTAGAGTAAACCAGGCCTTTCCCGAAGCTCCTCGTGGGCCTGCCACTCCCTTTGATCCCTGAGCTGCTGAATCAACCTGTCGGAGTGCATCAATTCAAAGGACCAGAAGGCAAAATAGGGAAAATGGGGTCAGGCTAATGGGATTTAACATTAATTCTGCACCAAGCCTGAAAAGATGGAAGAACAGGGCCTGAGGGGTGAAAGGGATAATGAACTGAGAGTTGATGGAAGGAAACTTAATTGGTTTTAACAACAGAAGGTCACATTTTGTTACCTTTATTTGTGTTGAGCAATAATCTTATTTTGACAATTTGTGCCAGCTGATGACCTGCCCTGCTCTTCACTGGGACTCTTCCGGAGCAAGTCAGTGAAGAATGCAGTGCTGGAATGCGGGGCACAAACACGTGGCAGAGAGGTCTGAGCGAGAAGACTGCAAAGGGAACGTATAGATCCATTAACTGATATAACTGGGGCTGATGAGAAGACAATTGGGAGAGTGTGAGGCTGGTGTTCCCACTCACTGCTGTGCTCAACAGAGCTGCAGCCAATACAGCCTTATTTAATCACGAGATCACAAGAGAACCAGTGGTTCATTTCAACTCAAGAAAAGACTATAAAAAAGGCATGTGCATTTAAGTTAGGCAGTCTGTCACCAGCTGGTCTCCTGACCCTGCCAAGCCTTACTTCCTAGCGGACAGGGGATGACCTGGAGCGACGTCCTGGCTGCCTCTCCCCTCCTGGGTTGCAACAGCTCACAAACCTGGAGGTCCCTCCAGGCACTTTGTGATGACACCCAGCACTGGTATCTCTTGACACACCACATGTACCAGTTTCACACACAGAAGAAAGATCAGGGTGTTTCAGCCTTCAGCTACAGTTCTGTAGCTGCCACCAGCAACATGACTTGAGCCCTGCAGAAACAGTTTCAGTGCCTACACAATACAACCTATACGAAGGTTTAGCAATGACATCGACCCTCACAGAGCATGCATAGCCATGGTTCCTGCAAGACTTTGCCACAGAAACCATCTGGAAGCTACCTTGCACCTCACTGGCATGGCGCATCCCATCTTCAGAATACAATCATGTGAGTCAGTGCTAAAACATCCTCCAAGGCTGCCCCAATTATTTAAAGCCATAATGTGACACAAATAACCAATTTGGTTTTATAGACCTTTTAGTCTTCAGCTGTCCCAAGAATGCATTGTTGCAAGATTACTTGCCAGAAATTACTTCGGGGCAGCAAACTCTTAAACAGAGATCGACGCTGTATTGGGAAGACTTGGCCCCAGACCAGTTCCTAATGTGGCAAAGAGTGCAATTATCCTGATGAAAGAAAGGTTAGGGACACTTGTGCCTACACCTGGTTCATCAAGTAATGCCAAATGATGGATAAAATTAAACAGCGTGTGGCAGACTAGAATGTGTGCTACAAGAAACCATTTAGGGCCTCATTCCCTCCAATCAGTCTGGAACTGCAGAAGCACAGTCACATAGTCAATGGTATTCAGCACCACTATTCATATATAGAGAGATTCAGAATTATCATTTAAATGCACTGCAACTAATAGTGCTGTGCAGGACAAGCAGAAATGAAGTATTCAACTGTAATAAGGTGCAACTGTAAAAGCCAGCTAACCACTAATTCTACCTGGGATTGCACAGCAAAATGCAGGTCTTGAATTTCTGCACCACCAGGTCAAAGCTTCCACAATACCTCAAGATCTAAAGTTTTGAGTAGTTGGCACCAGTCAGGACTATTTAAAAAAAAGAAAAAAAAAAAAAAGAAGCTTGGGAGAAAGAGGCCCATTTTGCAGCACATCCCAAAGGACGAAGCATGCACAGAGATGCCCTACTCTCTCTGACGCACCCAAGCTCTGCAGCACTGAACATGCACACAGGTATTGCTTTTGGTCTACAGGGACGTGAGAGCTGAGCCGGGCTTCCTCTGCAGCGTTTAGAGACTGATGAAGTGGGGTTTGTTCCCTGCAGAAGAGTATGAAGAAGGAGGAAAGGCGAAGGAGCCTCTTAAGCAACTCCTATATAAGGGACCGCACTGGAAGACCTCAGCCTCATGCTTCCCACCTCTGTCCTGCAACCACCCTCCTCCATCCCACAGCTCCCAGAGCCTGTGGACTGGAGCATCAGCACACGGCATGGTCTTAGCGACTTCACTGAGTGACAGCAGCAGGCAGACAGAGCAACGCTAGATGCCCCTGTACAAGTTAATACAGTATTTCCCATCAGTGCTCCCCATAAATCTGAGGGAGTGAGGCAGCTGGTAGCCAGCTGGCTCTTAGCTTGCCCTGCGATTCTACGGAAAAAGGAGTTTCCACAGGATAAGAGTAAAGGGAAGAGGCAGTTGGGACTGTACACTCCTGCCACCCTTGCTCTGTAACCACAGTGGATTACTACTGCATTTTATTTATACAGAAGCGCTTTTAAAAAAATATCTGTTGTTCCAAAGCAGCTTTAACTCTATTGCAAAGTATTTCATTCAAATCAGCCCTTCAACTCATTCACATGCAGTAATCCTGAATAAAAGTCAAAGTACATAATTTAATATCAAGACAAGACCAGAATTTACGTATAAATTGGTTGAAAAATCTTTAACATCAAATACCACTCAACTCTTACATTTTTAGCTCTATTTTGGAGAAAGAGTTCACCTATTCCTCTCCTTTCTATTTCAATATCACCACTAAAAGACTGAATCAGAACAACATTTTTGCTCACCCTTTAATGGCCTTTTAGTTCACAACTATTTAAGAGTGACTTGGGAAAGGTATAATAGCACTTGTTCTGGTTTCATCTTCACTTTGAACTGCCACTAGATATTATTTTGCAGCTGTTTTATTGTAAGCGGCATCCTGAAATCTAAACAAAAAACTGTCTTAATGGCAATTGCAACAGATTTTTAATTTCCTGAGAGAATTCAGCGAGGCCACGAAGGGAGAGCGTGTTTAAAATGCAATGCTATAATAGGAATGTTTCCCTCTTTCAAGCAGTTTTAGCTTTTGGAATTTGTCAGAGATTTTACTGAACTTTAAAAAAAAAACCAAAAAACAAACCACCCCCAAACCCAGCTGAACAGAGATTAAAGAGTTTCTGCTCATTGAACCCAGGTAAACACCACAAGGACCTGTTTCTCTGCAGCTTCTGTTACCCACCTCAAAATTAAATCCACGGAGTAAAAGTCACTTACAGCAAAGCTGCAGGAGAGTGCACAGGAGAGAAAGTCACACCTAGGATTTCCCTACCAACCAACATCCAACTACACTCTCAAACCCCACTGGAGCTTCTTGTCCAGGAATGCAATGAGCAGCTGAGTACCATGGGAAGGGCTCGCCAGTATGGGACAGCTACTGGGGAATGTTGCCCAACCATGGATTTAAAGTACAAGAACGATTCTGCACAAAGGACCCTTTTTTTGACTTGGTTATCCCAGACTATTTGTCTAGAAAGACAAGCTGTTAAGTGAAAAACAGGTTTCATAAATAGCTCTGGAGCTGCGAAGGTGAAATAGCTGAGCTGGCAAGATCCCTCATACTGTTCAGTGCCTTCCTCAGCCCCAAAACATCAGTTACCCTTACAAAAATACTATTCTAAATATTATTCTAGCATCCTGAAGACAGAAGACATAACTGTGTTGCCTAGGAACCAATGGTGCACATTATCACAACATTTGTACTGTTACATTGTTTATATATCAGGCTGAATGGTATCCCATGAAGACTCGTATTTAACTCTCTTTTAGGAGATAGACTGTTTTCTCAGTCATAAATAAGTAAAAAATAAATTGCATCCAGAAAGCAAATGATGAACAGATGAAAACCCTTTGGCTCTTTGCTGGAGAACCTCCCTGTGAGCAGCCACAGAGCCAAGACAGAAGAGAAGAAGATACCAGCCAGGCAGCCCAGCAAGTGCTCAGATGCTGCAATGCCCATCAACCTGTAAAGCTCGCCATCTGGGGCTTTCATCTGCCAGGCGGTCCTCCGAGTGGGCTCAGACACTGGCCCAGATGCTTCAGTTCACATAGGAAAAGATGAAGGGCTGAATGTTTAGCACCATAATCAACAAGATAACATGCTGCCAAGTACAAGAGTACTTTGAGTAATACCGCTATTTAAAAATGTGCTTTATTGTTGCATCTTTAATCTGCATGCACTGCTGAGATGCCTGGATAGCCAAAGCGGTCTCCAATTTGCGGTGCGTTTATTTCTGTTGCCAGACTGAGGCTGCTATGGAGAACATTTCAGAAGTACTAAATATCCAAAAAAGTTACTAAGAGCTGCAGATGTCACAATTCTCCAAAAGCAAAAGCTGCTTTATAGTCTTAAACCCAGGAGGCGAGGTGGAAAAAGAGTAACCTCAGCTGCTGTGGCTTCCCAGAGAAAGGGTGGGTCTCCCATCACTAGCATTTGCCAGGTTGAAGAAAATACTGTTAACCTCAGTTGGAAATAAAATTTTTAAGCCACAGTAATCTCAACATTTCACCCCACCCATTTGTGACCATGCGCAAAACCACTGCTTTGCCAACCACTGATAATTTAACAGTAAAATAGAGAAGTGGGATAGCAAACCAAAAAGATAACCTTCAAAACAGATATAAATCTCAAGCAAATGTGCTGGCAAAGTAAGGAAAGAGGAAGAGAAAACGTTATTTGAGGGATTTAAGAAAGAAGCACATCTGAAATTCTCAGAGAATGCAGATTCACCTTTTTCTCCCAGTCACCTGCTTCAAAGGTTCTGTCAACTGCCCAGGTGAAATCTGGGCAGGTCATGGTAAATTTGACAGAACAAAAATCATCCCTGATGTAGTTTATATATAGAGTGGTAGTCACCCATGTTTTGCAGGGGATGAATCTGTGCCAGTGGCTCAAACAAGGAAATCGCTGTTCTCTCAGGTAGTTCTGGCACCTGAAAAATAACTTGAAAAAATGCTGATGCATTTTTCCCAAAGGTTGAACTTCTTTCTAAAACCTGTTGGTTATAATTATTTCCAGCTGCCACCAGAATGAAAACATGAAGACCTATTCCCTCCACTCCCACCTTTTCTTTGCTGTCTTTTCTTTCACCACTTTGCTGCCCAGGGACCTCGTTCAGAAGTCATCACTTTGGCTTTGTATTAACCAATACTTCATCTGGCTGCTCGAAGAAGAGAAGAATTTCAAATAATCAGTTTTTCTCACAGCCATTTTGTCTTCAGTTTCCTTTCTTGCTATCGAAAGACAGCATCCCTGGTATAGCCCCAGTGCAGGACCTGGCCATGTAGTTACTAGAGATGAAAGCTGTGAAGATGACAGATGAGCAAAAGGACGGCTTTATCACTACTAGGCTGTCTACCACATTCGGATTTGGCAGGAGTTCACATAAAACTGTTGATTTTGGGTGGTTATCTTTGCTAACAACTGTCCTAAAGAGTCAGGAATGCGGCTCTGCTGGAGGAAAAGCAGAACAGAGTCAGACTGCCTGGCTGCTGCTGCCTGACTGGGCTGGAAACATCAACCTGAGAAAAAGGTTTACCTACTTCAAAGGGCATCCCTCAAGTTTCTAAAGGAGCATTTAAATCCATAGATGAATATTGCTTTTTAGCATTAACAATGTTACCTTGACCATCAGAGGACAACACAATGACAGAAGAGCAGGTCAGTCAATAGTTCTTTGCAAGCTCATTTTTCTTAATTTCTGAGTGTGGTTCTGACTGACAAAGATGATCTCCATAAATTACACCAAACCATCACCTGTTTAAAGGACCGGTCCCAGTCATATCATCCCATTTACGCCCTGGAGTCTCTAGCCACCCTTCCCCAGGTGCTATTTGTATTATAGTACACATTTCATTCAAGCTGCAGACCAAAACCTCTATTGAATGGGTCTCATTTGACCAAGTCTTCACAACACAGGCTTTTATGGAAAATACAGCCATGCAACCTTTATCCTAAAATAGTGCCAAACAGCAAAACACAACTAGTTTCACTGGGTTTCTTTTGAACTCCTTTGTTATACCTGATCGCTCATAATTGAAAATGTAGTTCTATCTGTGTTCCTGGCTCCATCAATAAGCCACTCTACTTTCTTACTATACTGAAGCACTCCCCAAGCTTCTGCTAATAATTTTGCTTGACCTTTATTAACACCAAGCATTAGCTGGCAGTAAGATTTGGTGATCCCTTTGGTGATTGAGGCTCAGTGATTTACTGTAAATTATAAATAGTTCAAACGTTTCATTATGTTTATTCTTTATACAAGCTTTGTGGCCAGGTAAGCACTGACATGACATTCACTGTTAAATGATCTCATTAAACTTCCTAATTTAAGTGGTGCAACACTTCACCTGGCACATTATCCAAGGACTCCTGCAATGCACATGAAACATTCAGCATCAATAGATGCTCTACCATAGTTCACCTTGTTGGGAGTGAAATTTCAGTCCCTGAACATAAGGTTGACTACCTGATGCTGTTTCTCAGAGACAATAAATAATGCAAATAGATACCCATGTAAAGTAAGAGGTTAAAGACATCAGTAGCTTTCTCACAGAGTTTTGAAAGAGGGTCTCGGAAGAAAAGACTTTAAATCATGAAAAAATGCCACTAAAATTAAAAAAGTTAAGGAAGAGGAAGGAAGGTGCTGGTTTCTTTGATTTCTTTAAGAATGCAATGACTGTGAGAGATGATTTCTTGAGAACCCTGAAGGCATGTGTCCCTTTTTTATTCACAACCTCAGAGCAAAAGGAGGGGCAATCACACAACCTCCCACCTCAGTCGCTTGTAGAGGTTTGTCTTTAGTCATTTCATCCCTTGTTTTCCTGCCAAGATGTTTAATGGAGCTGAATGGAGTCAAGGTTGAATAATGCACCACACCATTTCACTTAGGCCGATAAATAGCATACTGCCTCATGACTAAGGGGAAACACAGTATTTTTGCTGGAGGTGCCTTTATGTCCAGACTCTGTTTGCCAGTGATTTCTACTGTAGTAACAACTAGAAGCACATGGATTAGGACCTCCTTTGCGCTAGGTGCTGGACCTACGGACTCCACAAAATAAACATTAAGGCAAGAGGCAGAATAATAGGGCTATATGAATTTTTCTGGCTTGCATATGTTTCATTTTACACATTTTTAATTGTTTCCGTCCCAAAATGAATGGTTCTAATATTTTTTTCCCCTGCCATTATATAGTATGATACTTGACATCTGCTTCTGGATGTCTCTTCTGAAGGATGAAGGGCTCCTAGCAATTGTAATGTAGCCAGTGAACATACCAGACTGCTCCCCGGACACATTTAAGCTTCATCATATAGTATTAACCCCACACACTGAATGTGTTTTTCTGACTTGTAAGGCTGGATTAGCTTTTATTATCAGAAAAGAAGTAGTAAAGGTTTCAGTGTTACAGATGGAATGACAGATGGGAAGTGAAAGCTTAATGTGAAGCAGCTCTGGATAAAAACTATTAATCCACAAAATTCATATGTACTTATGCAGGGAAACCTAGCAAAAACCACTGCAATATGACTAACCAGTAAGAGAAGTGTAAACTGCCCCTAACCCGTTATGTGACAAATCATGGCATGAGGTCTGAAAGAAGGAAAAACCCCTCAAACACCCTATTTACTATTTCCTGGAAAAATAATCAGCTCTCAACGAGGTATGCAGAGAGGTAATGCCTTCCTAAAGATTATAAAGAATATTAATTTATAGTATCTTCACTATAAAAATGAAATGGACTCATATATATTTGATGAGATAACATTTTTCAGGGTTTATAGCTGTAATATTCCATATTAAAAAAAGTTTAACAGTACCTATAAGTCACTGTCATTAAAGTTGTAGCACTGAAAAAGGCTTTTTACTTTTTGTTGAAGTGCATGGTGTGGAGAGGAAGCACATTTCCATCAGTTCTGGTAACAGAATACTTTGACAGAAAGGGAAGCAAGCACTTCAGATGCCTGCCTGGCTGCTGAGAGCCCACCATGTGGCTCTGACAGAGGCTGCAATGGAGAAGCACAACCTTCAAGAATCTCACCCATGAACAAACAAGATGGCACTTGTTTAGAGTTTGAATGACTGCAAGATAACACGGCATTATTATAAAGAATCCACTAACACCCAACTGACTACAGTCTACTCCACAAATCCTGGGATTGTTTATGGCCATGTCTGTAAGTGACTGATCCCATTTGGCCTTGTGGTTTAACAGCTTCATAAAGGGACCCCTACTTCGAGAAAGATCTTGTGGAAACCTAATCAGTGAAAGGCAGTGAAAGCATCTAATATATTTCTTTTCTGTGAGTACTAAAAGCATGTTATGTCATCAACTCATCAGAAAATCGCCCAAGAAAGTTACTTCCCCTTTCACCAATTCATTTCAACACACAGAGGAACAGAAGTCACAAGGAGAATTTCCTCTTTCCCTCTTGATAATTCTTACAGCCTAAACCCAACAGTTTAAGGACACTTGTTTTTTTGGAGGGGTGGGGGTTTTTTGGATGTTGGGGGTTTTTTTTGTCTTGTTAACGGAATACCTACTTTTGCACAATATAGTAAACCTTACGGAACGCAGCTGTGGGGCCTGAGTTATGTAAATCCAGAAAGAATACAATTTCACTTAAAATCACGAGCCTTGTCATGTGGTGGTGTGTGAAGTTCTTTGCCTGATGCCATGTGAATAAAGATATTCAGGCAATGGTTGGTGCTGAAGATATAATTGACTCCTAGCAACTTGTCACTTGTACTATCATTATCCTCCACAGAAAAAGTACTAAAAAAAGGAAGAGGAGAACATTACCTTCATTGAATCTACATTCATACCTTCAACACTTTCTGAGACACCAAATCAAACTGTTGATCACAACCCTGGGAAGGGGGAATCTCTCTGTGCCTGGGGTCCATTTGCTGAGCCCCAGTACTTCTGCTACTTTACTCATCCTCTCTTGTGGGCACCCCTTGCTGGAAATAACGACTAAACAGAACAGCCCCTGCTTCCTCAGAAAAACTGAAGAACAAGTGCTGCCAGCCTGCTCACAGCCGCAGTCCCTCCTAGGTAAGCAGCAGACACACAGGGGTGAGGTAGTTGTCTCATTGGCTAAAGTGTGGCTGTCAGACACCAGCCTCACCAAGAGGAGTCTTCTGCTGTAAGACAGAAGAAACTGCCCCTCTGACCTCTGCTTCTTGCAGCACAGCACGGACATGTCATCCCTTATAGCCTCCAATACATATTTCCTTTAGAAACAAAACATGTACATTCTTAAAATGCTCATTGTACCTGATTGGGTAGTCGGCAGCACTGAGGTTAATGAAGAAATCCCATGGCCAGTCATTCATCTCCATTAAGTCCCTCATGGTCTGCAGGTAGGTGGACAGAAGACTTGCTCCTCCCCAGATAGTTGCCATTCTCCAAGAAGTGACTCTCACATTTGGGTACTGGTTGGCAAACTGGAGCACTTGCCGGTGCAAGTAATTGGATCTCTTTACAGGAGAAAAAAGTAATACATTCAAGTTACTCTGTCCAAAATTGTCCCTCCCTACGTTCACTAACCACCAACTCTACTTCTTGACTCGCTGAGCGTTGCCATTGCTTTGCCCTCACTTACTATGGCGCACAACCTTCTTTTCCTAAATGCTAATATGGAAATGCATAGAGACTCCTGTTTAGTTCTTTTTATTACTACTACAGTAATCGCTCATTGGCATAACTAGCTGTTATTTATCAATTGTCATCAGCTGATACTGAAGGGCTGTCATAAAGGAGGTGACTGTTCCTACCTCCCTTTTACAGTGTGAAGTAACTTGCCCAAGGCACCTTGGGTCAGCTCTCCATCCATGGGCCACCACTGTCAGTCTGCATCAACTCATCAATTACTGTTAACTAAATGTACAACAGACAAACACGGATAGATAGTCATAGACATATAAGGAGAAATGAAGGCTGTTACATAGAGAAGATAACAAGGAAGGAAAAAAAAAAAAAGAGGCTCCAAACACATAACAGACGGAGAGACAAAAACTGACATGCACTTTATGCAGCAGAGGCGAAGAGAAGATGAAGATGACAAAGATGGGTAGACCAACAGATGGCCAGACAGGCAATTTATAACCAGTGATATATTACCTTGTCAACATGAATGTAATAAAAATGGTCTTTATGGTAAATAGCCTTAAACATGCGTTGGAGCTGCCGAGAAGCTCTGCCATGAACAACCAAGACAAATGCGATCCTGACTGGGTTGGCTGGCATGTATTCTACGGAGTCCTCATCCCACTGTACATTGTTGTTGGCTTTTCCTGTTCAAAAACAAAACACAGGACATCTCTGAGTGTATCCACAGGGCAGGGGTGCAGAGAGCAGTACACATTTCACCTCGGCTCTTTCTTCAAAAGCAGTTTCTACAGAGAAGTGAGAACTCATGAGAGGTGCCAGCCTGCATGCCACCAAGATCGTACCCCTCTCCTCCATCACCGTACAGGGTCATCACTCCACAAGCAGCAGCTGTACCAGCCTTCCCCACACAGCCCTGCCCGTGTCCCTCAACCTGGACAGGGCTGCATGAACACAGGCAAGTATCCAAATGCTTATGGGTCAAACCAAGCTCTACCTGGGTACACACATTTGCATCTTCAAAGGAATCACCTTAAAGTTTCTAAGCACTGTTCAAAGTATTCAAGAAAATGCCAAGGCCAACTTCCTCCCTCCTCCCCCAGAAATGAACCCCCCCCAATTTATCAAAAGATGCTGGTTCCCCTCATCAGCACAGCTCTGCTGAGAAGCTGGTGAAACTCTGCTACTTAACAGCTGCTCAGGATTACCTTGAGTGATAGCATTTATTTGTAACAGCGGATGTATACTAGAACATTTAAATGACAACTTGGGTATCTTCACTTCTTTGTGTAGGAGAGGGGCTCTTACAACCCTACTTAAAAATCATGTTCATTTTTATTTTAACAGAAAAATTTCTGGTCTCCTTTCTCTAAAGCAAACACCGCAGTGTAAGGTTAAGACAGGATATACTGATTAACTGAAGACCTGGAGGGACATTTTTACTCAGGAATTTGAAGTGCTTTGGTTTTGGTTTGTGTAACGGCTCTTCAACTCAAAAAATCTGAACTATGTAAGAAAAATACAATTTTATCCAAAACCTGACATTCATTCTTCAGTTAAACAACCTCTTCAGTGCTCTGACCTTGTAAGGACCTTTCTCAACAAAACTGACTTAGGAAGAACCTGGAATTTTGAATATAAACAGAACAAGGAAGGAAAGTGCCTCAAAGCTCAAAAAAACCCTCCAGCACCAATTTTCCTCCTGCATATTTTAACTTTTTTCTGTTTTAAATGAAAGGCAGTATCATTGTCTCAAAAGTTACGTAGTCCCTTCCCATCCCCCTACCCCCAAAAGTACAATTTTTCAGAGTCCTAAGATCTGAGTTGTTACTTTGGTTTATTTCCTCTAAAAGGTAAATCCATTTGAGAATCTTGAAAAGTCTGAACTTCTGATTATACTGAAAATACGTATTTAATTTTTGGAAATGCATGTGAACATGGGCAGGACTCAAATGTTTATTTCCCACTACAAGTAAAGGTTTGGAAATGGCCATGCATGAGCTGAACCAGCTAAAAGCAGCAGCTGCAATCACGTGTGAGAACATTAACACACCTGCCTTCAACCACATGCAACATTTTGGCTAAATATGATACTTCAAACTCAATGCACACCTATGTCCTCAGTAAATAACTAGCTCAATAAAACTCCACGGTCAGGCTAGTAACCACCAGTGGGACAGGACTTTAACCTGTTTTGTTTGAAAGTGATGTCTCCTGTGCCCTCCCAGAAAAACAACAGAACTGGGTTTTACACTCTTCTATAGGAACTACTTATCACCTTTATTTTTTCCCTCACCCTCAGAAAAGCTTTTTTTTTCCCCTACCTTCACAACAAAAGCCTGGAGACCCAATTAAGTGTCCAAGTGAGTTAGACATAAATTGATGACACTTAGGAGATTCCAGGTGTCCAGGGCAGATATTTATACTATTAGAGGTTAGAATTTCCCAACTGACTTGAATTTGAAGGAGACTCAGGAAAAGAGCCTCAGCAAACTTGCAAGTATCAGAGATAGACCTTCTAACAGCTACCAAAACCCTCAGGTCTGAAAGAAGCTCCTAGCTCAACCATCCTCTTTTCAACATGTCATGGATCCTCTGTTTCTTCCTAAAAACACTGAGGAGTGTATCTGGGTAAGTCATACCCAGTTTCTGCACTGGTGCCTTTTGCGATGCCCCCATTCTCCTCCCAATTCCACGTACCCGCCATCTCAAGACTCCTTTCACCGACAGTGGGAACGCAATAGCCTTACACTAGGTCACAGGATGAACTTGAGGCTGCGCCTGGGCAGTTATCAGACAGCGTGAGTACAGCCACGAAACCCACTGCGCCTTCCGAAACATCTCCTACAGTTATTAAAAAAACATGCTCATGTCTTTGATTTGATACAAGGAACAAGAAAGAAGACATTTGCAAAGCGGGAAAGGAGAGTGAGCAAGAGGGAAAGACTTTCTCCCAGGTTTTGGAAACTGGAAACATATGTAGGTAAAAGAACAATACCAAAAGCTTTTTTTTTAAAATGTATTAATTATAGAAGAAAAGTTGGACACAGAAAAAAGGCCTTTGCCTATTCCTTGTTGTTGCATCTTCTCCTTATCAAAGGGAGTAGCATGAACTCAGAAAAAACAGACTGTTTGAAAGTTTGCAGAGCAGTTTCAGGTTACCTAAACAATTTGATCACCTTTTTTGTACTGAAATGCCCTTGAGTAACTGAAACACTCCTTTTAGACAACCATGAGAGATTCTGCTGCAGTGGGAGCAGCACATCCCAGATGGGATGATGGTTTCAACAGCTCCCATAACCCTCCCTTCAAGTTTCACCTCCTCAGCAGTGCCTCCCTAGCACACTTGCTTTAAGTCAGAACCTCTTCTTTCCATCCCGGAGGCCCAGGAAAGTTTTATGTGTAAGACATGTACCCAGTCTCTGGAGTAAGGCTCTTTGCTGGACTATATAAGGGGCTAAAAGGCAGCTATGTGCCTATCCAGAAATATACAGAGATACTGAACACTAAAGAGCCTACAAAGTCCCAGAGGCTCACTGCCCTGTGTAAAAGACTCTTACCTCTCTGCGGCCCCTCAAGGAACATCTATCTGCAGTAGTATTGCTCATAAATTAATGCAACTTTATTGCCCCTAGTTGTATTCAGACCACCCATCAGGAAATTTCTAGCCCCATGAGTTACTCTTAACTTTAAATGGACTGTGCTGGTTTTCGCTGGGACAGAGTTAATTTTCTTCACAGTAGCTAGTATGAGGCTCTGTTTTGGATTTGTGCTGAAAACAGTGTTGATAACACAGGGATGTGTCCATTACTGCTGAGCAGGGCTCACACAGAGCCAAGGGCTTTTCTGCTCCTCACCCCACCAGCGAGGAGATGGGGGGGCACAAAGAGTTGGGAGGGGACACTGCCGGGACAGGTGACCCCAGCTGACCCAAGGGATATTCCAGACCATAGGACGTCATGCTCAGGTTATAAAGCTGGGGGAAGAAGAAGAAAGAGGGGGGACTTTAGGAGTGATGGTGCTTGTCTTCCCAAGTCCCCATTAGGTGCGATGGAGCCCAGCTTTCCTGGAGATGGCTGAACACCTGCCTGCCCACGGGCAGGAGTGAATTAATTCCTTGTTTTGCTTTGCTTGCGTGTGCAGCTTTTGCTTTACCTATTAAACTGTCTTTATCTCAACCCATGAGTTTTCTCACTCTTAACCTTCTGATTCTCTCCCCCGTGCCACGGGGGGTAGGGGAGAGCGAGCAAGCAGCTGCGCGGTGCTTAGTTGCTGGCTGGGGTTAAACCACGACAGTCCTTTTTGGCGCCCAGTGTAGGACTCGAAGGGTTTGAGATGCTGACAGATTTGATTGGAATGTGCTAGATCAAATTTATAGCTGTTATTGCTGTTTAGCTATTAATTGGCAGGCTTCTGTGCTTGCCATGGGGCTTGCTTGCCTTACTGTATGTTAGAGTCTAGTGCTCATTAGTGGGACACCAGCAACTTAAATGGTATTTCTTTAAAAAACCTCCACCACTAATTCAATAAGACTTGGATGAACAGCATTAAAAGATTAGAAAAAAGCTTAAATTTCATTTTTTTCTATAATTTTCAGTCTATTTATCATGGCCATTTACCTACGCTCAGTTCTACTGTTTCTCCCGCAAAACTGATGAGCTTCCCAGTGCATGTGCTTAGGGCTTTAGCGCAGCAACAGGGACGGTGAAAGCAAGAAAATGTGCTTGCAAGGAGAACTGACAGTGAAATGAAGGGCAATTGCAATTGCTAAAACAACCTATTTTTCTTTTAAACTGCTTTGATTTCAAGCTGATGATGTCCCATCAATGCACTCAAATATTTTTAGTGGTTTTCATTACATTTTTGGATACCTCTCTTCTGAAATTAGTGGCTTTCTGCAATGATATGTAGAAGGTGAGGGGAATTTAAAATAGCCATATTGTGGGTCTTTTATTTTAAACTAACTTGCTTTCAATACCCACACTATCATTTATCTAGCAATTACTGAGAACAAAATCATTCCAAATTTTCACCTGAAAAGCCACCTCGCTTCATCTGGTTTCTCTAATAAATTCCTGTAGTGACTTATTTTCCTCTCTGCTATTTTCCTACTCTAATCTCTTTTTCACGTGCTCCTTCCTTCCTTCCTTTTTAGGTTTAGGTTTTTATAGTCCCATTTTCCACCTGCATACTATTATGGCTTCTTTAATCTAATCCTATTCTTGGCTGCCTGGAATTTCACGAAGGTAAGAATGTTGTATTTTTTCCATCTGTCAGAATATCTGCTACTTCTGCTCTACAGTGTTATTTCCGTAGTTTTTAGCCCATGGCTGGTTAGCACCCTCTATTTTGCAGGCTACTCCACCGATAAAGAAGCAGCCTGGTTTGCAAATAAGATGAAATTGGCAGGAAATACTGAATGTGAGTATCTGCTTACTAAAAAATACAGTAGGACTTCAGTACTGTATGAACCACGTCAAGATCTGAATAGCTCTAGCCACTGCATTTCTATAAAGCTTGTGCATACTGAAGGCTTGTACATCTTGTTAATGCCTGCATATTAATGACCTGCCTCTCATGTAGGAGCACATCCCCTTCTGGGTGTTAGGACAGAAGACTGGAAAGATACGTCAGATGATTTCACTTAACATTGTACCATTCAGCAGTGACAAAAATCTAAAAGGATTTTAAGGTACTACTTGCATTTGATAGCTACTTCAGTGCCATCACTACATTGCCACGTGCCACATGCACTAAAGCTCACTCAGGGTGCTAATGCAAGTAGCCTCCAATCTCAGTCACTTCAGTCCAAATAAAAGCAGCTGCCAAGATCGCCTCCGCTCCCTGGTCCCAAACAGCCCTTGACAATATTTTCACCTCTGTTCACTTTTCTCCTTCTCACCCACCAGGTACAGAGGAGTCACGGGCAGCTTCCTTCCTCTGCGGCACTCCCTACACTCAGCCTTCACTGACACTTATCACCTCTCCATGTGCCATCCTCTGCTTTGCCAAGAACAATGAGTCAAGGCAACACAGGAGAACTCCCACCTTCTCCTCCTGCACCGGTTGCTTGGGGCAGTCTCGGTGGGATTGGAGCTGCACCCCATCTCACCTAGAAAACTCCTCTGAGTGTGGGCATTGCCTGTTGAGTGAATTTCCCTACATGTTTAGGGAATCCGCTTTTTCTAGGATAACTTATGCAGATTAGTATTTTATAAAATGTAATTAAAAGCCCACAATGTTAATACAAGGTAAAAAAAACCAAAACATGAAGAATATTATGTTACAGTTATATCTTGGGAGCACAGCTCTAGTCTTGGAAATAGCTTTGCACATAGGAGTGAGTGGGGAGAGTGAATGGGTGTCCTCTTTATGGCCATCTGGCACAGGTGAAAGAGTAGCTCTGGCCTGGAAGCAGCAAGACTCGTCTTAAAATTCCTCAAAGCTTGCCGTTTCATTACACAATGGCCACAGTGGATAGAAGAGTGACTTCTCATGCTGCCTCGCTTCAGAGAACTGCCACATGGAACCCCAACAGAAGCGGCAGTGCTCACCCAGCTCATAACAAACATTTTCTAGCCCTTGTATCAAAGCATATTTATTTTTCTATCCTATACTGAAAATGAAACATGGCATTTTGCTCTGTGACCAAATGCCTTTCACAAACTTACTGAGAAAAGTGAAAGTAGCCCTTATGGCTTCCTGCTCAAAGTGTGACAGGACTGACATCAACATGCGTTAGCAGGAAAACCCATATCTATTTTTGCAGGTAACAGGAGAATCTCAGCTTGAGCATAATTTCAACTTGCACTTTCTAGAGCCCAGAGAAATCAATACTCATAATGAAGAGTTTAATCTTCAACTATTGCAGTATTACTAAATGCCAGAATAATAAACATAGTGCAATCATTTTTGTATTTGTTGTGGTGCCACATTATGCTCAATCATCCACCAATATAACTCCAAGCCAACCTGCTAATCTTTTACTTCTGTTGCTAATTAATGAGATCAGACTTCTCTAGTAGCATGAAGCAATCTTTTAATGAATTTTGTGAGCCATATTATTTTTTTGTAAATCAATCCATCAACTTCTATTCTCAGCTTGATATTGTCTTGGCCATTCAACAGAATACCTCTGCACAGAGATCATAGAATAGAATCATACAATCATTTAGGTTGGAAAAGACCTTCAAGATCATCGAGTCCAACCATCAATTATGCCCGCTAAACCGTGTCCTGAAGTGCCTTGTCTATGTGCTTTTTGAATACCTCCAGGGATGGTGACTAAACCACTTCGCTGGGCAGCCTGTTCCAATGCTTGACAACCCTTTCCTAATTTTTCCTAATATCCGATCTAAACCTCCCCTGGCACAACTTGAGACCATTTCCTATTGTCCTATCGCTTGTTACTTGGGAGAAGAGATGGACACCCACCTCACTACAACCCCCCTTCAGGTAGTTGTAGAGAGCTATGAGGTCTCCGCTCAGCCTCCCCTTCTCCAGACTAAACAGCCCCAGCTCCCTCAGACGCTCCTCATCAGACTTGTGCTCCAGGCCCCTCACCAACTTGG
>JAVJGG010000061.1:10106360-10119466 GCA_035590195.1 Aviceda cuculoides | reverse complement strand
TATTTCTGATACAGGCCAGGATGCCGTTGGCCTTCTTGGCCACCTGGGCACACTGCTGGCTCATCTTCAGCCGGCTGCCAACCAGCACCCCCAGGTCCTTCTCTGCCAGGCAGCTTTCCAGCCACTCTTCCGCAAGCCTGCAGTGCTGCGTGGAGATACCTGGATGCTGCTGACTTCATCTGCGCACAGCCACGTGTGTGTACTCTGCCTTGATAGCATGAATCAATGGATAGAGGACATCAGAAGAGTTATTGCTGTGTGATTCAGCACACTATTTACTGCTATTACATCCATAAATGCAATCAGAAGCCCTGTCATTATAGCGGGAGGACTAGCCATAATCACTCCAAAGAAGCAGAGCTCTGCAGTCCCTACTTAAACTCACAGGAGCAGCCCCATTCCCTTCAGTGGGTCCATTTCTGCAACAGCCAGCTGAGTGTTAGTCGCTGAACTCAGATGTCCACTACAAACTCCTTCTCTTCAATTGCTCACAAGTAATAATGACACAGCAGGTTGAAAATTTCCAGGCATAGCTTTCATCTGAAAACGTTTTCTGTTTTGGTTAGAGCAAAACCAGTTTTGCCTTGTTCAAATGGTGACAAGACTGAAAAAAAAAAACAAACCCCAAAACATTTCTAAATTTAGAAAGCCCAATTTTTGTAACAGACCTAGTAATAGTAATTGGAGTCATATAAAAACAACAAAAAACTTCACTGAGCAATTTACCAGTGAGCCATCAGGACCTGATGAGAAGTCTTTGTCTGAGGGCTTGATAATAGCAACATTTATCTGGACTTATCCAGAACTCTTGCTGGAGTTAAGGCCCAATGATCCATTACAGCAAGTGCCTCATTTGCCATCAGGCTCAAGAGGGGATGTTCTGTCTTCCTGCAGTACCCTCCAGTGATGACACCTTGCACAAGCAAGGTAACTCCTGAAGTACAGTGTGTGTTACTCACACTTAGATGAAAAAGCAATTTTTCCTGTGCCAGAACCTAGAAAATGATCTTAAGCAACATTAATCCTAACTTTGGGATGCCAATTTTCACCTCCGGTGTAGGAAATGGTTCATTTGCTTCCATGATGGCCCTTGTGGACATCGTTAGTGAAAGAAAAGATCTTAGGTGCGCACAGATTTTTCTTTAATTATTATTATTATTACTATTTATACATAAAAGGCCCACTGGACTATTCACAATGTAGAAGACTCCTCTGGGAAATAAGGGTATTCACCAAGAAGTGGGCTGAGCAGCACGTGCGATTTTGGTGAATACGTATACCGACGAGCAGCCAGCCACACAGAGCAATGTGTATCACGGACATGCCCTCCTTGCTGCAGGGCCATCGCCCGCTTTCCTGCGCCTCTGAGGAGCGGCGTGAGCTGACTGGGCTCAGCGTCTCAGGGAATCGGCACCTCTGCACGCCAGCTGAACTGAGCACATCCGCTGCCCAGGTCAAAGAGGGGGTGGGTTTCACCTCTAGCAAAACAAACCAAGTTGCTAATTAACACGACCAGTCATATGGGTGGCTTTTAGTGGGTTTTAACTTGCTCAGCAAAGTAGGAGAGGTGAAAGCAGCTGCGAAGATCTTCTGTGCAACTGTCCCCAGGGCACAGGGATTTGAGCGGGATGCTTATGGTTAACAGACATTGCTGTAGCTATGTTCCATAGATTTCCTTAAAATTGCTGTTACCCTTACTTTTTATCTGTGAGTAAGTGTTGAGCACTTTGGATAAAATTTCAGAAATCATGCTGCTATTGAAAAGTGGATATTCAATTTTTCTGCAGTAATGTTTTATCTCAACAACGCTGCTGTAGTATTTTTCATTCTCAGACTCTACCATGAATTACAGAAGCAATTTATGATCCTCTGTAAGTTCATATGATCAAGTAACCCATAAGCAAAAATCAATGCAAGGTAGGTGGGAAGCAGCGAGACATAATTTACAAGCACTCAATGGCTAGTCCATTTAACATTAGAGAGACAGATTTCAGTAATGTCCCTTCCATGCTGAGCAGAAGCCCTGGCTTGGAACAAAGGGGCTGCTGATGTGGGCATTTTGAGTCTGCTTTAATCATTTCAGAGGGTGACAGTATAAACTTAGGGCAGTCAGAGGAGAAGAGCCACTGCCTTACAGCTGGGCAATTCCCTTCAGGAGATCACTGCAAGTTTCTCTACAGTGAGTTTGTGGGCTGATAAGCAGCTCTACATCCCTGCAGAATTTCATATAAAAAGGGAAACTCACTGTCATTACAGATTTAGGTTGAGTTCTGCTGCAACCCCTGTGCTGGAGAGATTTCTACCTTGTCTATGAACAGAGAAACAAAGAGCATGAAAGAAAGAAAGTAGGAAGATAGAGGACACATGTAGAACTGTTTCATGTTCACAGCTGGATCATAAGAAGATAAATTGTTTCTATCTTTTCCCAAGGGAGAAATAAAAGACGACAATTTTCTGTTTTGGAATTTGAAAGAAAACATTTCCATCCCAGCTTTGCCATCCTCCTGTTATAGCTATTTAACATTTGTGCTGCATGCACCACTTCCAAGACTCACTCAAGAACCCACTGGGGCAGGTATCATCCGTTAAGCAAATCTAGAAAGACACTCTGCACCTGAAAACTTTGTCGACGTTTTTCACAGGATCTGAAGGATTCATTGTAAATGAAGAAATACAAGAACCCTGAGAACAAAGACAGAAATCTGTTGTATCACAAAATCCAGGAAAGCAGTTGGGATAACACAGGACTGTTCAAAATCCATCTCAGTACAAAACTTCAGGTTATGTGTATGCATGCATGTGTGTGTGCTTTGACAGCACATTTATATGCACTAAATTTCAAACAAAACCAGGGAGCATTTGGTTTGAAGCAGCCTGCCATATTTCAAACAAAAACTCTGCTCTGTCTTGCAGTCTCTAGTAGTTACTGAAACCATTTTTATGATTTGCAAATGAACGACTAATTATCAGATACCACTGTACTACACTTGCAACACACACTAAACTTAATTTACTATGATACTTATCTAGGCAGGCCAATAATCTCAGTAACAAGCTTGCTTTTCTGACTATTCTAATTATGAAAATCGTAGCATTCCTGGGAGACAAATCTCAATTATTTGTAGTTTTGCTGGAGTGTGTTAGCCAAGCATTTTCTCCCTTCTCCCACTGACTCTCATGAATAAATAAATAACACTCAAAAGCAAGAGTAAATTAACTGATGTTGAATTAGAATGAATTTCCTAATAATATTTATCATATCAATTAACAGCCAATTAGCACATCATGATCAGTGTTATTAGGGTGAATACAAAATGCCTTCTAAGTGAGCATTAGGTTATTTTTACTATATTCAGTGACACTGCTGGACTCTAGAGAGGTAATATAAAGCAGATCCAACACAGACACAAATAGTCCTTGCAAAGAATATTCACTCCTCTTGCACCTTATACCTTAGTTCAAATTAATGTTTGGGAGGTAACACTCTTGGAAACCACAAAAAAGAGAAAGACCACTATTTACAGGTACCTGTACCATTACAGCCCTAAGAAAATGCTTTAACAAAAGAGAGAGTTTTCCAGCTTGGCTCTCGGGACTAACCAGCAGCCCGCTCAGAGTGGGACCCACTGCTCAGAGTGAAAACTTGTGGAAACCAACCAGCCATTCACCAAAACCAGGAGTAATTCCTGAATGTGCCAGTTCTGTGACAATACGCTCAAGACAAAAGAACAAAAAGCAGTCCTGTCTTTTACGGTTAACACATAAGGTGTGAAGGTTTGCTTAACGTGTGGAGTCACCCTTCTCTCCCAGCAAGCTCCTTGCAGGCTAAGACACTTCATTCAGGTCTTGTGCCCAAAAGCTGATTCCCACCCAGCAGTGAAGACTGCCAGGCAAACCTTGTGCTCATCAGGAGGGGAGAGGTTACAGAAAAAACAGTAGTCAAAGTGTTGAGATGAGGCATGTGTTTAGATATCTTATCCACCACTAATTGTTGCTAAGGATGCTCTTTTCAACAGTCCAAAACTGATGAGAACAGGAATTTGTCCGATGAGATAAGTCATCCCACCACTGCCAAGAAAATTGATGACACAAACCCAAACCGAAGCATTTATAAAACCTCATCCACTATTTGCATTTTCTGGACACAGCTATAGCCACGCCAACAGCACTCTGGCTTCTAAAAAAACCCAGCACTGCAGTGTTGGGAGGTACCCAGTTTCTCTGGGCAGCTGGTTTAGCTGGTGCATGCTAGGGACACCAGCCACCAGCACATCCCCCCTGGAGAGCCCCCGCCAGGGCTGCTGGTGATCAAGCTGCCTGCAGTCCCCTGCCCCTCCGATCAATGACAGTGGCGAGATTCACACCGTCCAAGTGTAATTAATTTAGGTGCCTAATTTAACACGTCAGCCCCTCCAAACAGTCCGTGGAGGCAGAAGGACTCTCCAGAGGCTGTTCGAGCGATGGCAATAGAGGCAGAATTAGCCAGAGTGGCAACAAGGCTCCTCTACAAAGCTCCCTTCTGCTGACAGACCCAGGTTTCTCTCAAGCAACAGTGGTGGACCATAGGTACCCCAGTCTTCTCCAGGCCCAGCACAGCTGTTGCCTGGGGACATAGGTGACAGCAGCCCAGAGGTGCTCCCAGGTCCTGCGGTTTGCCCTAAGGGCACCTAAATTAGACAACGGACTACTGATGAAAGTGGCCTGCATTACACACCAGAGGATGCCAGCCCTCTGGCTGCAGATGGATTACATCCTGACTTGGACACCAGTGACAGGCTCACTGCCATTCGTGCAAAACTAACAATGGGCTTCGGAGTCAGCTCTGCTCTACATCGAAGCACTCTGCTCCCTTCCCTGCTGGAGAAGCCTTTAGACTTCTCGCGCAGGACAAGAAGAAAACACAGAACACATCCTTATTTCAGTTTGGACTTTCTCTTCCGCCTCAAATCATCGGCAAGTTTAATCCTTCAAGGAACAGAAACTTGAAATCCAACAGAGCAACCAAGGCATACACTAAACAAGAAAGTAACAATATCAATGTAACAAATCCCAAGCATAATAGCAAAAGAGCTCTATCAAGGCTCACGCCTCAAATTAGTATTTGAAACAGCCTTTGCTTATTCCAGTGCCTGTTTCTGTGTTTTGCAGTGTGTTTGGAGACTGGCACATCCATAACCTTTACTCCATGTCTTCCTGTCATAGTCACAGCAAGAATAATCAATAAGTGAAAACATAAGCAATTACATAGTCAAAATAAGTCTCTATGTCACATAACCTCCCAGGAGATATTTCTGTACTGCTGAGACTACGAAGAAATGAATAAGTAGATAAAAGCATGTTTGTTACCCGCCTGATCAATGTCTTCCCATTCTGTTTAACTGTGCAGACATCTTTCAAGTCCTATGAAAAGTATCTTTTCCCCAGATATTATTAAGAAATGAATAGTTAATCATTATAATTAGTTGGTATAATAAGGCCAGGACCAAATTAATTTATACCATACGAGGATCTGGTCTGCTAAGTTGAAATTAGTACTTCCTTTGAGATTCCCATTACATTTGTCTCCTAATTTTTGAATGCAGAACTATGAGGACAGAGTCTGCCTTCATTCTGTGCCCAAGATAATTATGAACATTATGCTGGAAACAGACCAAAAAAGTCAAGACTTTCATAGGTATTTAACATAGCTAGTTTGAAAAGGTCTAGTTAGGTCCTGAGAATAAAGACTGACACTAGCAAAAGCTAAAATAAACCTGAATACCTGCGCCTTGCGTCCACGTGTTGTAAAATGTAAAAGTTTAGCCTTACACTTTAGCTGACACTAGGTGCACTGCAAGTGAAATAAATAGGAATTTCACAAGAGTCAAAAGAGAAAGAAAAGATAAATAGCACGTCTGGGCAGATTCACTCCAAAGCTGTCAGGCTTTGCTTCCTCAGCATCCCTTTGAGTTAAGCTTTATGGATTTCAAAACCTGCAGGGCTGGGACATAGCTGAGAGCTTTTAAGAATCTCATACTGTGACAATAAAAGATGTGTGAAACATCAGATTCATGCATGTGTATGTACCATAAATACATGTATGCCTTGTGTGCGTATACACACACACTGTATACACTGGTAGGTTAGTTAAAAAATAACTGTAATTGAAATATTTAAACTAAAACACCACATGTAAAAAACTAGCTTCCCGCAGAAACAAATGCAGTTTCTGCATTCAGAGTATATGTTTTTCAGCATGTGTGCTGTTACATAACTATTGTCGAATATCCTTTATGTCAAAGGATACTGGTAAGCAATGGTTTTCCCAAATGACCCAAAGTAAATCTCCTCCCAAGAAAGAGAGCTGCAGAAGCCTGGCCATTCTGTTTCTGCAGGCTTTCCTGTAGCACCTGTGATTTCTTGTTCTCAGGTCAGCAAAACCAGCATGATACGGGGACATTAGCTCCAGTGTTAGCAGATTCGCTTCCAGTTCTGCAGATCCCAAGGCTCAGCTCAGCTGGTACTCCCAGCAAGACCAGGACACTTCCAGCCTCCCTGCTTAAAGTTCCATAGTTTGTCACCCACTGCTTAAATGCTCCTCAGGTGACAAAGTCCTTTTGATTAGCAGAAGTGGAAGCCATTAGATAGAAATTAGAGCACCAAATACTTTTCAAAGATCCATGCCTTCCCTTAATATTGGCAGTAATCTATACAACTATCTTACTTTTCTCTGTATTATGTGTGTTAAATGACCTAATTCTGTGTAATTTAAATTTCTAAAGGAGTACATAACCCTACCTTGCCTACCTCACACTGCCTATATAAAGTACTTCTCATTTGTCCATCTGAACAGTAACACAAATTTTTTTATCATTGATCAGTTCTTGTACTTCAAGAAAGCTTGCTACCACGTGTACTACTTAAAGGATGAGCGTGAATAATTTTACCCAACATAGAAGAAAAAGAGGACTAATCTTCCCTTAGTACATTACTTGTCAGACAGGGAAATGCAACATAATTATATTCTGAGATTTCCAACAGCAAATAGATTCTACTGTAAGCAATTAACACTGGTTCTTTTGGCAGACTTCAAAATATTACTCATATGGTATGCTAAGTTACAATAACATTTGAGTAATAAATAACATCGCACTACTTTAGCTAGATTTTAACACATACGGACAGGTCAAAACACAGGAGAAATACAGGGATGTTAATTCTTGCACAGGCCACTCTTATACTGCAAAATTGTTCATTAACATGGACAACGTTCATAAGGTAAATATGTGCATTTTCAGAAAAAACAAGCACTAGTGACAATAAGTACTCTGGATCTAATTAAAGTGGAGAATTTTGGTCTGTGCACTGCAACCTACGTGTCTCTTCCTGGAGACTGGCAAGGTAGGGCTGGGCTCTTCTTCCTGGCTGGAATGCTTTCTGATCAAGAGGGATTAGTAAAGATGGTTCAAGAAGAAAAATCATTGGGCATTAATCCTCTAAACATTTCATAGCCAACATATCTTTAATACAATCCCTCTAATCCAATTAGGGTGCCTTGAAAATTGCATCTTGAACTCCACGCTTCACTGTGAACGCTTCTGTGCAAGTGAAACACCCATTTACGAGACAGCTGCCAAAGGCCTCCCCTGCTCCCAGCCCGCTCCCAGCCCGCTCCCAGCCCGCTCCCCAGCCTCCACGGCCGGGAGAGCCAAACCCCGTCCCCGGCCGGGCTCACTCCGGGCCTGCAGGCTGCACTGGCAGCAAACACGACGCCCCAACTAACCGGTCAGGGCGAGCGTTCCCAGCAATTTCAGAAGCAAGCTTGCCGCACGGAAGAGAGATTTTAGATATTAAAATCCCTTTCATTCATAAACTTACATAATTAAACATGCACGAGAAGCTGAAGACATAATTTAAACTTCCCATTTCACACCTGAATATCAGTTACTTAGAAACATCACTAGTAAGAGTAGGTGGACTACAGACTTAGCAGGTGGGTATGGACACCGGCCTTTTAACATTCACCCCTTTGAAACAACAGGGAAAACAATTCCTAACACAATGTTTTTGCAAGCAAGGAGCAAATTACTACTCATTAACTGAGCTTAATTTTTTACATGGTCTCATGAAAATTATTTGGATTGGTTTTCACAAGAATGTGTATTCACACTTACATTTATGGGCAAAGAATAGAAAGAAACAGCATAGTCTTGTTGCTAAAATAAAGGACTTTCACTTTATTACTCCATCATGGTATAAAAATATCCTATTAACATACCACTAGAGGATAACAAAGGAAAATCAAATTGCTGGCAATGGAGAATGTTCAACAAAAGCAAAATAAAGTGATTTTTCTGTATTTCACTAGACATTTCAGTTTTGTTGTTAAAAAACCCCAATGTGCTGAAAATGGCATTTTATTGACTAAATAAGTTACTGGCTGCTGTTAAAAGCATCTGGGGAGAATTTGTATGTGAAATACATTCTTGCAGTAAAACCATAATTTATAAACCAAAGTTACAAATTCCTCTCTGATTTTAACAAGACTATGATGCCCTTGGATGTCAAGGAGCTTCTTAAACAGTAACTTGTAGAAGAGTCCATTCTATATCGCAGAAAATTAATATCTGTGCAATGTTTAAAATAAAAAATTTAATGCTGACCTTTTACAGACAAAAATAATAATGGATATTACTTCTAAAATTATTTTAGCTCTGGCTCTCGGAGTCTGTCTTCCCATTCTCCAACTCTCCACTTCATATCAGCAGTCAGAGGCACTAAATTTGGTACCAGGCACTTGCCATTTACTGCGGCTGGGACTGATCCTGCCCTTCCAGTGCTGCCGCCCATGAGCTGGCAAGGTTTTAGCAGGACCTTGGCTTCAGGGAGGCTCTGCTTGGGCACAGCTTATCCCCCACCTCTGAATTTGGGGAGTTTGGCAGAAGTGAGTGTCATGTATTAGCGTGGATCTATAGGAATAACTTAACAGTGCAGCGTACTATGAGACAGGGCACATGTGCAAGTAGTTATGCATTTTAATTAGATAAAGGAAGTGCTAAAAAATGCTTTGAAGTTCTAGATGTAATTCAGTAGCATTGGCTTCCAATATAATTGTTTTTTTTTTCCCTGCCACCTGCTCACTCATACACAAGCTATTTGACCATCCCTATCACAAGGGGAGGCTTTAAAAAAAAAAAAAAAAAAAAAAAAGAGAAAAAAAAGCTTGCATTCAGTTCCTCCTCCTCCAAAAAGACGGAGCCCCACACTAAACAAATTCGTACAGTAGGACATAAAAATCATCAACGAGCAGCAAAACTCCTAAGCAAAACTAATTTAGGAGATGAAAGAGTGTGAAACAAAAAACATCTCACAGATTGTAAAATGACATGTTTATTTAAAAAAAGAGACCAGGGAAAATAAGAAATATTGGCAGAGCATAGCAATAACAACCGAAAGACTCCCTGGCTGTCAGTTGGCTAAAGTTTGCCATGAACTGCAGACTCCCAGACTGAAGAGCAAGTGCTCCACAGCCCCGAGACACTGAGCGCCTGAGTGGCAACAACTAAATCAGCAGGTAGAGTAGGTTAAGCCAGTCCTCCTCATAATTAATATTTTGAGTGTCCTCAGGAAGAGGGGTATGAGGAGGTGGAGGGGGTAAGAGAGACAGGTGAAAAAAGCCCCAACAGGTTTGTTGCAAAAATAGTTATGTACTTCACTATCTGCAAGGGTAGGATCAGTAAGGATGCGAGTGCTAGTACCTCATTCACAGAAAGGTACAAAATCACAGCACGAGAGAATCAGGAATCACTGAGGTCTCCAGTTATAGCAAGGTCTCCAATTACTATTGCAACTGCTGCTGCAAACACTTCTGTGTGGCTGTGGACTACTGGGAACTCATCCTTCTCATAGCTTAAAAGCTAAAAACCCCCAAAGATTATTTTTAACTGTAGCTAAGGATAGATACTACTTTTTAAGGCAAGGAGTTCATTAACGAGTAGTAGCAACGTAACTCTTTTCAGTTCACCTGCTGAATTCATTTCAGTCCACCTCCTGCTATGGAGCAGGAGTCACCCATCTGAAATCAATGGAGAATCAACAGTAGATCAAAAGAGAATTAGCATGTCTGAACCAAATTCTGCTCAGTTTGTTCATGTTCCAGCTCTGAACAATTCCTGATCTATATAAATGCAGATTAACTTTGAGCTTCCTTTACAATCCCCTGTTCTAACTAAAAGAATCAAATACAACTGAGCTGCAATTTCCTTCAAATATAATTTCTTTTCCAATTTCTTTATTTTGACATTAAAAGAATGATGAAAAATCTCTTCATATTAGTTCCCAAGACACTATTGCCAGAAGGCAAACTGTTTACCCATACACACACCACTCACTCTCTCCTTTTTTCTGTGAGATTCACAGGGCAGAACCCATCACCTGGACCCCACCAGAATCAAGTCATTTTTGAGGATCCTTCTCCTTGTGACCTCCCTCTGCAAAACTGTTCCCTACCAATCTGAGAGCCTGGGTCCTGCCGCACTCACTTGAAGTGCTGGAATACTGTAGATCTAATTAATGCCATTGAAAATACAGGCTAAAGTAGCCTGTTGAGGATGCTTAGAAGAGTTTTGAGTGGTATATAACTTATTTTTTTTCCCAGGCAAAGCCATGATTCCTTAGCGGATTCTGCCTGTGCCTCCTTTTACAACTCAGCTGGTTTTGCTGTAACCTTGCTTTAAAACATGTATTTGAATTGTCTCCGTATCTAATCAGTTAGAGTATTTATTTCTAGAGTCAGAAAAAAGTCTTTTTTTCACATTACAGAATCATAGAACATCTTGAGTTGGAAGGGACCCATAAGGTCATCGAGTCCAAGCCCCTGCTCCTCGCAAGACTACCTAAAACTAAACCATATGACTAGGAGCATCATCCAGACGCCAACAAGCATTTACCTCAAAACATCCAGTGCCAGCCTGCTTGTCTATAAAACAAACCAGTGTGCAGATTGCATTGCCTACTCAGGGACCGTGCAAAATAACTGTTTATTGAAAACACTACATCTAATTCTTAAGTTTAAGCAGAAAACATAATATTTCCTATCACAGACAAGTTACTATTTAACCATTCTAGTTTATTCATGCTAAACAATCCTTTCCCTTTTTATGTTTACATTCCATTTAATGGTACTGCTTATCATCAACTGTAAGAAGTTTTTACCGTTAGCACCAACATTCAAAGTTAAAAGAAGAAACCTAGAGAAAACATACCTCTAAGGCAGTACTTCAAGAAATTTCCACAGAAGGAAATCGTTCAGAGTACTTCAGAATATTATTTCAGAATAGGTAAAGTAAAAAGAAAAAGCAGTGTGCTTACCACCCTGACCTTACTGTAACAATTAAGTACCATCTTTTCCTTAATGTAAAAACACTTCTAATTTCTGAAATGACTCTTTATGTAAACAGATTCAATATCTTATGACACCAATGCTTACCGCTCAACAGGACAACTTTCATAGAGTTGAGGACAACATTTGAAATAGAATTCCTGTTTGCTGGCAACCCTTTTATTAGAACAAAATCACTCTCCAAATCCAAAAGTCAACTAGTATGCAAAGGGTTAATATTATGTTAAATGAAGAACTATTTAAAAATAACAATTACACCTGACACTGTAATTACATTGCCCTAGTGTATAATCCCAAAAGAACACAGAGAACTTTTGCCAAAGGTGATTTGAGTGTTAATATGAAACCCAACGTGTGCTTATTTTAATTACATATGTGCCTGCTGAGAACATATGATAGAGTCCAAAAAGCTAATTCATTGTCGGCATGACAGCAGGAACTAATATTAAACCTTGCGCACCAAGTAAGTTTTCCAGATTACCAATTACCACATAAAAATAGGATGCATTGCAAATGTGGTAACCAGCATGAAAGTAAAATGCGAACAAAATATTGCTAACTAGAGCTCAACTCTAAGCCAGCAGTGGGTATAGGAAATCTCAAAATAGTTCATGCTTTCTCTTCAAAAGCAGCAGCATTCAGTTGGTATAACTTTAACCCCACTTACACCAGGTTTGCACTTTTACAGTGTTGATCCTCACTGGCACTGTAACAAAGTGGCAATTCTGTTAACTAACTAATGAGCTTTATAGACAAAGTACACACCTCAATTGCTAATTCTCTTTAGCAATCTGTAACTGGTTCAATACAGAATTTTTTTTTTCCCTTTTTATACTTAGCCTTAAATTTTCTGCATTTCAAAGATACTACTGAGTGTATTACTGACTCTTCTCATGAGTCCCTGACAGGTTTCTGGCACTGAAATCATGCTAAAAGACAGTTTATACCTCTTAACCCACACCAGCATGCTAACACACATTTTGATTTACTTTCAATTATGGACATATTCATGCATCAGTCAGTATTTTCTGACGGAAAGTGCCTGGAGTACAAAGAGGAGAACCCAGAGTCAACGCGCACTGACGACATAACCCTGGGGAACAGAGACACAAACACAATTTTGAAGGCAGCAGAGACCCAGCCAATACTTCAAACTGTATCTTTACCTGCTTTTTTGTTGCTTTACTGATGCATTATTAATTAACAACTACGGAGCCTTCCCAACAGAGCATTTTAAATAACAGCTGAATTTCTTTATGGATGATTATGAATCATTAAAGTATGTCTGCATGTTCAAAGCAATAAACAAGTCCAGGTAGGGAGCCTGAACTACTGGGGAAACTGCTCTTTGAAGCTTGAAGTTTTAGGGATGCTAAATGCCTACTGTGTAGTATTACACAATTTCCAGTCTAGCTTAATCCAATTAATCTGAAGAAATGTAGGATGTTCTGCATTTTGCCTCAGCATAGGGAAATGCTGTTCAAAAGGAAGATGATATTACAGAAGTCATGGCAGTCTGGGGAAGTTCCCACTGACTGGAAAAGGAGAAACATAACCCCCATTTTTAAAAAAGGCAAAAAAAGACGACCTGGGGAACTACAGGCCAGTCAGTCTCACCTCTGTGCCCTACAAGATCATGGAGCAGATTCTCCTGGAAACTATGCTAAGGCATACAGAGAATAAGAAGGTGATGGTGACAGACAACATGGCTTCCCTAAGGGCAAAC
>JAVJGG010000061.1:10068747-10104275 GCA_035590195.1 Aviceda cuculoides | reverse complement strand
TTATTAGTGTTATCATTATCATTATTAGTTTCTTCTTTTCTGTTCTATTAAACTGTTCTTATCTCAACCCATGAGTTCTACTTCTTTTCCCGATCCTCTCCCCCATCCCCCTGGGTGGGAGGGGGAAGTGAGTGAGCGGCTGCGTGGTGCTTAGTTGCTGGCTGGGGTTAAACCACAACAGGTTAAACAGAAAATAGTATCAAAATGAGGTATTTTCCAGGAATTACTTACACCCCTCATCAAAATGACTATCTTCACCTGATAACCTCCTAGTAGCCATTACAAAACCCACATGGACAGGAACACACTAACTTCTCCCTTCCTTTCTCCAACCCTAACCCTTGCCTGGTTCTTACAAGCTCTTTGAGGCAGGAAATGCCCCCCACATGGTGCACATCGCTCCCATGCAGGACAGCTCTGAGCAGAGCCCTCCGAGGACATGCCAGATCATTGCTGACAAGTGGACATCAACTCTAGAAACTTTCTTTTTTGAAGAAGTATCTCTGTGTAGTTGATTTCAAGTTTCCCACAGAAATTTCCATAGGCTTTCAGAGCCTCATGTTGAATGACCTGGCCTTACAAGCCGATGAAAGTCCTGGCATGGACTAACACAGGAAAATGCAGCAGTTTGCCATCCTGGAGAACCTAACTGCATGGCAATACAGAGTGAGATCGAGTCAGTAAGGAAATTCTTTTTCTTTGTTTAGATTTTCTTCTGGAAATGATGGGAATGTGAATAATTTAAAATGTGTAGTCTGCTATGCAAGAAGAATAACACAAATTGAAAAATAACTGAGACAAGCTGTAAAATGGTTATGTACACATGGCTCTGAATTCCTGCTGCCATGTGAAGGTGAGTAAGGGCTCACTTAGAGCTACTGAATGACAGACAGTTTTTTTGTTTTTCAGGTGCTGGGTTTTTAACAAATCGGCTATTACAGGAATGCTTTTAAACTCCACGCAGGGACTTTTTCCATGTGAAGAAGTTTCCTAATATAGAAAAAGAATTAACCAAATCAGAGACCCAAGTAGATCCCATTATATGGTGAAGTTTTAAATCATTAGTCTATGAGATATGTACCTCCTAAACCACCTCGACCTTATTTACTCACGCAAAGGATGATGGTCAAGGCTATGAAGTTGCCTGCAAAACCAGGGAGGAGACAGATGTATCACAGCACTACAAGTTATCCCTTAAGTAGGAGGGATGTGGGAAAATCTGGAGGAAAAAGGATCGCTCACATGTGCTGTTTCTCCCGGTTAGTATGTTTGACTAATTGAAATGATACTCACATGCTACTGTTAACTCTGAACAGCCTCTACAGAGCAATAGCCAAAGAGCCACCTCTTTTTGCAGTGCCAGGAAGAGCCCAGGAGCTGGGCATGACCTGGTGGCTCAGCACTGGCACATTTCCATGGGCCCTGCCCACGTTCTAGCTCTTAAGCAAATCTACAGCTTATACGCAAGCTATAAAGACTGAACTCTTACAGGATTTCTCAACATCTAATTTAACGTCTTTTTCAAACAATAAGATAAACGAGAAGTAGATTTAATACAAAAAAACCCAAAGCCAAACCACTATGATTAGCAGGAAGATATCAATAAAATTCTAATTAAGAAAAAAAAAATCAAATCTTTTCTTCCAGCCTTACCATATGTGAAATAGAGACAACCAGGAAAATGAAGATCACTTTTTTCCTAAAGATCTGGGATTTTGTTTTTGCCTTTCACCCTTAGTAGAAGGCCAGAAAAGACACTATGAAGTGATACATCCAAAGGATAATATGCTGAGTAATGACAGGTTTATACCCCTAGTTAACGATCCTAATTTTCATACCGAGGCCATGCAAGCTATAAAATATGAACTCATTGCTGTATCTTCCAGTTAACCAGTCTGCCAATTTTACCTCACCCCTTCTTTCTCATTTGTTTCAAAATACTCTTTGTAGTTGATATTTTGAGCAGAGACCGACCTGAAACTGTCTGTCACCTGAGATGGAGGCAAAACTGTAAAACCACGATGCAATAGCAAAGGAGGCAAGAGAGCAATCGGGATTTTATGATTTTAAGATCTGGTACGTCATTATGTGGCTGACGTACAAACATGGAACAGAACAGTGAAAATATTTTCAGACTTAAAAGAAACATCTCTTAGTACTAGTGGCAAACCAGAGACCAAAAAGGTTTCCTTTGGTACAGTATTTTTTTTGACTCAACTAAAAAATAATGTTCACTGCTAGTTTTTAATTTGAGTATAGAAAAGGAATTCTTCCACAGATCTACCTGGAGATTTTGTTCAGTGTCCTGGTTTTTTTTTTTGAAAGAATAACGTGACTCTCACACAGCTGCTGAAAGAGTGCCCTTGTCTGCAGCTTCAGCCCCACAGCGGTCGCCACGTGGTGCAGTCGTTATCCTCCCCGCATAGCCTTGCAAAGCGGTCCCTGAGCAAACCCTGGACGTCCTGGGACAGTCTCTAGACAAAAAGGGCCTGTGCGGGAGCACAGAGGTGCTTTCAGTGCCCAGCCGCGGCTCGCGGAGGGCAGAGCCCGGCTGCGGCCACAGGAAGCTCTCGGCTCAGCCGCCTGCCCAGCACCTCTGCACAGATGGCGTGTTGTTGAGAGGGGAACGAGTCCAAAACGCCAGGCCAGCTCCGAGGAGCCAGCGCGGGTCTCAGAATCATCGGTTTTGTTACCGCCTCCTGTAACTCCAGGAAAACAATCTCACCATGAACCCTTTCAGGGTAATTCTCAATGTAATTCTCTGGAAAGAAGCTTGTTCGCTGCTTCCCACAGAAGCCTTCGACATCCCTTGATTGCTCCTGCAGTAATTCAGAAATTCACAAAACACTCAGCAGTTATGTTTAAAAAATTAAAAAAAAAACAAAACAAAACAAACAAACAAAATAAAGAAAAAAAACCAAACAAAGCCTCCCCTGTCAGGGCAGATCTTCAGCGGGTAAACCAGAGAAGCTCTACTGCTCAGTAAAGAATTGAGTTTAAACCAGAAAAATGCTCAGATGGAGTCAATTGATTTCCATTTCTTTCATTCAATTGTTTTACAGGCAGTGACAGTAACAGAAAGAGAAAAAAGTAAAAATTTTCCTGGTCCTGCTGAGTGGTCTGACAGGATTTCGCACCACTGCATGGGGCAATGGCACTACCTGGGAGCCTTGAGGGCCTTGGTCACTTTAGATTACATACTTGCTCTCGAAGGCAGTGGCTTTTCTCAATTGTACACCAACCTTTTGGGGTACTTTATGAAACAAAGCACTATAGAGCACTTTGCCAGCAAGAACCCCACAAACATTCCTACAATTTACAGCCAAATTATATTTATTTGGGAAGACTCGTGCATTTCAGAGCTGCAGGAGCTCTCTGTACTGGAAGGGGTGGGGTGCGCCCTGGCTGGGAAACAACCTGGCTCTGGGGCTGATGAAATCATCTCTTCCACACCCTCAGCTCATGGCAGCCCCCAACTAAACAACAAGCAAAGTGATGCCTGTTTGAATGGAAAACAGAGTATTAGCTTTTTAACCAACTCCACAGAAAGTCCCGCAGCAAGATGTCCATGTGTGAGATTCAAAATAAACGTACGCTGATTCTAATGCAGTTTCACCTCTAAAGTGAAATTCTGCTGGTTGATATAGTCAGTACAGCCTGAACTTAACAGTCTAATAGAAGCAGCTCTCTGGAGTCCCTAAGGATTACTAGAAACAAATTATAATGAGCACATTAGCGGCATAATTGTACCACAACCCAAGAAACAAAGAATAGAAATTTTCACGTTCTTTGTTGCTACCTAAAAATCTTAAAATAACAGTTGCAAAAAGTTCAGGTGGCCAATTACCACATATCACTTGTTTCTAGATGCAAGATTAGGCAATGAGAATTTCTTTACACGGCTGCCAAGGCTGCTACAGCTGCTGCAAGTGGTACCTCCTCCCCTTGGCCCAAGAAAGGATCGGCCACTGCTAAGAGAAGCAGGAGGACCTCTGCAGCATTTATGCAATCAATGCTTGCATGATAATTAGTTATTTAAATTCAAGTTCAGAAACACATTTTCTTTAATAACAGCCACAAGACAGGATTATGCAAGTGCAATGACATTGCAGGTGATTTTACACCAAAACAAGCAGGTTTTACAATCCTGCTGTTTAGATGCACTGCTGGTGAGCCTGAGAGAGATTAAAATTACTTAACTTCATATGAACATATTAAAAATCCACAGATAGTGTCAGTCCACCCCTCCAAGGTATTTCCAAGGTGTCTGTCAAGAGGGTCAAACGCCAGAGAATACTTACTGGCAGAAGGGACATGTGGCAGCATTTGCCTCCTGCTGCCCCAAATCTGTGCAATTCCCTCAAACCCACTTGAACACAGGCCATTCCTGCCAGCAGCAAACCTACCTGCTGGCCTCTTCCATTTCGTTTCTTTTGGGCAGCTTTGGCTTCAGTTTCTAGCAGTGCTCTACAGAATATGCATGTACAGAATCAATGTACGTTTATAACAATGAGAGCATTTATGCTTACCACATAACATATCTGTGTCTGATACATTAAGTATTTATAAAAGCTAACAATCCCTTAACTGCACAACGGTACTCTGCTGCTCTCTATTAATTCTGATCAGAAATTTTAGGGGTTTATTTATGAAAGAAATTCTGTGAAGTGTGCCAAACTGAAAGCCATGATAGTTAAAAATACTCCCTCTTTAGAAGGAATAACAGTAGTTTCCTTCAAGAGAAGAGTGTTTTCGCTTACCTCTGAGGTGTAAGGACTAATGTAAAAAATCTGATGCTGCTGTGTTTTCTGTACCTTCAAATTCTCTGCTCATTTTCAGCTCATCCCAGTAGTGTGAGAGGTATTGAGCTTACTAACTGCCCCGAATTTTTTTGTTGTTTTCAAGACATTTCCTGAAATACAAAGTTAAGGAAATGCTGCAACCATTTCAACTTATAGCAAAATCAGCGATTTTTGGTGGTGGAGGAAGGCAACTTAATAATTAACACAGTTCCCCTCAGCTTTTGTGCAGAGAACTTCATATAATTAGCATGCAGTCTACTAAGTCTGTATTTTCTCTTATAGAATTCAAAACGGTATGAACACACTGTGTCTGAAGCAGTAAAATAAAACAAGCTGGTTCCATTTACTGTGATTACAGAGCTGGTAGGAAGACATCCTGACTCTCCAATGCCTGTCAGTCACTGGTTCCTAAATACTAGCAGAAATTACATCCAGAAACCCAACTGCTGCAGCAGCTCACACGTTTACTGCCATCTCAGAATTCCTCTATTCCAAAATCCTCTGGTTTTAACTGTGGAAACACTAAAACTAGCCCAGCTTATTTACAGTGATTTTGAAGAAATCTGCATGGGGTTACGCCACAGCATAAATACAAATGGTCAGCTAATTAATGCCTAATTCAGGCTCCTCCTGTGACAGATGGAAAGTGATAACTGCTTCTTGCAGAGAAACCAGACTTAATTCTCCATCCTTTTCCATCTTATATTGATCCAACTCTTCTGATTTCAAATACTTTTTCTCTGTATCTCCTTACAGTCTAAGTCAGTGTCCTTTTTCTGCCTACATGTACAAGGCCTAGTAGCATTCTGGCTCATTACCAGGTTTCTTAAGCTCTACATGAAACACAGCAGCAGCAGAAGTCTATCGGTAGCTGGATTGTGTTAGCAATGAAGTTCTACCAGATAGATGGGCTGCTTAGTGGAGAAATGGTCAACAGCAATGGAGAATGATACAACATCAATGGTCACAAGTGTTGGAGCTTATCACCTTCAGATTGAAAACCAGCCAGTACCATAAAAGTCAAGCATAGGTTTTTCCTAAATAGGCATAGGCTGAGGTTTTGTACCACTGTGAAAAGAAAATACAAGAAACCGTGGATGATAAATGGTACAGGAAGATTGGGTTACCGCTGTGCAGTATTTAGCTTTCAGTCCTTCCCAGGTACAGACCTACTTCAACTGATCAATTTTAATATTGTTACTGAAAAGCAAACAGTGAAATTGGCAGTAAATTGGATCTATCAAGTGCTGCTTTCCATAGAGCAAATGTGGTTACACGTTTTTAAAGTCACTGGGATTAAATATGGTTATTTCCTCTTTCTGTTTTTATCAAGTCTATAAACTGGAAAATTATAGATAAACAGATGAGAAAAAATGGCATCTTTCTCCTCTCCTTAATATGTATGTTATAGGCAGAAAGAATAAGAGAGTAGTATAAAGCCAAATCTATTTAATCAGTGCTTTGGTATGGGCAGTTTCAGATTTCAGTAATACCCAGCTTCACAACATTAAGTACTTGCACAGTGACTTCCACAATCACAAAGATTTGGTTTTAGGGCATAGGTAGCTTTTGTCTTTCACGCAGCGTACCTTCAAATGAAATAATCTAATAAATACATTTAGATTTTAGTTGAGTTTATTTCTCACTGGACCAGTACAGAAGCCTGATTTTGTTAGTGGTTTAACTGAACTGGATTTCTGCTGTAAACCTGGATCAACTCCTCTGCAGTGCTATTCAGACAAGGCATCAGACACTGGCTCAGAGGTATTCATCTGACCCTTCTAAAAACTAGGGAGAACCCTTCAGATCACTAAAAGCATTGAACAAAAAAATTGTGCAATTTCTTTCCATTTCATTGACAAGAAAATTATAATTTTGTACATTTGGAAACTAGAGTAATCTTGATACACACAAAGTAATCTGATGCAGATGTAAGCTCACTTCTATTCTTTCATTAGTTCACCCATAATTACAGTTGCTTTTCTGGAAGTTTTGTTGCTTTTCTAGAGGTTTAGTTGGGATTGATTTTGTTTGTTTGTTTGCTTTTGTCCAAAGCACTGGGTTTAGACTCAGGAAATCTGGTTTTTTAGGTGCAACAAAACCTGATATCTCTAACCTCCTAATGAGGGTAGTATCACCTTATTTCATAAGGCGTAAGCAAGAATAAACTCTTGAAGCCCCTGAGCTTTCCTGGGTGTATGCCCAGATGAAACATTTCCCAGGTTTGTGCCACACCTGTACTCTGACATACAAAACCTGAACTTATGGTGCCAATTCTGCTGGGGACATTTGAGCACAGTGACTCTGACAGATGTCATCAGAAGACATAAGAAGTTGTATCAATTACTTTACAAAAAAATAGCACCAGCCAAAATATTCACATTTCCACAGTCTGTGACCACAACCATTACTACAGCTATTATGTTTCTCTAGAATTGCTCTTTTTACACTCTCAAACACTCACCTTAAACTGCATGACCTACCTTAAGTCTGCATTTTCCAAGAGTATTATTCCTACTTTTCCCACATGCAATGATATGTAGAGCCAAATTTACAAAGGTATTTAGGCACTTAAAGATATTAACTGGTACCTCAACACTATCAAAGCAGGCATGGGAGTTGTACTTCTATCTCATGATGTAGTTTTCCTGTATCTTTACACGTCTAAATATCATAATCTGTTCTGAAACAGATCTAACACATATGGTTGTGCAGAAATGTTCCTTGCAAAGCAGAATTCCCCACTACAGATGTAGTACTACTACCACTGCAGAGCATCTTTGAGCCTCAGAATAAAAGTCAGTTAAACTTACAATAAAAACTCATCTGTCTGGGGAATACTCTGCAATTGTTCATATTTGACAATGCAGCTGTTTTGCATGGTGGTAAGAATGACCCTCTCCTAAAAACTGGACTGGCACTAACCTTAGTGACAGCAAAGATTATTTTGAAGCTTGTAGTAAGGCTTCATGCAGGATGGAGTCTCTGGCAAGATCCCCAAAGCCTTCCCTGCAACAGGCTGTTATTGTGGTGTTCTCCCCCAAAACTGGGCAATAAAGCCATCCCAGCAGTATGGTTATAAACCAACTTTACTAAGCAATCTGCACTTCATGGTAGCTGCTCTTTATCATTTTCCAATCAACACTAGTTGGCTTCTAATTGATTTTATATTATGTCCCTTACCAGAAGTAAGAATACTGTGTTTACTAGGGCAGCACAAAGAGGGCAGGCCTATTCTTACTGCTGTATTTAATGCTGCTGCTAATCATGGAGATTAGACCGAAACAATTACAACAGCTAATTAAAGAACAATGCGGTTTTTGGCATCTTTTCTCAGACAGCACTACTGGGAATTCCTAACTCAGGCAAAGCAGGGATAATTAAAAATCGAGCTCCAGTTTCCCCTGCACTGGCAGCTGGATCACGCTGATTAAACTGCAAATAAAACACATGAAACCAACACTTTGTAGTGTATCCAATTTCACTTAAAAGGGCCTTTAAAACTGAATCATAAACAGAGAAACAGTGCAGAGCAAATTATTTAGCTGCAGCTGGATATACAGTCTTCACTGCAGTTGTTTCACAGCTTACTATCTTTTGTGCAGAGCGTGGGACACTAGTTACTGGAGGGCCTGATGAGCCACTGAAATCATTAACGTCCCTTCCAAAGGCATTGTTGTTCAAGACGTCATGTAAACACTAGAAGCAACTGAGCTCAGATTTAAACACTGGCATAAAAATTTGCAAGTCCCTTGGGGAAAACGTGCAGAATTACACCCAATGACACCTCAGGTCATTACTAAAGAGTAAGATGGGGCTCAAACCCCTTTCAGCAAGACTCTGGAGGGCTGAAGAGTTGGCACAAATAGCAGCTATTTTATGACAGCTAGAAGTTCAATACAAATTTCCAGCTACACAGTTAAGGCAAAAACATAAGCAGAATCAAGCCTTGTCCAAGATTATCTGCCACTCTGTCCGCTGTAAGACACTAGTTACAGAAGAGCAATCACTGCATCCCTTTCTCATGCTCAGACCACAGCATCACCTGCGGTGAAAGTGCAGTTACCCAGACGGACTTACAAAGCTTTACTTTAAAATGATGATAAAAATAATAATGTTTACTCATGGCTAGCATTTGCCTATATACTTCCGAGTCACACAAGAACAGTAAGAAAACAAACCAAAGAGTAAGACATGAAGGGTAATGCAGAAATACCAAACTACTTGCCTTAAGCTTGGTTTGGTGTTTAGAAATCTGCCAAAAGGTTGTTACTGTGCTCCCTGGATAAGTACTTAATGCTTTGTTAAATAATAAGGGGATCCTGTTAAAATTCTGAAACTAATGCCAAGAAACTTTGTATTTATGTAGCTTTGTGGAGAAACATCAGTATTAACTCATTTTTACTGATACAACTAAGTGGACATACCTCATACGAAGTTGATATTGATACAACACAGCTAGACCAAGACTGTAAACCAGAAAGAGCATCATGTTGCTTCTGAAGCAAAACTATTTTTAGCATTATATATTAAGTAAATATATTTAATAAACAACAACAAACAATAATAAAAAGCAGGGAGACTACACTCAGCACCAGCAATGCTTACGTAAAAGAAAAGTGCTTAACGGACAGGTTGCTGTTGCCAAATAATCCAGGGAAGGCATATAATGAAGGGGAAGTTTTCCAAGACAAGGCCTTTCAAAGTTTTTGGTAAACATTTGAAAGTTTGGGCTACAGGGCAGAAAATCTGCTAGGAAAAATCTTTAGAGAGACCTAAGAAAGGGGAAATACACATGCCTTCTACCTAGAGATTATACAACAGTCCTGCTTTAGCCACATGTCATGGGAACAGTTTGGAAGGATGGCTCAAAGTTAATTAGAAGACAAGTAAAATTATAATAAAAGGTCCTTATAGAAAAAGCCCAGTTAGCACAGTCAAACCTCAGAGGAAATGCTCAGGTGCCCAAGAAACAACTAGCCTGAGCACATAAGCGTTACAAACATTGTGCTGGCTTTTGTTACGAAAATATCATCACAGTGACAGGTGGGGAGCACCTCCTGAGAACCCTCCTTTACCCTCTGCCACCGGGGGAGAAGCCCAGGACAGTGCAGCTGTATCATCTGCCACTACAGCTCTCTATTATCCAAGTGTCAATTCTTTTACACAGGTAGACAGCTACCCACGTGAACAACCACAGCCCTACCTTAGCTTAGTGTATTTTGGTGATGTTTTCAAAGCTTGCAGAAGATTTTCAGACCCTAAACTCTAGAGGCCTCAGAGACTCGACTGAGGGTTCTCCATCTATTTCACCCAGACCTCCCGAACTGGGAGGTTTATTCTCTTCATCGACAGAGTTAGAATTATTCTTTGCATTTAGCTCCATTTCTTTAACCTCATTTACCTAAGACAAACCTCAAAAATATTTTAGCACCCTGCACTGCCTAGAAATCATCGGCAGTAATCAGTAAAAGAAGCAGACATCACCCTTACAAAATGCTGCAAGGAGAAGCAGTTGTCAAATAACAATAACAGGAGAAGAGAACCAAAAAGCCTAATAAATAAACTTAGTGACCCGGCTAGTGACTCACAGTGTGATCTTAAAGAAAATACTGCAAGTGTTTTGTGACTCCATTTCTCCTCCACCTGATCAAATGGTGATTGATAATGGCTGTGATGATTCCTTTTTGTCCACGTTCTTGCTTAGAGGCACATATACTTTATTACACGGACATGAGATATTCCTTATTTTAAGCTATTTGTTGTTTCCCATTACTTTTGTTAGTCTCTGGTAACACATAACAGAATTTTAAACTCAAGAAGCAGCTTTCATATTTTTCTCTGAAATTACAAGTTTGTTCTCAATCCCTTAGATGATATCTCATGCTTAAATTAAATTTTGGCAAAGAAAAGCAAAGTACTTCACAGCTATCCTTCTACATCTAGTATCATTACGGTCTTTATATACCCATGTATAGCTATGCAAATTTTCCTAAAAATAATGCTGCTAGTGTAATTGTTCTTTCCAGGCTGTGTTCCAAAACCAATTTTAAACTTGGAAAAACTATGAAAGTGTGATAGCTGGAAAAAATACTTCAGTTATTACTTAATAATAAATGCTTGAAAGGATCACAACATTTTATAAGGTCATATATAACACCAGTTACAGCACTACAGTAATGCATTATTCAGCTCCAGCAAAGAATATAAATCCTTGTAATGTACATGGTTAAAATGTGGTTTAATCCTTATTATCCTTTGGCTTTGACTCAAAGTTCCTGCTGAGCGTTATAATGTTCAGAGGATGCATATTCCCTGAGACTCTTTAATTAAACCTGTAAGGTAAGACTTTGCCTCTGGCCATTGGTCACACTACCGGGCACTTGTATTTACAGAGATACCACCTACCACTTCTGTTCTACTGTCCAGCCTCTGAGCCAGAGCTCTGACCCTAAGTGAAATACATGCTTTAGTATTTCTCAGGCTGAAGCAAACTGGTCCTTTGGGCAGACACTCGAGCTTTACTACTGCATGATTAAGGTTTATGGCAAAATCATGACAACTAGGAGACTAAGAAAATAAAAACCCTGTTCTAACCTTTCCTTTTTTCCCAAAGAATTTCTGGGGGGTATATGGATGCTTAATACCAGGAGTTTGCAGCACACATGCTACTTCTCTCTGTCATTAGGATGCATTTCCACTATGTTCCAAAGGCTGGTAAAGAAAAGACCTCTCTGAATTTGTATTAGCTGGTGACCGCCATTATTCACGCAACCCCTTGCTCCACAGCAGGTCAGCAGGGAGAACACCTGAACCTCTGGGACTTCTCCAGTACCTGTGTGCATAACACAGCACTGTGTTTAAGGAGTACCTTCTGCTCACCTTTTACAAAAATATCAAAAGATCTGGTTTTGTTTTGAAGTGAAGTGAAAAACCACTTCAAATCACTAAAACTTGTAACTGCTAAGAGACAGTTTTCCTACTCAGCTCTACATGTCTCTCACTCAAAGGCAACGAGAACTGGATGCCTTTAAGCACTCTGGCAAACACCCTTCAGCATTTTTAGGAATTTCACTGTACATCTTTGCACAGCATTTGCACTCCTGTGATTGTGACCAGAATGGATCCTTCTTCCCTAATGAATGCTGAAGCAGGCATTTTAAATGCAGTTATTCACATAAGTTGACTTAAAGTGCATGCATCTTTGAAATTCACTCCATTTCAGCATTGCTGCCAATAAATAATTAAAAAGTCTATTAAGACAGCAAAAGCCAATTCACTGAAATTATAAGCAAATGTTTTTGCATCAAGGGCCAGACTCAGGGAAACACTTAAAACATCTTCAATTCAAAGCACGTGAGTGTTTACACTAATGCAACTGCCTAACTTCCAAGTCGTCTTGTGTTTTACTGAGTAAGGGCTATTACCCAGCTCTATAAATTATTTTCCCATGTGGAAACAGTTATTCAATATTTCAAAATATCTAGTGAAAACAACAGTTTCATAACTAGAAAGACAAGCTACAAGTCTAGTTTCAGCCTAAGTCCTATAATTTTGAATCTGAACAGAAAAATATTGCATTCTCCAAGCAAAGAGCACTGACAGAATGTAGCCCCCATTGTATTGTTTCAGGCATCAAAATACTTAGTTATTCAGATATATACAGTATCACAAAGACAGACAATAATGGAAATAAGGACATGAAGAAAAGTATTACACACCAGCCAGCACATTTACCTATAGGGAACAAAATAAACTGCCACAGAGGGAACACAGACATTAAGCAAAAGAAATCTCAGTTTGAAAAACATTCAGATAATGGAAAACACCAATCTAAAAGTTAAAACCTAATTAAGAACATAAAACCTAGGAGAAAAAGCATGTTGTCAGAGCTACAACAGTTACATCAGGAGGGGTGACAAGGGAGGGCAGGAAGGTCTGAAGAGGGACTCGGACACTTAAAGAAATAATAAACATTCTTCTGGAAAAGATCATCTCCACCAGACAGCAAACCTCCTTCTCAGCCAAGTGGCAAGCCCTGTTGACCCTCTACAGCTTTAATTTCCCAGGGTGACCTTCCATAGCTTGCTAATGCTATATTTTCATGACCAGCTAAGATCTCGGTGGGGTGGGGGCTGGTGATCCCAATAAAAAATTGAAATTACCAGCTGGGACACACCAGGTCCTCGACTGTCTCTTTGCAATGCCCACTCTCCCACTGGGGAGCCTCAGGCTCACGCTCCCTCACATGGAACAACTTCAGCACAGCAAGTGGATGAAATTTTCTGAATTATGCCAATATTTGGTGTTGGAGTTTGTGGTTGCACCCAGCGACACAGCTGGGAATGAGGGACCAGACAAGTTCAGCTGGCTGTTTCAGGAGCATCTTCAAGGAAATCATGCTTTTGAAAATACACAACCTAATCCTGGAGTTGAACAGATTAGCTCAAGATGCAGGACTGTCTACCATGGAAAGTCATTCATGCTAAAACAGAGCAAGAATTCACCTTGGACCAACAATTCTTGATTAACTTGCTCTGCTGGCAGGCTTAGTGTACACTAGGCGCTGTGCCAAAGCCTCCCAATTCACTCTGGAGTAAAAGTAATTTGAAATAACACTCTCACATTTTAACAGCATGGCCTTTGGAGTGAATTTTCATGTAATGGTCAAAAATGGCATAGACCTATGGATCAGTCTGTGTAAAAATAAAACAAAACAGGTCTTTACTAACTTCTTTCACTGGACAGTAAAGGAACAGCTTCCAAATGGGTGTGTGTATCATGGTGTACGACGTACAGGGAAAAACTGTTGCTTCTAAGCTGGAACCAGAATTTAACAAAAATATCAATGTTATGGCAAAACAAGACAGTGGGAAATTTATATTAAAAGGATTTTTATATATTTATATTATATGTTTATGTATATTCCAGACACACTCTATAGATATCTATAACATGAATGAGGTCTGCACACCCCCAGATTCACAGGCACCACGCAGACTCCACTAATTCCACAGAAGTTACTCAGCATTTTGCTGTCACTTGAGGCTACCTATGGGCAATGGACTGGACATGACCTGGACTTCCACCTTCTGGCGTCACAAGAAAAAGCTACACACCAGAAACCTCTGCTTTCCGTGGAGATGGGGGCAAGCCACTTAGTCTAATATGCAGGTTACTCATACACATCTGTAGAAGAGCTCCTCAAAGTCACTACTGCAGAGTATGATCCCAAACAAGAGTTTCATCTGAGTTTTAGTTTCTCTGAAGCTTTTGGACTTTCCAAACCCACTGCTTTGCCTCAGGTGAGCTGAAGCCATGCCAGGATTCACAGCCCTCCTGCAGGAAACCTGGAGGAGCTCTGCCCAGCAAACATCCACCTGCCGAAAACCTGCAGACCTCCCCAGCTGCAACCAGGGCAGCTCCTTCTGCATGGCACAACCTTCAATCTATCAGGTACCTTTTAAATAAACCCCACCGTGCTGGACTAAATAATTTCTTTATGAATGGCTAAGTTATACGCATGCTAAATCTTCCACACAAATGACCAAATCACTGACCGTAACAGCACTTGCACATTGCCAGCACTTTCTGTCCCAGGTACCAAACTGCCATATGACCAGGAGAGTCAGAAAGGGACTCCTGCAGAGTCACACAAGAAGTCTGGAGCAGAGACCTGGGTGCGTTTTAACTTAGGCTCCAGATCAGAATTTGAAAATAAGATAAAAAACATCAACAGTTTTATGTCTATGTCAGTTTTGAAAGGCGTGGCTATGAAGAATACAAAGTTATTTGACTGGAGAAAAAACAATGAATGAGAAAAGTATGTCAGTCATCAGTTTGATGTCAAAAATAAAAAGGCAATGACCTTCATTTACGCTACATTTCTGTGTTTTCACAGGCAAAGGAATAGGCAGCAGGCCTTGAGAAAGGTTACTGTGAGCCTGATCTGGCACTTACTGATAAAGCTTCATTGATTTGTTATTTAAATTATCTTTTGCTTTTTTGCCTTTTTTTTTTAAACTATTAGTCAAGATTAACTTTTTGACCTTGGTAAGACACTTCGTCCAGCCACCAAGCATCGTGATAAAAGTGCCAACAAAAGTTCAAAGCTGAGCTGCCAGAAAGGTGCGCTGGAAGCAGCGACCAAATGTTGTTTCCTGCCTACTAAGAAACCAAATGCTGTTGAAGGCCACGACCAAATAAACATCTAGATAATTTGCAAATAATGAACTTAGTGTCATTTTATAGGCACTAAGTGCTTGCTGTTCTAATATCGTGATTTTATTATCAGCATTTATTAAAAATATTTTGCTTGCTGTATATAAACTCAAACATTAGAAGATAGTCACATTATAAGCGATTACAAATGTTAGGTAACATTTACTACATAGGATAAAGTACAACTAATTGCCAAAAGACACAGGAACAAAGAAATAATAATAAAAATTCTTTCTGGTTCCTGTGAAGTCATGGAATAATATGTATAATAAGTTATATTACACATAAACAGCAAGAAGAAAACTATTTCAGGGCTACAATTGTTTTAAAGCTGACTCTCCAAGCAGAGCCAGGAACTTATCAAACCTGCTTGTAGCACAACCCTTCTTGGAAGTTCCTCTTCAAGCTCGGCTTTGCTGTAATGCATACAAACTACTAACCCATCACGAATGTCAGCACCTGGCGCTTGCTACCTAACAGAAGCCAGCACCACAGGCTCCCCAACCGCTATTTTCACCTTGATTTGAATCTTAAAACTGTGGATTTTTTCTCCAGTTTAGCAGCACATACAGAACAGAGACACAGTCCTGCAACAAGGAGCAGGTGTCCCTTCCCGCGAGGGACAGCGCAGCTTGCACCCTCCGAAGCCCCACCGCCCCACTTGGGTGGTGCAGGGCAGCCTGGCCAGGGCACCCTGGGACGCTGGCACAGAGGGCTTGTGCCCTCCCAGCCTCAAGAGGGGGTCGCTCTAGGGCTCCTACCTCTCGGGCAAGCAGTCCCTGTGGGGAAAATACCACACCTTTCACAGAAAGAAGGAAGCCTTAGCAGGGTGCTGTCTTTGGTTTTGTTTTGCTCTGAGAACGGACATAATGCTTTGGGGCGACAGGCTGCGCATGCCAAACAGCCAGAGAGGGCACATCATGGCTCTGCGTAAGGGCTGCGGTGGCGCGAGATTCAGAAATCTCACATCCTCGGTATTTTCACTGCATGACAGATTTTGCTAATCCTGTTCTGAGGCTGTCAGCTCTACACACACGCACAATACACAGAGCTTAGACAATAACACAGGGTCTGGCTCTAGCTTTGAAAGGCAAGGCTCAAATTCAGATGCTCTGCCCATTACTGGACGCAGCTACCAAATGCTCAGACTCTTCACACAACCTTATCTAACGCATAGCTTGCTGTGGCTGAATGCAGTCGAAAGATAACTGATAGAGGAGTGCAGGGCTGCCTACAAGACTGGACACACTGGTTCACAGCTAGGCCCACCCTGTCGTCATGACTGGGATGCCACAAAAAAGCGCTGAAGGGGAGGGAGAGCAGCTGGTGCACGTGGGACATGCTTTTTCCATGGCCAGAACACCCCGCTTGGCCTGGGCCAGTGCTAGATTTTCAGTCACGGAAATGACATTAAACCACACAGTTCCTACTGGTATTAACAAGGGTCCAGATCAGCAAGTCACAATTTTGGTTTCTTTTTCCTGAAGAGCAAATATAGGGAACATTTCAAGTAATCAAAGATTATTAGCTTACTTCCTAATTTCCCACAGAAAAGTGTTTTCAGACAAATTTCATCACTTCCGCAGATGTCCAGCTAGCACCCTTGGGAGTGACAACCAACCGATTGTGACCCACTAGCCCACTACCTCAGCATTGTCACCAACCTGTGGCAATAAACATTGTTGTAAGTCAAGACAATAAAACATTTGTGTCTTTTTCTTTTAAATCTTGCTTTGGCTTCAGCACTGCAATCTATCCAGTTGCAGTCATTTTCCCAATGAGAAGACAAAACACAGGAGTATGTAATACAGATGTTACCTCCGTATCTCCATTGGATTTACCAGTTACTAATACGCTTTTATTGCCAGCCTGCAACCCAGTTAATGCCTTTTCTAGCGATACCAGTGAAGTCTGACAATGAGGCATAATTACAGAGACTGCAAAGTTACGTCAACAAGTCTGTAAAACAAGGCAGTCATAGGAGCAGGAAGGTTTATGTGAAAAACTGCACGTGCAATCTGTGCAGCAGCCTAGGCATGCAAGCAAAAGAACCTCCTGCGTAATTCGTCCTACATCTGTAAATTGAGAACAACAGTTTTAGAAGTAGGTTCTCCTTGTACTGTGGTCTCCAGTACTTGGAGACTAGGTAATTATAAAAACAGAAAAAATTCCCAGTGTGTTACATGAAAGTGGATGTAGTCACTTCGAAGTTGCCCTGGCTACAACATTATTGTAGCTACATCTGGAAAATGCTACACGCAGAACACAGCTGTGCATGTCTATATTTATCCAATTATTATCTGATTGTTTTTAAGAAATTATTTTTGCATTTTTATTTTCTGTGCTATGCTTCACTGCCCACAAAATGGAATTATCACTTTAAATCACTTTGCTACACAAGAGCTATTTATACCATCAAGGTCCAATCCCAGCATAACCAGCAGATGAGAAAATTGTAGGGGAGAGGGGGGGGAGCAGCATCACAAAAGCTTTTTCAGTTGCATTTACCTGTAGCTGTTACAGAAAATTAAATAAAACAGAAACAGACCCCACATTTCAGTATCATTTCAAACCAATCCCAAAGCAAAATGCATCCCAGATGTCTCCCAAGAAATGCTGCACAGAGGACGCTGCGCAAGCAGTTAACATCAGACATCCGTCACCTGCATGTAGCTTTTTGTTCTACCTGCTGCACAACCTTCCACAGCTACACACCAGTCACGCTGGCAAACTGCCAGGCTAGCAAGTTGATCTGCATTTTACTCGCTGCCTACATTAATACAGTAAGTCCCCTCCTCAGTCAGGATAAACCGACACTGCTCCACTTCAGTCAGGAGAGGCACAGCGAATTACTCATCAGAGGATCCAGTCCACTGTATGTAAAAGGGCTCAAGAGAGAAAAATATATTTTAAACTACTGCAAAGGAAATTTGTGTTTAGATAAGAAATGAAGGCATGATACACATTGGGACTTCAAGGAAAAGTCTCCCTGAAGTCAGCTACATTTAAGTGGGTGCTTGTAATTAAGCACGCTCCCAAATTTTAGACTAAGAAGTGCTGAATGGGGAGCTACCTAACATTTGACTGGAAAATAATGTGTGAATTCCTCCTATCTTGCTGTTCTGACAGCAAGGGATGCACAGGAGAAAGGAAACAGCTGCAAGACTCTTAACAGTCCCTCACTGTAATATTGCAACTGCCACAAATATATATTGTATTTGCAATCTATGAGATGCGAAGTACTTATTTATTTCTAGATATATGTATCAGAACAACTTCTAGATATATTCCACTTGAAGAATGGCAACAGATACCCAAGGATTCAGTTAGTCTCAGAATATTTCAGTTTGTTGGCACAATTCTCTATTTGCTATGAGAACAGTTCTGCATTAGAGCTTTATTTAAGCAATCACCCAGACCTCATGCTATCAAATATTAATCTTTTATCCTTTAGCCCAGTTACCATTATTCTGGAATAATCAAGAATTTCCCTGTTCTGTGATGCCATTTGAAGTGCAGAGCATGACAGCATGCAATAGCTTTACTGTACAACAGGGACAGGGTCATAATGAACTGTTTGTTTCTGATGGTAATTGATTATAATTAACATAATTTATATATCTTCCCTTCTGCCAATTTGCCCTATACAATAAAAATGGGCAAGCATAGAACTAAATTTTACAATTCTCTTTCCTTCAGAGGCTAAACACTTCACAAAAATTAGCAATTGCTGGTAAGCATTTTGAATGCTGTGCAAATTAAAAGGGTACTAGCAAATCAGCTTCTGCTGGGAAATATCACAATTCTCATACCTTTTTAAGATCTTGGCTTGGGAGCATAAGGCTTTGGTAGGTGTACTGTTAAAAATATTCGTAATTAAGGATAACTGCATAAGAGCACCTCATGTTCCTGAAGCTGCATCATGCATGAATGTGCTTATGGACAATTAGAAACTTCCCTGTTTCTAGAAAGAACAAGAATATTTTCTCAAATGCGTATTAAAAGGACAGACAACCCCCTGGACAGGTCAGGAATACTTCTGGGAACAGAAAAAAAAAAAAAAACCAACCCACAGCTGACATCCAGAGAATATAAGCTGTACTTCAGACTCAATTAAATGACAGCAAGGATGCTTAGTGAGCTCTGGATGCAGAGTTCAGGGAAGAGTCGAAAATACCATCCTGTCCATCACAGAAGTTCCCTTCTGCATGTGCTGGGGTCTGAGAAGTTTGCCCAGCCTGTACCTCTCAAAGAGGAGATTTCATTCTTAGTGTTGTCCATGGGACAGCTTTTACAAGCACCAAGCAGACCGAAAACATGCTGAAAATATCAAATGTCCTCCAAAGAACAAGAGAAAGGAATTACATTATTACACAGCACTCAGATGACTGTGAGCTGACAGCTAGGTGCTTTTTTTTTTCCCCCTACATAATTTTTTTTCCTTTTTTTTTTTTTTTCCATTTAAAGGAGTTTCATGCAAAATCCAAGTTTCACAGCATTGGCAGGAAGGAATCTAAGTGACATGTGGTATGTACCCTCTTCATGCAACAGGCTGTTGCAAAAGACTCCACTGGCCTTCAATGCCAAACTTCTCACAGTTTGTTCATGGAAATAATGCAGAACACAAGGGCTAGAGATGCAAGTTCAAAGCCATATGCTCTTCCTTTCTTTCTCTCTCTACGTACATAGCCAAATCACATACAATGATTGTGTGTGTAACAGAAGTTAAAACTTCCCAAAATGTTGCATAAGACTGCACCTAGGTATTTTCAATGCAAATAATATCCAGTTAATGCTGCAGGGTATTTCCCACCTGTATCCAAAAAGAACCCACTCAGCAGATACATTTGAAAGACACGTTCTCCTAAACAGACCTGAATTGCCTTTCTTGTGTGATTTAACAATGCAGACATTTCTAGCCACTGTGTTTCTGGGCTTATCTTTGTCAAAACCAGTGTATCTGATTATTAGACAATAACAGTTCAGCAATTTGATTGCATTGGATGTTTCTACGGGGACTGCGTTACAAATATTTCAGAGGTAAGACCGTGAATTCTACTTGTATTTTCGTGTTCCTCAGCGGGAAGGAAAACATGCTGTTCCCTCTTCACTTTGACAGCAGAATGGAAAATCCTCAACCAAAGTGAGTACGGTCACCACAAGAAATTGCGGAAATTTTCCCCAGTGGGCATATATCCTATAGGCATTTCAGCTCTTTACTTACTTCAGCATCTTATGAAATGGTGTGTGCCCCTCCTCACCCCCCAAACTAATGAGCTGGAAGAAAAATATTTATCTGCATTTTGAAAAGCAAGTAGCCTGGAAGTTTACTTTATCTTCACAACATGTTTTTATGAAAGACTCCATGTTTGTGGTGTTAGCAATCACAATCAACTTGTCACAAAAACTGCAAGATGCTCTTTCTCTACAGGCTCCAAGATTCCTGGATTAATGGGTTTTTTTTTCATGAATATTGACTAAAACTGGAAAAATCCCCAAGTTTCTAACTTGCAAGGTAACCATAAGACTTGGAAAGTAATCCTGAACACACCCAAAACCAGAAGCACAAAAGATGCAACGTTTTTTTTTTAGTCATAGTCTTTTAAAAAACAGGTTCCCAACTATTTAATGATTCTTTTCCATACGATACTCTTAACAAATAACGCAGGGAGTGTTTCTATTCTTGCTTTTAGTAGTGGAGAGAGTACCTTTAAGTTTGCAATTCTTATCTACTCTTACTGGGAAATGCTGATTTTATGGCACTCAGGTGAAATCAGCTGTGCAGCCCCCAGTGAAGCAGGTGCTGACCAAGTCCATGCACAAAGGGCAAAACGCTCACTTATCTGCAATGTTTTAAGACTCATGATTAGGCAACTTGTATGGCTGCTGCCATACTTGTCCTCTGGATCCAAGCAGGGCTGACAGCACCCCATCAGGCCTCTCTCCTGCCTACAGGCCACGAGGGCAGATCACACACCTGAGTCCCTCTTGGCACCCACAGCTGAGGGTTATGGTTTTAAATCTCTAGGTTGAACAGAAGAAATAATTAAAGGTCAAACAACTGAGCATGTGATTACTTAGAGAGTCCTATTGGCAATGAAGTTATTTGACTCGTAACTGATGACAAAGGCATCTTGCCAGGCGCTCACAAGAAATGCAGCAAGAGTATGTTTTTGCTGTTCAAAGCAGCCACTTAATCGTGAAGCACAACACCCACAACACAGTGGCACACTGCGAACCTTCAGTTCCGAGTCTTTTATTGAATTAAGCCAGAAATCAATTTCAGAGAAAGGAATTACAAGGTAATAAATACCTTTTAATATGACAATTTTTGTTCCTTACATGATGCTCTCCATGGTAGGACATTTTCGTTCTAAAAAGAGCTAGCGCTTGAAAAAAATTAAATGGTAGAGAGAACAGTAACAAGCAGTCTTCTCCCCCGATCTCTTTAAAGGCACTACTGTTAGAATACAAATTTTGTCTGGGAGCAATCAGCATCTGAGCTGTTCTCAGAGACAAGAGGCTGACATGGGTAAGAGGTACCAAGCTGTTATGCTGCAGGCAGGGTACACCCTAATTACAGAAGGGTATGAAAAAGCAGTCTGTTTTTTCTGTATTATGACAAGCACACTGCTGCCTGTACTCAAGCATCAGTATTTACTTCACCAACATAGGAGAGCACTTGCCTTCCATAGGAAAAGGCCTTCAAAGCATCTTTCACACTGACTCTTTGCCAACACAATCTCTCTGGACTGGCATTCCTCCTCGGCTAAGGTAACTTTCCAGCTGAAATCTTGGTCTCATGTTTGGATTCTGAGTGTGCAAGTTATTTCAGCAATCTCCAAGTTTTACACTTCAGTAGTACCTGGGAACTGCACCCGTCACTTAAACAGAGGCTGCAAGCCACCAGCTACTCTCACACAACAAGCTACCCCAGTGAGAGCATCTTCTGGAAACTGCACAGCGAAATTCAGTTCATATTTTGACTTCTAACAACACAGGAAAAATTGGTATTTTATATTCTGGGAAGAAGAATTGTCTTTTTTTTTTTTTTTCCCATAAGCTTGGAAGAGATGGTGCTGACATCCAAGAGGTGCCAAACCAACCATTTACCACACAGACACGAGGGTGCACATTTGCCTGCTGCAGGCTTAGCCCAGCACCCCTCAGACAGTGGCTCTCGGGTCAGGCACTGCAGTGCACTCATGCTGGGGATAGCACTGGCAAAAGGAAAACACATGGCAAGGTTTACCTCTCACAGGTGAAGGCACAGGTAAGAACTGCAATTGCCGCACTGATTACTCAGTCCCATTACCTGCTACACACAGCCCCATTCCCTCCATCAGCTGCAATACTCCATAGTCCTATACCAGTAAGCCTGAGAAAGCTCCGAAGCATCTGATCACACAGCTTTTAATAGTCACAAAGCTACAGCTTTGGAAGGAGACCAGTAACGACCTCTCTAACCCAAAGATGATAACAAACTCCATTGCTCTGAGGGAATGAAAAACTGCGCCAAAATTTATCTCTGGGCTAACTGCTGCTGAAGCCACTACATTTGGCTCCTGGTATTTTTGTGAAATGAAGGATGGGAAGTGCGAAATGCAAACAGACACAATCTCATTGATGGAGATAACTTTTGAAATCCTGAGAAAGGTAGTCACAGCTCTTTCAGATTTAATACAACCATCTCAGCTGCTGAAAACTGCTTTTATTCTCTGTTTTCTTCATTCTCTCCAAATTACACTCAGCTTCTGTTTGCATGATAGTGCAAACACACTTGAACCCTCCGAAAGAATCCTGATGATGTGACCTTATCAAAAACCTCAAGGATGCTCAGGGGTATCTGGTTTTGGCATTAGCGCACAGTGAGATTTAGAGATAGGAAATGGCGAGGTTTGTTTTCAAAATATTTTTTCCAATACAGTAAAGACCAAGGTACTGGGTTTCACCGTAAGATGAGTATCATTTTGCAACACAGTGCAAATAAATCTGCCACATCCTACTCCCTCAAACACAGCTGATTGACAACTATTTAATCTGATGCACCAAATTTATACATTACATGATTTGTGCTTCTTACATACCATTTAATATGAGAAAAGCTAAAGAACAGTTATTTGTGAGCTATATAATCCCACTTACAAAAAAAGAACAGGAAGAACAGGAACTGCTTGACTGCAGTATCTTTCGACACACTGTCCCAGCACAGGTAGGTATAAATGAATCAGACTGATCTCCAATATACTGCTATTTGATTAACATGAGTAATGTGATTTGGCAGGTCCAATTTGAACAAAGTATTTTAATATGCCTCTAAAAGAGAGAAGAATACAAGGGAATTGTGCAAAAATTATTTTGCTGCAGAAACTGTCTTTTCCTTGGAAAAGTATCAGCTAAGTACACTTGCTTAGTTCTCAAGTAAATGCTTTCCCTCTGTTCACTTACACACAACCCAAAATATATCTTTATAGAGGAATTCAAAGAGATCTGCTGAAGCTGAACTGGTTGGAAGAGTACCCATTCTCTCTTTAGATGATCACTTGCAGCCATACTTGTAAAATTTTCAACAGTTGTACAGCTGATTGGAAGACTAGGGAAGGGAGGGAAAGAGATATGAAAAATTCATGAGAAGGCCTCCAGAATACAGTCCCCTTTCAACACACAGCATGGGTTTGAAAAGTCAACATTCAAAATACCAACCAAACCAGGGCTGAGACAGGAAACCAGAGGGCAGTGGAGAGAAACTCTCGAATGAGCTGATTCATCCCAAGATTGTGCAGGAAACCACTAAAGCAGAGCAGCTGCTCACCTATCTACTCACATGTCTCGAATACAGTGCTACTCTCCACTCCCATCTGTCCCCAAGAAAAAGGAAGACAATAAAGCATGAGGGAAAACTTCTGCAAATTTGGGGATTCTTTACTAACCCTATTAGTTAACATCCTGTTCAAGTCGGCAAAACGTTACAGCTGCTGACGTTATTTTTCTCACAGTGCTTTTTCACAGCGAAGAAAACAGAGACACTTGCAGCTAACACTGTGGCCTAGTCTTGAATTGCTAACTTCTTAGTCCAGGTATGAAACAACAACTTCCACTGCTAATCTGAATGGTTTTGACCACTTCATCTAAAGAGCAATATATCCCTAGAAACCAGAGTTGTGCCCTGACCTTCAGCTGTGATACCCAGATTTACTTCCACCTCTCAGAGAGAGACAGTCCCTTCCCTCCCCACCCCAGAATACCTGCCTGCTCTCAGCTTGTACATTTGAGCAGCTCCCAGCAGTCTAGAACACTTTGGGACATAAGTGCACAGCCCATAAGAAGTTGGTTTTGGCTCTCCTCACCTATTTCAAGGTCATATGTAAGCAGCTTTCTACAGAAAATGGATTCAGAAGTGGATGTGGCTTTCAGTAACGCTGAAACAAATATCAACACATACGAGCATACACTTAATTTCTACCTTAATTATTCATTAAACAATGCGTTTATGCCCTCCCTGACCCCAAAACTATTAAGGCCCCTTGAAAGCACAGTAACTTTTGGAGTCACCTGGCACTCCTGCTGATAGTCTTAGCAAAGAGATAAACAGGACAGAAGAGCAAGTGGCATGCAGGTCAGGGAAGATGCAGACTGGCAGGGCAGGACAAGCAAGTGGTGTGCAGGGGCTGAAGGTATCACCTCGGCCAGTAATCTGCTGCAGCTGTACCAGCTTGAGCTGATGATCTCCCTTTCACTTCCTTCTCCAAGTGTGAAATTCTCTTGCTCTTACTCACATGTGCATTCTCCCCTAGTATCTTCACTGACACAAAATGATGTTCTTACACTATTTCAAGTTAGTAATAAGTCTTCATCATTACTGTGTATTTCTAGCTCTACATCATGCACAGATTAGTACTTTATTATGTACTCTGTGTTTTTATACCACTTTATAATGCCACTGTGTGTAACAGTCTTTGTGTGATCCTTCCTTGCCAGTTTCAAGTCACAGAGGCTTGGCTCCAAAGTGAGGTCCATAAAAAAAGATGTAGCAGGCTTGTTGAAACAAACAACAAAACAGTCAAAAGCTTTCCCCAGAAAAAGGCCAGCAGAACACAAAGGTACACATATTTATGCAGTCACTAAGGGACATTGGAAATGTGTGTTCAGAATAAACATTCATCTTCAGTATGCAAGTACCATTGCCTTTGCTGTCTCCCAAAGATCAGCAAGAATGGAAATCAATGATGCTGCCTTGTTAGAAAACACAAATCAAAGCATCAGTGACTTTGTAAAATCCCTTCTGTCACTTTGACCTTCTGGTGCCAGGCATCTCCACAGATTCATTACCATTCATTGTAATGTCTGAAGAGAAAATCATCAGTGCAACAGTATTTTAGAGCAACACACTAGCAGTGGGGATCATAACAAAAGCTAGGAAGCTGAGTATACAAAAAGAAGTGAGAGTCCCATGAATAGCTGCTTTCACTACCTTGAGGACTGCATCCTCTCTTCGAACAAATGCAAGTAAATTCTGCTGTTGTCCAACTGCATGCCAGGTCCCTTCCTCACCATCTGTACCTACTGTCTCCTGTAGAGTCTGGTTCTCTTCCTGCCCAGTCAGTCATGTTGGGAGCTAATGCTACTGCTGTTACAGCTGCACTTTCTCCAGGGCCACCAACATGGTTAAATAGCATATATATGGTGCCCAACAGCCGAACAGCCTTCTCTGTTCAGAGAACCTCTTGTAAGAAAGAAGTGGGAGGGGTGGTGGTACTAACCTGAGTCTCCAAGCTGGTGTAGGGACTAGGAGGTTCAATCTACAAAAAGAGCAGACAGAAACAGCCATTACTCTGGAATAGTGGAAGAGAAGGTGTTTTGAGCCATTACTGGTCCAAAGTAGCAATGTTAGGAACAAACACACCTGCTTGAACATGGATGACAGGATTATTTTTTTTAAGAGATCCCCCTTTTCCAGTCATCCTACCATCACACAGAAATTACAGGATCTCTACAACATTTGGATGAGTGAAAGAAGTTGCAGTAACTAGAGTGTATCAGAGACAGATTAGCTACAGAACAACTCAAGGCCACACACAGGCCTTTGCATCTTTGATTTAATCCTCTGTTACATTTCCTTCTTAGATTACAATTGACTGGTGCTCCTGTAATTTCAAGGCATTATTAGAACCTTTTTGGACAGTTGATCAGGACTTGATGATTAGAGGATTGGCCACGTCCTTGGCAATATTTTTCCTCCCAACAGCTGCAGTTATGCTGTGGTTGTTTTGTTTTCCATTAAAATTGCAACCTGATGAACATCTCTCCAGCTCAGCACATTATATGTGCAAGTGCACCGTGCATTTTCTGCAGTCTGGCATCTTCCTTGGTGTCAAAATCTGAACTCTTAACCTGGCTTGGACAGAGGATTCAAACCTCAATAAAGAGCTTCTAAACACAAAAGCACAAAAATCGTCTATTTAGCCAGTTAATTAAGAGGTTAGAAAGAGATAACATCTGTACAGGAGACTCCATCATTAGTGTTCTGGGATCAGCACTCACGCAAAATCTTTAAAGGAACATCTTTTAAAGTATAAGGGAACTTAAAAGCTCAGTCCTGCTGGTCCAGGTATTACTCTGCAAGGTCTCACTTTCTACAACATCCTGTTCAATTGGAAAGCCTAACAGAGTGGAACCAGTTCAACGATGTTTTCTCTTTAATCTATCACATCTGCAGAAATTAAGACAGCTTTAGTTTAGTAGAGTAAATTATTGTCTGTCAGATGATCAGGCTCCTGAGACTAGTTTTGAGTGTTTATAACCCCAGATACTCCAGTCATTGTGATTCTCACATTGGCTAAACCACAGAACACAATGAAAAAATATCTGGCTTTCCTCCAAGAAACTATATATTCCTTTTACTTTAATTTATGCCTATAAAGCAGCTTTTGATTTAATATTCACCATAAATATACTAATGAAGAAACAAGCTATCAACCCAGGAAAAAAAAGTCAAGGAGGAAATTGGCCTTGAAACCCTCGATACATCTTTCCTCCGCTCAGTACGTCATGGGCCAGGCAGCACGCTGTGCCCAAGTGAAAGAGTCCATGATTACCTCTGTCACACTGCTAACTTAAACATATCTTTCATCAGTGTGTTCTAACACCAGAGTACCATTGTCATACACACATAGTAGATATTATCTGACAACTGGCCAAATGATATCAAGACTGGAAGGAGACTGAGAAACCTCAGTGAAATTGAAATATCATGTCATCAGCTAAGCTAAGGGGGGTGGCGGGGGTGGGATATTGCCTGAAGGTGAGAGAGGAGGTGAGAGGAATCTTGTCCTTGGATGGCTTTACGTTTCTAAAGACAAATGATGTCAGCACTCACAGCTCTTCTCTTACAGACTTAGCGGGGATAAACTCATCCATTTTGCAGCTGGACTCTAAGCAATGACAGTTTGGTCACAACATTGTCCCATTCACATTTATATCATAGCAGGAAGATCACAATACTGGCAGGTGTGTGTGGCAGATAGAATACAAAACGTGTTTAAATAGAAAGAGCAAAATACTACTGTAACAAAGAAGGGCCCAGCTGCATAGACTCCCCTTTGGGAGATCATCTGGATTTTACTCAGTCGCTGCCAATTTGATTGCAGACAAAAGCTTTTTTAGCATGTACTGTTCACTCCCAAATGGCATTATTTCTATAAGAGGAAGCAGCTACTGTATGTATAAAACATCCTGGAAAGATCAGGGGATTCCTGTAATAGATTGTAACAGATACAGATTCCTGTAACAGATAAGGCTTCAGACTATTTAAAAGCTGGACAAATTAAGTCCAATGCTTGCTGAACAGAACAGATTTCTTATGGTAATTACTTTCAAAAACTTTTTTGACTAAAGAAAATTGTAAATATAAACCAGGATTTGAATGGCATTATTTCACCATGTGGAACATGGTGCATTAGCATGGGCCTGTTAAACTGTGATGCTACAGTTTTTCCTGTTTATTTTCCTCCTCCTCATTTTTGCTATGGTTACTTGTATTAACTTGTACTATAGCTGTTATACAGGGAACCTGTACTGTAGGGGGACCTGTTTCCTCCCGTCATTAGGAACATATATCATTCATACAAGTGACATGGTGTTCACTTCTGAGTTATCTGAAAAGAAATGAAGCTTGGCTTTTATGGGCCTTCTCCCAACAGCAGTTCACACAGTGCAATATAGCTGCCTCTCAGCATCCACTGACTGTGAAACAAACATGAAGAGACTTTGCCAGTTTGTTTCTGGATGCCACCTCTGCCTCACACAGAGGCTACTTCTTTCACTTGGCACCCAACTGCCTGCTCTACTTCTCTGCTTCACTCACGTAGTTACAGGTACTGCACTCATCACATCTCTCAGAGCTGACCTGAAGGTCCCCAAAACACAACTATGGAGAATGCATCTCAATTCTCCTCTTTAAGTGAGGCAGTAAGGAAGCTGAGGAGGGTGAAGAAGGAGGGAGGGCATAAACATAGTCAAATTCAGTTTTCAACTGCAAAAAAGTTTTAAAATTCAAGCTCAATGTCAGCAACTGAAAAGAAAGGCTTTCACTCTTACTTGCAGGAAGAAGTGCGTTCTTGAAGTTATCTACCTATCACTAGTGCCAAATATGTCACATTTAGGTAAATCCCACTGCTCTTCTCCAGCTCCTGTCCATGGCCCGATGCAGAGTTATGCATGGTAATGTGCACAGGAATAGCCCATGTATGAGGGATGAGGGTACACACATTTGAAGTTACAACCTCTCTGCTTTGTCCAACCTGCCTGCTCTGATTATTAGCTGCTAATGAAAGGCCTGAGTCAGAGAGCAAAGTTATTGCTCGTCCACATCTACACATGGAAACGCTTAGGAACAAACAGCAGAACTACTGGCACCATTCTGAGCAAAGCTTTGCTTGGTCTGTATAAGTTCCACTTAAACTCTACCAGGTTTCAGCAGCTTGCCACAGTACCACAAGAGTTGTTATAACTAAACCCCAGGGATGTCGGCAACCCTCCCATTTGAAATTTCAGGCTGCCATTTTTCAAGTGCTATGGATCATTAATATCCAGTGCCTGTGATCAAATGAAATCTGTAGTGGAATTGGAGTGTAAACAGTATGCCATTGCTGTATGAACAGCATGACGCATTTATCACATTCAAAGACTGATCAGGGTAAGACTCTGCTTACTATTGAAAGGTGACACTGAGTACAGCAACTCTGATCTGGGGTTTGGTTACCATAATTTTCATAAAGGGTTAATGTCTCACATACAGGAAAGAGGTAGTCTGTTTTCACAGAATTTGCAACCTTTTCAAAACAAAACTTAATGATGGGAACACTCAGAGGAACTGAGGTACAGACAAACCGACTATTCCAAAGTCGCATAGGAAATATGAGAGAAATCCCTAAGTCACTGTCTAGGACCTTGACCACAAGACACGTGTCTCTCCCACGCCACAAAAAATGTTTTTCTAGCACCGTTTCAAGAGACATCAGGTTTGAATATGGTAACTCGAGCTACGCCTCAATCTAATCACACATATTTTTGGTGCCAGTGCTTCGACACGGCAAAGTGCTGTTGGCTGCACTGGACCCAATCCTGCAGACACACCTTCCACTCGCTGCCCCTTCCATTGCTTCTGGACTGCATGTTTTTGGCTCCCCTGCAGCTCTGTTCAGCTTTGATGAGCATGGCAGGTACTTGAAAAGCTTTTTTTTTTTTTACTTGATGGGCTGATTTTCACCCTGGTCACTTCTCTCCATCCCTGGAGGTCGCACCAACCTGCGTGTGGCTTGGCATGGGGCAGTGGCTCCCCAGCAGCAGTGCCAGTTGCAGGTGCCCTTGCCCCAGAACCGCAGCAGTCGCACCACAGCAGTTTTTGCACCCACATTTTGCGCAGCCAGGCCCTGACCCACACAGGGGAACCAAACCAGCTTGAAAGGTTCTTTTTTAATTTTACTTATTTGTTCTGTGTGATTTTACAGCTGAATCAGTTCCTTCACCCAGCTCAATGACACAAGGCAAGGAGAGCTGTGCTGGCACAGCAAAGAGGTGGCCAGCAAAGCCAGGAAGGGGAGGACATGAAGGAAGAATCAGCAGCTGGGGACAGGGTAAGGAGGCAAGTAGCGGTAACAAATGCCAGCATCACCACCAAATACTTCTTCCCATGAAACCACAGTTTCAAAGACACAAAACATTCACCTAAAAGTGACATTTCACACGTCCTCTCCAACAGCTCTGTTGCCTGCAAGGCAGGACCACCTAACAGCAGCTCCCTGTGTGGGCAGTGCTGTTTTTACAAATTGCAGTTGAGGGCTACAGCTATCCCAGGGCGCTGCAGCTTCATCTCTTCTGCTGACTCATTTCATGACCCAGGAGTTTGTTAGCCTGCCAGCCTGTGGTTTTTATCCTACGCTCAAATTTGGCTCAAAACCTTTGTATATTCACAGAAACAAAAAAAACAAAAATCAGGATTGGAAAGGACCTCCTGGACTGCCATTTCCCCACATTTCTGCCCACCTCTCCACTAGCAAGGGGAATACAAGTCACATAAGGTGCCACACATGGCAATGGCATGAGTGCCCCGGAGCAGCGCCTCCTGGGCACCAACGCACAGAGTTTCCCTGCCACAACACCCAGCATCTTATTACAGGAAGTGTTCAGTAACCTTAATCGCAGCCCTTAGATACAAGTCACATTAACAGCCGCCTCTACACCACCAGCTCGCTCACAGACACACGCTGACTTATTTGAGGAAGCGAGACTTTCCAGCAGCGCCTGTACTGCTAGCCTGGACAGGAGCTGCCAAGGCAGGGTACAGGCAATCTTAACGCCACCCAGCTCATGCCCTCATACTGCAAGGCAGAGGGGTCATGGCAGCAACATCTCTGATGCGCTTAGGCACTTTCTAAGGGGGAGGGCTTGTGCAACAGGATGTCATTTAGGTATCAAGAAAATAAAACCCCAAAAGCAGATCTGCAAGAACATTTTCATCACACTGCCCACCATCACAAGGTGCACCAACGTCTGCCAGCACTGACCTGAGGGGAAGGGTAAGGAGTGTGAGCATTACCAGGGTGGTCTGCACGACACTAGCTTGATTTTTTTTTTTTTGTCTTAGCATCACTTCACAGGTTCCATAAGAGTGTTTGCATAAAGAGGAAAAGATGGGAAGGACTCACTAGTACTAATGTATCCAGAACCTCGGTGTAACTGCTCTGCAAACGATCCTTTCAAGCAAATACACCAATTCCATAAAAATCTCTGCTTGTCATCACAGACCACATAAATCATAATTTTATTATTTCTGCTGGACATCTTAACACATAGCCAGGAAGCTCTAGTGCACGGGGGTAAAAGCTATTATTTAACTTCTTTTTTCCTCCTCCAAAAGGCAGCTAGGAGAAAGGAAAAAGACTACGGAGTATGTTTCCTACTACACATCAACAATTATTCAATGAAAGACTGATCTTGAAATGCCAAGGCTGGGAACTAGCACATTTGCACCATTTCCCCCCTCCTCCCCCAACATTGTTTGAATGAATATTGGCTCTGAGGAAGAAATTACTGTGTTATCAATATACTAATCTTTGCAACACTTACTACAGCTGCAATGGTCTGGAAACAAACATTTAGTGAAGACAGGATTTCAGCCAGTGCAACAGGCTCTAAGCAAGCAGTAGCAGAAGCTGAGCCCAAAGCGTGTACAGCTTCCCGCTACACAAACTAACGGTGCAGAAAAGGGGCAGCCAACCTGTCTGCTCTGCAAGCCACATACCCAGATTTTCATATGACCAAGAGCCACAGACACTATCATGTCCTTTGAAGAGACAGAAGGGAGCAGAGGGGAGATGGAGCGTGCGAGCAATGAGAACAGCTTCTGAGGAACAGAAACACTGAAGGTTGCAGTTAGCATGAAGCAACCCCCTGGGACAACCAGCAGGGCCAGGCTGAGCCCCGCTTGCTGGCTCCCTTCCTCCAGAGCAGGGACTCGTGTCACCCAGTCACAGCACAGCCCCATTGCTGGTCATGCAGCGTCGGGGCAGGAGGACAGCTGCTTCTCAACAGCCTGACAGCTACCACCCGCGACGTCTGGTACGGACTGGAGCTCAGGCCTCAGCCCTGCTCTCAGTCCCACACGTGGCACTGAGACTCCGAAGCCCCAGGAGAGGGAAGAACTCCTGCAGCAAAGCCAGCACAAGGAAGATGCAGACACCTTCCAGGGGCTCCTCTCGCAACTAGTGCCAGTGACAAGATGTCCCCGTAAGGGAGGTGGAGCAGCCCCAGCCAAACACGCCGGGTGGTCCTGCAGCTCCCACAAGCTCTCGGGATGCCAGAATGTGCAGAGGCTGCTCCAAACCACCGAGTTGCAATTAGCGTGCTCAGTGCCAATAGCTTCACTAGTACACAGCTTAACGAACCTGTTCTTCAGTAGCAACATCAGCCCACATGGCCTCTGCCAGCCCTTAATTCTGACAAATGAAGCATTTGTGTGGCCAAATTGGAGAACTGATGCTAACTAAAAACAAACCATCGGGGGAAAATATATTTAAGCAAAATCATTCTTCATTTAGTTTGCTGAGAAACTGCAAAGAGTGTGAGGGCTACTTAAGCCAGGACATCCACTAAAATCTAAGACACAGCATAAAAGCACTATCTTGATCAACACCCTTAAATACACAATATAGGCACTTAATTCAGATTCTTAATCTGCACACTTTGAGCTCTTCTCACTGTCCTCAGTTGTAGCATACCCAGGAGAGAGTCCCAGGTCAAAAAGTAGTACAAAGAAACAAGAACAAGAATATAAATGCATTGACACCACTTGTAATCCTTTAGAGGACGAGGATATTGATCAAGGCTGGAGCACAGACAAGAAAAAACAAATAGAAAGAAACCTACTGAAAGGGGAAAGCAGCACAGACAGCAAAAACAGAGAAGATGAACTCTGCAGAGATGCCATTTGCAGTACAAAAATTCAAGAAAAAAAAAAATAGCAAAACCGGAGACCCTGAATGCTTACAGCTTTCCTCCCCACTCTCTAAGTGCATTGGGGTTCTGTCTGGATTACAAAGGTGTTAAAATAACCCAAGTAAAAGAGAATAAAAATAGCACAATAGTGAATAACTTCATCAACACTTACTTGAGTGTGGAAAAGGCTCACCGCCCTGTGCCACCCTGCAACAGCTCTTCCAGGTGAAAGAAAGGGCATTAGAAAGCATTTGGATATTAAGCATGATAACAGTATTAGAAATGTGAAGAGGCCTGAGCTGCCAGGTCGTTTCTGCTCAGCCACTGGGCAGCTATAGGAAAGGGCAGTACTTTCATGTTTTCTTAACTTGAAAGAAGTCAGAAGGACTTGAGATGTAACAGAGACATCAGCTCACAGCTACTTAGTCCTTGAGTAGCTTGATATGGTTTGGCGAAGATTACCCTCTCTGTGCTGAGGTACATACCAACTGCTAGAACGTAACGTTCTGGTCAAAAAACTGATGTGTCTGGTGTCTCTGTGCACCAACTCTGGACATGTCCCCACCAGAAACAGCTGCAGTCTCTTTAATAGCCAATGGCTGGGGTCAAAACTGCTCTAATCCTTGGCCAGTATAGTAAATCGCTGTAACTCCTTCAAAGCCAAAAAGCTGGGGGTCTGCCCAAGACTTGAGCACAGCATATGTGTCTTCTACCAAATGAACAATCACAGCGTTATCCAGCAGTTGAAGGGCAGCTCGGTTAAATCGGAGACCTGATAGTTCCCTGCTTTTCCACAAAGATAAAACTGTTTTCTTGTCTGTAAGAGCTTTACAGAAGACTACAGTCATTTACAGAACCTGAACTGCAGCAAGACCTACTACTCCTTAGCCTGCAATAAGTCAGTGCCCAGAAATAGCCCAGAACTCTCAAATGCCTCCATAAAAACCATTACCCAAAATAAATCTATACCATTTTGCCAAACACTTAAACCACAGACTGAATCTGCTATTAAATCCTGAAATTTCAGTTACAGATGAAGCTGGTACTATCCCTATCTTTGGTGTCTTCTACCAACTGAAAAAAATCTGCTGCTACCAGCTCAGCACGGACCCCTGAACTCAGCCAGGGCCAGCTGCAGCAGTATGCAGATAGCAGTAGGAAGCTTTCACAGCTGTCTATAAAATATGTCTGGCCACAGAGATGATGCTGCCCAAGTACTGCTTTGACAGTTTGAGTATGTTAGCTACCCAGGCCAGACATGCTGTCTCACAGGTACTCGCTGAAAGGCAGTTAATGGTTTAACTTACTAATTCCAGGCAGGCTTATCTTTCAGCCTTGACACTTTAATACAGTATAGCTGCTCCAACACCACCTTTTCAAATCTGTGCCTAAGAATGATACATCTGACCGATTCAGAGCAAGGGTCAACTGTCCTGCTTTCTTTAATAATTTATAAAGAACTGGCAGGAGCAGTGGCTTTGCTGTGTTGTTCAGTTGTCCTAACAAACTGGACAGTTTGTTTCAGGCAGCAAAAAAATTTCAGCAGGAAATGCAAATGCGTAAAAAGATGAGGAATACTAATCTAACAGATCAATATAACCAGTTTGTTTAGAGATGGCAAAGTGTACCAGATGATACCAAAAAAGATGTTTCTCCCCCACATGCCCTAGCTTGTCTCTGAAACTGTGAAATACAGTTTCGTGCCCACCTCTCCATCAGATGCTGCCATGGAAGCAGCAAGAGGGCACCCCAGGAGGCACAGCCTGTGTATGATTTTGAGTATAATTATATTCAGGCACATGGATGTGGGTTACTTGTAGTTAGTGATGGAAAGGCGAAACAGAAAAAAAAAAGAAAAAAACCCATGTCCTCATGCAACATTTTCACAACTTTAATAGAGCTAGAGGAGTCTAAATTTATAGAGTAGCCAAGTGTTATAAAAAGCTACATAAAAAAAGCACAGAGGGAGACACTAATTCAGTTCAGTGTATAAGCATAGCATATAAAGGAAAGAAGAACTGTCCTAGCTGACAACCACGCCAGTTGTTGTCTCTTACAAGAATGATCCCAAACCACTCTGCCTGAATATTATCTGAAACAGGACATGGTGCAGAAAGTCATGACTGAATTCAAAGAGCAGGTTCATTTAAAGTTTCCAGACAAATAAGTTACCAGAAGAAAATTAAGACCTGCACTAAGGAACGTGTTCAAAACTTAAATGAACAGCTGAAGAGGACAGACTTCAGGCACAACAAGCTTCAAAGCTGAGTCAGCACTGCTACAGTGTGAACAGATGCCAGCCAGTCGGCAGAAGAGTTGTACATTTCACTTGTAGCTATCACAGGTAATCGAGCCAGAAATCTGTACCAAAGCACTTGGAAAAGAAAGAGATGGAGTGGTAGGCCAGCTTAAGTAGTGCCTGCATAACCCCAGTAACAACAACAACAACAACAACAACAACAACAACAACAACAACAACAACAACAACAACAACAACAACAACAACAACAA
>JAVJGG010000061.1:10026031-10068647 GCA_035590195.1 Aviceda cuculoides | reverse complement strand
CAACAACAACAACAACAACAACAACAACAACAACAACAACAACAACAACAACAACAACAACAACAACAACAACAACAGAAAGCAAGCACATTTTCACCAGACGTTGCACTGCACTGAGAAAGACACCCACACAATCCCTGGTCTCAAAGTAAAGTAAAGCATGGGTACTCTGTGATGGCCACATTGTGGATTCATTTAACGCTGTGAGCACTAGGTTCAGCTCTTCGCCATCTTGCACCCTTCTGGAATCACTTGGGGCCCCTTTGGAGAGGGGCACAGCCTGGCACAGAGACTGGATCATGCCCTGAGCGTCTCCATACTGCTATTCTCATGTGCAGGATCTTTCAAAAGAATAAACTGAGGAGAGCAAGTGGCTGAGAACACAGCCCTAGGTCTTTTAGGAGGGAAAGGGAAAAGAAAAGAAAAGAAAAAAAGACAAGGGGAAGTCAGCTTCATTAAGACAACCCAGCTAAAAATCTTGAGGGTAATAGAATGAGAAGCAGCCTGTATAGCTTTATTCTATATAAAGCCTGCCAGACAAATTTAATTGCTTTATTTGTTCTTTGATAGAGTCACAGACAGAGTGGATTAAAGGAACACAGCAGAAGTCATATTTTTTGGATTTTAGGACAGCATCTGATACTGTGTCTCATGAAAACCTAATTGAAAAATTAATTCAAAAAGACTTGGGAAGGACCGGTGCACAGGACTGGAATGGAGAACTGGCTGCAGGACTGTAAACAAATGATAATGATAAATGGCACTGTATTGAGCTGAGGAGAGGTCGTATTGAACAAATTCATTAATGACCTGGAACAAGGATAAAAAGCATGCTAACGAAATCTGAAGATTGCATTAAAGCCAGGTTGTGTCTGATGGACACAAGCCTGCTCTAAGGTGAAGAGGACACATCCAGTATCAGGATACTGCCCCCAGATCCTTGGCAGGCAGATCAGACATGCTCCAGCCGCTTGTCATCCATCACCCTTGCCCCTCTCACACAGATTCATGCTCTGCAACATCTCCTCCCCTACCACTGGCCACCCTCAAAATAAACATAACTTTCTCTATTCCCCAAGAGTCAAATGAGATGCATCACAGAAATTCAGTCCTTTGGCATATGTCAGGTATGCAGGAGCCCACTGACAGGAGGAAGAACAAGACCTCCCATTCAGGCACAGCCAGAAAACAAACAATCCCACCACTACAAGTAACACAATGCCCTAACTCCCACCAAGATTTGTCTTCCGCATTTCCCCAGTATAAATTAAAAAATTGTGATTTTATGGAATAACGTCCCTGATAAATCCATTTTGGACCACACACTTCCTGTGCATAAACTTACTACATTCCAATATTTAAGAGAGGAGAGGGGAAAAAAAAAAAAAAGAAAAAGAAAAACCACAACAACAAACCCAAAATTGGGTCTTCCTGGGGAATTTTTGAACACAGAATCCCGTAATGCTGATCTTTAAAGGATGAAATAGATAAGTAATTTTTAAGTACAGTTGCTGATTTTCAGCCTTGGAAGTTCTGAGGGTTTAGCACCAGGCTTTGAGTTTAATGAATATGCTACAGGAAAAGATAAAGAATATGCAGGTAGAGCAGCAGTTTTGGCTCCCTTCTGCAGTATTCATGCCAGAACTAAAACATATTTTTTCCAAATAGGAGACCTTATCCATCATTTTTATTATCAGCCTAGATGCAGATCCAAGTTTCACCACTTGATAACTTGGAAAAACTCTCATTAGCATCTGTGTGTGCAGGGAGCCCATAAGAACACCTCATTAACTCATTAAAGAGGATTCTCACAGAGATTAGCTTAGTCAATCCTTCATTTAGCTACCAATCCATTCATGTGATGCCATTAAGCCCCTCATAAACAGCCAAGTACTTACTAATACACTGTAGGAGTTTGGTTTCATATCACTATACTAGTATACACCACACTGGTACCACTATACTGGTATACACTGCTACTGTATTTATGCTGCATCAGTGTGAAAACTACTGCAGCCCAGAATGATCATTTATTTTCAACATACGTGAAACATGCCCACATGATCAACTGACCAGCTGAAGCCAACACGGCTGTACTAAAATGGGACACATGTTTATTAATGCCCAATTCCAATGATTTTAAAGCATTCTTGAACAAGCTTTGCTCCCCATCACACATTTAAATGGCATGGCAAGAAACTGGCACATTCTCATTCCCATCCTTAATTTCCAGGTTTTTCTTCTTTTTCTCCCCCCTCCCCCCCTTCTGTGCATCACTGCTGTCAGACAATCTGCAACCTATTTTCTATAAACCACCTCTTCATAAACAGCACGGCTGCCTCTGCCAGTAGAGCCACCCTCTCTCTTCTGAACAGGTTTCCAGCACTGCTTTGCCTCACTACAGTCATGACAATGGGAGAAAGGTGAAGTCTGCCACTTCAGCATATCAAAACAGGTATTCTGTGTTGGTAAACAGCAATTGTCATCTAGACATGAGATGGCCCTACAGCAGCTCCATTTTGCACTGGCCTTCAGATGCCACGGTGATGACTACTCATGTAAGAACACGAATACAGAGTCTCGCAATTCCTGCCAAAGCATCTCCATTCACCGCGCTCCAGTCAGTACTGCTTCCACATGGGCTCGATCTCCTGACACCTACACATCTAAATTCCTAACTTTAATACAGATGCACGATTTCATTTTCAAGCTGAATAATTCAAAGAACATTAATTCCATCCCACCTGCTTAAATGAACCAGATTTTTAAGACCCTGGTTATCTTGTAGGTCCATAGCGCCCTTTCATGCACAGCCACAGGCAAGGCTCAGACCTTCAAAAACAACTTAATGTTCTTTTTAAAAAGGTTCCAAACATCTTTATTGCAATTCACTTGGTACCATCCCACTAAACCTACAAACTGTTCAGCTCAGACCTAACAACTGCTCTGTTACTAACTGCACAGAGAATATGCCCATCTGATCCACTCTGGAAAACATAAAATAACCTCTGTTACTAGAGGATAAACATGGCAGCTTGCTGGACATGCAGGAGAGGAGAACCCGCTGCCCTCAGCTGAGCTGCTTGGTCCTGGGCAGCCGCCTGCAACTGAAGCTGTGTAGTAAATGGCTTTCCATGTTTCAGGAAGTCAGACAAAAGATGCTATTAATGGCACTTAGGTCTGGAGGGGGGAAATCCTTGAATGTAAAGTTTCAAGTGACTGCACATTGATGAAGTGGAGTAAATAGCAAGAAAGAGTTGCCCACAGTAAAGGATTTTCTGAAAGGGAACTCCACAGCTTGATAGTATCACAAGCACCCTAGGAATCTGGAGAATGAGACGGGAGAAACTGTGGGGAGACTGAAGTTAAAAACTGCACACTGCATGGTTCATTTTCCTGTAATTCCTTTTATTCATTGCTATAATCAACTTGACATGCAAAGCTGTTCCAAATTTACTGACAGCTTTTCAGCTGACATCTAGTTCTCAAGGTATTTTTTTTTTAAACTTAAATAGCTAATTATTCATCGCCTTAAACCAGGATATATAACAATGTCAGGAAATCATCTGTTCAAGTTGTATCAAAAAGCCTTTTGGGATTAGTTCATCTCTTTTGTATGCTGCAGAAAACACTCACTTGTAAACAATTAAATCATCATTTGAAATCTGTCTACACTTTTAGCATCTCTGAATGCAGCTTGAAAAACCATATAAACAAGTACATTATTGTTGCATCCGGGATCCAGTGCTGAAAGGTTTTTCTCTGTAATATCTTGTTTGGGGGAGGTTGAAGGCTGAATTTATGGGCTAATAGAGGCTCTCTGTAAATCCCGTAACAGCACATCTAAATAAATATAATAGCTGCTTAAGTAGATCAGAGCTACAGTATTCTCAGGTTATGCTGAGAGCAGAAGACATGCCATGAGGATATCAATGTATTTTGACACAGAGACTTACTACCTTCATGTAAGAGAGTCATGTCCAATACAAAAATAGGTATTTAATTTAGCCATAAGGGCTCAGCCTTTGGCCTGAAACTACAGTAATCAAACCTCGTAGTACCCTGCTTTAAGGTGCAAAGCTCTTGCGTAACATATATTTTACAAGAGATGGCCAGACATCCCTGGAGTAGCAACATTTAAAACTGGCTTTAGATTTCTATTTGAAATTGAACCTGTTTCTCTTTGGTCTCCTACTGACTTAACTGCATTTTTAAGGGTTATATCTTCATGGAATAATACAAACACAATGTAAACAGAACATCCCACAGGAAAAAGCTCCTTTATAAGTCTGTCTTGGGCTGAGCACTCCGGCAGTAAGTCACCGAGCCTGGACAGCACTCATTTGCACATACAATTGTAACTGTGCATCATGCAGGCCAACAGTTTCCATAGTCGCCTCTGAAAGTGAATAGTAGTATTCCACTACTCACAGCACTTCCCAATTTTGAAAATTTGCTTGTGCAATTATATACCTTTACAAATATACTGGTCACCCAAGGGGTTTTTTGTAGAGTTATACATACACTCAAGAATTTGACTCTATTCTACTTCTCTGAATGAAAAAAATCGGTACAGTATTGAGATGAAAGGCCAGCTTGCTGTTACCACTTCACTACTACTTGTATGATTTCACGGCCTGAGTAGCTTGATAAACATTTTGGCTAATTCATCTCAATCACTGTAGCCATATCCTTTTTATGATATAATTGCTGACCCAGTAAAGAAAAAAACAAACCAAACCAAATTACATCATCTTCCTTATGGAATGAAAGACAAGAAGGTCCTTGTGAAACCAGAACTTCCTTTCAATTTGTGGAAGAAAACATGTGGCATTCATAACAGCATACAGACAAAGGGGATGCAGGCAGCAGCACATCATTGTTTCAGAAAGGAACTCCTTCATAGCCAAGAAATCCGCTGAGATGGTATCACATTAAGGCACAGAGTCCTCACTTCTCTGGCATTCAGTATGCCTTTTGGCCACAAAAATGGGCCCTGCACACCTTCTACCAGCAAGTCAGTGCTGGTATCTGGGACAGTGAATTACTTCAGTGGAAATAAAAAAATATGACAGTACAGCAAGAATTACTTACACAAATTTCAAGAGTGTTGCCCAACATCCCAAGTCCCCATCTTAGTTGCACAGAAAAACTCAAAACTAGAACTAAAGGCAGGATGGATAAAGTCAGTTCATCCCAAACTCCCAGAGGACAGAATTTCATAGACCAATATTCCACAAACTCCAGAGCACATTTTTAATGGAAGAAGAGGCTAATACACAAACATGCTCTTTTTTCTGACACAAAACAGGTGAAAATAAATAACTGACTGTGCTACCTGGACTGCCATCCCTCTGCACAAAACACAAAGAAAAAAGCAAACTCATATTTTATTTCCTGGAAGCAGGAAATCATCACGTAGGGCTATCAAAGAAGATTTATACTGATTCTCACTTGTACTCGAGCACCTTCCACAGAACAGCCAAGCAAGTGCTAATTTCCCAGTGGGCTTAATGCTGTGTGTCTAGCAATTATCCCTTTTCTGGGCTGAATTTCAGCATCATCGGGGTTATTCCTATAGTTTGATTTTTGTTTTTGTAAGGCTAGGAGCTACCAGAAAGTAAGAATTAAAAGCACTATGTGAGTTATTATTATGATGAGTATTGTCTCAGGGGCTGCTCTATACCTACATGCACAACAATTTATTCTCAGCTATCATGTGAAATTTTCACTGTCCAAGCACTGCACATAACTGTTGTGGGACACTCACAGAGAAACATGCGGGGCTTTTTACTGTCCTGGGAACCATGAATTGCCTTTAAACCACAACTGAAGCTAATCAGGAGGAGTCTGTAAACAAGCCTGACATCTTCCTGGCAGCCTGGAACGAGGGAAAGTTATCACTTTTTTTTTTTTTGTAAATAAAACTGAAGAGTATGTACTTCGGTTTCTGACATGATACATTAAAGTAAACCAACATGGAAACTGTAAACTAATGGGACAGGTTTCTCACTCAATCATAAGGAAAACTTTCCTACTTGCAGGAACAAACCCAGCACTTTTGCAGATGAGTACAGACTGATTATCCAGGCTTGGAGCAGGGGGCGGGGGGGGAGAATTTCAAAATTGCTACCCATACATCTCTTTTCTTGAAGATACTATCACTGATCTAAAGCATAAAAAACCACTGTTGCTCTGTCAGAGGCAGATAATTTACTGAACATTACATTGCTAACAGCAATATTATCCAAGAAGCATTTCAGAAAAAAAATTAAAATAAAAAAATCGAAGGAAGGTGTTTCTCATTCTAACTATTCTGCAACTGACAGCTGACTACCAGGTTGCAGCAAGGAAATTCAGTTTTATCTAAGAGGAAACATACCTCCACTCATTCTGTTGGTAGCTTCCATGAGCAACAATTCCTTTAAGTAAAGGCAATGTATGTAAAGCACCTCTCAAACTACAAATCATAAGATACCTGTATTTGAAAAATAATGCAGTTTTTTAACATTATTTCGCACCTAGAGTAAGTATATTTTTACAGAGATAAGAAAGTTTTCTACTGAATGACTTAAAATACAAGATTTCCACAGCAAAATCTGTCAATCAAATCAAGGGTGTTCAGTTCTTTCTAAGGTGATAGCTTTATTTTTTTGCTTTGAAGAGACTACTAATACACCCTTTTTTTTTTTTAAGAAAACATTTCATAAATCCTTCTATTTTGATTGAAAATAAGCTGAAAATTTCAAGGGAAATAAACCATAAGTCTGCTTTAATATGAGCTAACACTATTCATGCCAGATCAACGAAGAATTTGACTGGCTGAGTTGGCTGTGTTTTTAATCTGGACCAAAAAGAGCAAGTCCCAGATTGGACTTGGGGCTGGGTTAGGGGGGGAAGGGTGTTTGTAAAGAAAGGATCATCAGAATAGCAGTCGTTGGCTTTTTTTAAACAGATGTCTTCGAAGGCATCTAAACACACACTCTGAATTCATTCATCCCTTAATAACCAGAAGAAAACCTGTCCCAGGCAACTGAAATGGAGCTCATGCTACCTGAAGTCAGGACTTTCTCAGTAAGCAGTAAGTACCCTTGTACCAAGCTAAGCAGAAATGTAATTAATGCACGGCCCTTTATAGCTGTTTTAATGGACTGAAGGTTAAGAAAACTCCATGACCTTCTTTAACATGTGGTAAGCAGTATCTTTAAATAGTAATGCATGGGCCTTATCCTCAAGTTCAGCTAAAAAAGACAACTCATTTCCGAAAAAGGAAGCAAGGAAATGAGCCTCGGAGTATTTGATTGCTAGCTGAGGAAAAGTAATATATAAAACCCTAAAGAGAAGGAGCTACAACGTTGAAGCAAGATGACTCCAAGTAGTGTAATTAAGAGCTAAAACCTGCAGACAGACCGAGGAGGACAGAAGCAGAGGCCGAGGTGGTCTTGTTGCCTGAAGCCTTCAAAAGACTGATTAACAAATAAGAAGGCGGTGATAGCTTAAAGAAAAAACCCTAAAACATGAGAAGTGTGATATGCTTGCTATTCAAGGACTGTTTAGATTATGTGTACTCAAGGTAAAGCTTATCTAGTTTAAGATTCTGCATACGATAGAGGATGCTTAAGGAGTGTTTGGTTGATAGTCAAAGCACCAGATAACGGACATTTCAGAGTCACAGACTTGCTAATTAAGGACATACATCCTCCTTCGGCATTGAGAAACGAAGGGGTGGCAAAAGAAACAAAGAAACAAAGACCCTGGTGTCCTCAGATGACCCATGAGCATAAAAGGACAAAAGGAGTAGGGGTATTCTTCCCCAAAGGACCACCGAAGACCAGGCAGGCACAGGCACAGAAGACTCTGGGATGATTGCTCAATAGAACAACACGTCATGCTTGCTCAACACAATGAATATCCAATAGCTAGGCGGAACATATGTATTAGCTAGGCGTGGTGTTTTAACTGTAGTGTAAAAGTACAGAGTGCAAACCTCAATAAGTGTGCTAGAGTTGTGGAAATCTTCCGCCTTGCACCCTGCGCAGAATAAACCAATGTCTCCTCTCTAAACGTACTTTGTGTGTTTCGGGAGTTACTTTCTGATCAGGTAACAGTCTGGCTCACATTAATCCTGGCCACAGTTTTCTGGAAGTAATGAAAGATCCAAAGTTGGATTTAATGATGGGAAATGGAAAGGGTGTGTGCATATACCTGAAAAGTCACTGAGTTACTCCCACTCCATAAACAAATAGATGTTGCAGCAGTTTACAAGGGCGGCAAGTCCTTTTCTTATGGTTTATTCACCCATAGCAGGCAGACCACTTGCAAAAGAGGGAGATTTCAAAGCAAAATACATATAAACCATTGTACCTTGGAAAGGAGGGCAAAAAAGTGCAAATTCATGTCATGAGAGTCAAAAAAAAAAAAGGAAAAAAGAAATGGAAAACACTCCCACATGATCCTATAAAATTCTCTTTTAGGATATGGAAGTATAGCCCTTTTTGTTTGCAGGCTGGGATACACATATGCTAAATCTACTAATGCAAAACATGATCTATAGAAGAGTCAAACTGAGTCATTAAACACAACAAAAACCATTTGAGTGCTGGACACTACAGTCTATAAACTGTGCTATAGTTTGTAACACTGATTTATAAAATATTTTGGTTAAAGCTAGTATGAGCAGATGTAATTCTACTCGGACAATAACGTTGCTTCATTTTATATGTGGATTTAATGTGTGGTTCTCTCAGGTGCTGCTAGAAAATGTAAAGTACCTCTATTCTCCAACTTGTGTACTTTTTCTAAAACAGACACTGCAGTTGTAAGATCTGCTAAATTAATGATCTCCATTAATCCTGGGTACATTCTAGCAACTAACACCTGCCAGTAGTTTGATCCCAGGTTCCTGTCTCAGCTGATAATATAAGTTATTATAGAACTTGTTCAGTTTTACTTGTCAATTACAGCACAGATCTGCACATAACTGGGCAGGACAAGAAAACATCATTGATGAGGAGAAAAAAATACCATACAGTAAGGTTTGAAACATGTAATTGATGAGTACTTCACTGAAATGTGCTTCAGCAAGAGTGGGGGGAGAAAGGCACTGCAGAAAGGAAGCATTTTTCTTCCTGAACACTTGAACACATACATTCAAACGCTGATGTGCTGCAGCACTAAGCAAGCCCAAAATGCCTCTTTACCATTAAGAAGTTAGAATCCTTTGCTCCATCTATACCCACATGTATGGAAGTCTCCATTTCAGAGCATTACTCTGCAGTAACTGAGCATTCAAGGTGTCCACACCCTTTCTACCTGGAGGTACACTATGATTTCTAACCAATGCTCTCACAAAACTTCGGATGGACTGGATTATTTTCCTTCCTGTTCTGCATCACAGCAGCTTTGAAAAACCTTTCTCTGAATTCACCAAAACAGGTCCTTGGTGCCTTCAAAAACTCTATTAAGGTGGTAAGAAAGACTTGAGCTGGCTTTCCGATGAAAAAATAAAAATGCAATTTTAACAGAAAGCTCTACATGCAATAACATGAGTTGATCACCTAACCAAGGAGCCAGAAAAGGGTATTTTGTAAAATGCTTAACACTTTATAAATACCTTTAGTTACTCAGCAACTTTGGTTTTAGCATTAACTTCTCCAAAATCCACTTTCTTACTGCATGGGATGTAGGAGCAATTAGGATGCTCCTTCCTTTCACATGTACATCCTGGGATGAAAACAATGCCATATAAATCAGACTTTTACTCAACAGGGAGATTATTGTATCACTTTACAGCAGTCTATTACAAACTAATTCTTTACAATTTAAAGCCAAGTATGCCAGCTGATGGTGTCTAACAACAACAAAAATGTATCAGGCAATGAATAAACTCTAATGGCAATTCTGCTCACTGCTGCACAGGTCTTGAAGGCAAAGCAAATGCTTTCCTCCTGCACAATCAGTCCTTGTTAATGGCAAGGCAGGGATCTCTCAGAATGCAAACACTCGCTGTGCCGGCATCCTATAACATTTGGCACCAGAGCTCTAACTTTGTTATTTCCCTGAGGAGCAACAATTTTCTTTGTGCAACAGCAAGGCAGTGTGCCTTTCCAAACCCACCTTACAGCCAAGTTTTACACTTTGGTGAAAGAAGCCCATTGAGCGTGCCTGCCAACGCGCAGACTGTGCTCAGGCAGCGTCCCAGGGAAGCAAGGGCAGAGAGAGAGGGCTCCTTGTCAAACTGCACTCACCTGCAAGCGCCCAGAGTGACATGTTAACACTTGGGATTATTAAAAAGCGTGTTGGCCAAATTAAATGAATAATGATTATGAGGTTTTAAATAAAGCAGTTATGAAAGTTACGGGGCCTCGCTCTTCTTTTTCTTGGACAAAAAATTACCTCACTGAATCCCATGCAGTAATGCCTGTTGGGCAAAGAAAGCTGGGACTGACTCTTGAAATTAGCAGTAATAGAGAGATCCAATCTTCATCTGCTCAAAACGCAGCTGAGAGAGCTACACCAGAGACACCAGGTGAAGATCTGCCACATTGCCTCACTATGTTTACACACCACTTTGTCCATAGTTCTTGCAAAACACTAGCCAAAACTTCTCTTTCAGTTATACTTCATGAAACAACCGAGGTATTTGCTTTTTAATTTTCAGGAGGCCATGAACAGTTTTATGATGCTCCATGGTATTTTTCAAGTACTAATGGACACAAAAACACAAACAGCCAAGCCCCTTCAAGTTCACAATATGAAACAGACGCATATTCAACATATGCCAGACCTAAAATTTTGTATGACAGTATATTTAAATATTTCTGAGCTGACACCAGACACTGCTATGATTTCATCCAGATAATGGATTGATAGTAGCAAATACATTTGACAAACTTGTTTTGTTGGTTTAGCTTTTTTATTCTGCTAATTATTTATGTAACTGACCTTCTCAATTGCCATCAAGTAGATGGTTAGAACTCAAAGTATCTTGCCTAGATACCAACCTAAGTTCAAAGTTTATAAACATTTAAGTGCAAGTTTCAAGACCTCCTGTAATAAATATTCTGTGTGCAGAAACAAAGTTCAGTGGCAGTACTATTAAATTTCTAGGTAAAGCACCCAGAAATCTCTGTTCATGCTGCAAACTGAACAAAGCGCCATCATCTGGCTAACACTGTGCTCGCTACAGGACACCACTTCCAAGACTGGTGAGGAAAAAAGATTTTTCGGCCGGGGGAGGGGGGGGACGGGGGACAAACGATGGGACACACGACATGTTCAAGTGGGCAACAAGAATTTTTTCTGCTTCCCTCCCCACAACACAGGAACCTGCCCCTTCTCACTGTTGGTCTCTCTTGCAGCCACATATCCTGACATTTGATTTTATATTCGTACATGCAGCCACAAAGTAAAAATGTACTTCCAGCATATGATTGCAGATGAGCCCAGAAACAGGACTGTCTTGCAAAAAAACCAAAACAACCAACCTCACAGCAGCTCAAAGCTCAGGACAAGTTCTGCAACAAGAACAAGATGCAAGGAGCAGTGGAAGACAACTAGAAAAACATTCAGCTGCTCCTTAGCAGTGCAGGGAGATCAACGCTAGTGGAAGCAACCTGCACCGATGCAGGAGACACACGGTGCGGTGGGGAGAAGGAGAGGCACTCTGCACTGCTCCACTGCTCAGCTCCCAGAGGGACCAACGGCAAACCCAGTCTAGTCAGCAGATCAAGAGCTACCCTGGGCTGCTTGGTCTAGTACTTAAAACATTTAACCCGATGCAAAAGCAAAAACAGTGATATTAGGTATGCAACGTAATTTTACAAGTCTTTTTAACTGTCAGGTGTGACTACCAGAAAGAGCAGAAGTCCAAGGCATGCCACCATGGAGTATTCTGAAAGTAAAAACTGGTAAAAAGGATCTCCAGCTAAAAAGAAGCAAAGCCCTCCTATGCTTCAATCTGTAAGGCAAAAGCTCTTTAGTCTGCTTCATACAAAAGTAACAGGGCTACGTTGATTACTCATAGGCTATCAATTAACATGTTCTTATTCATGTCATCCCAACAACAGCCGGAAGCCAGCAGTACCACTTGTCACAGATGAACCAGCATACCATGGCCATCTTAACCATGAAGCTGGCTCAAGGTCATAGAGATGCTCCTTAAAAACTTTTATACACTGCCATTAAAAATTGTGGACAAGAACAATTTGGATTGTGTAGCTCACAAAATTATACCAATTGCCTGCCTACATACCAGTAAATAACAGGATAAGCAATTTTATTAATAACTTAAGCCAACCTACACAGACGTCTTAGCAGGAGAGGACTCGTTTGGGATTTTTGCAGGGCCTACATATGTATTTCTGCCTGATGTACCCTTTTACGTCAGGGAGGTAACACAGCGCTGTCCGCAGAGCTTACTTTATGCCCACTATGCAAACAACAGCCAGTCGTGATTTGAGTAAAATGAGAAATCTTTATTGCAATAACCATATCACTTCAGGCATTAAAGTCATACTTTCACTTTCAGACTTAAGTCTGCTTATTTTAAAAAAAAAAAAAAAAAAAAGAGGGGGGGAGGGTTAAGACAATAGTGTTTAGGTGATTGAGTTAAAAACACAAGGAAGTGAGTTGCTCCTATAAAACAGGTTTACTCCTCTTTGCAGCTGTATCCAGAAGACTTTCCTCTGGGAGAGCTCAAGCAATGGGCTAGGGCTGCCTCACCCCACTGATTGCAGCCAGGCTGGGACACAAGACAGAGCAACCCGGAAAATGAAAGACGACTCAGTTTTGGTTAAGACGAATGATGCATGCATGCACACAAATTCAGTTGCTGACAGTGTTCCAACACTTGGCCACACCCTTGCATCACAATTTTAACAGCCAGCCAGCAGCTCCAACACATTTTTCATTCCCTTGGGTAAATAACTGGGAATTTTTCAAAACTGCTGAGTCTTCCTGCAATTGCTAAAGGCAATATTATCTGTGGATGGTGTGGAAAGATACATGTCATCTTTGATGAGAAGAAAGCATGGATCCAGACAAATGAGAGCAGATTCAGGTAGTCAAAAGGTCTTGATTTCTTATTCTACATCTGCCACCACACCTTTACGAGGCCTCAGGTGTACCTTTCTGCAGCAGCTTCCTCATCGGATGTAGCAACATACTTGTGCACATTTAAAAGGCATTACACTTGTACTGAGGTCAAAGAAAAGCAGGAGTCTTAATGTGCCACAGTGTTTACTGCAAGGTTTGAATGCAATGAAGCAAAGTCTTAACTGCTCTTGAAATCTCTGAAGTATCTGCTGCTGCTACTGCTGGTATTATACACTCTTTCAAAAGGAAAAATAGAATTAAAAAAATAAGTAACTCATGATCTGTCATTTTACCAGATTTCCAGCATTATTATGAAGTGGATTACTCTAACCTAGAGTAACCTAATCCAACCTAGAACAATTTCATGGCAAAAAAATTGAGGCATTTCAGATTCATACTACAGCCCAACCTCAGCAAAATATTATGGGACAAAGAAGAGGTACCTCCTGCACCTGAGGGCTCTCTTCCTTTTGAAGTTCAAAGGCTTACCACAAAAACAGGTGTGACAGCATTTCAAAAAAGGTTGCAACCCCGTTTTCTTCTCAAGTTGCAATCTGTAGTCTGCAACAGAGCAACTGAAAAGAAGAAAATTACTTTTGTGATAATCTCTGCATTTATCTTCTTTTTCAAAATCACATAATATGGCTTTACCCTAAAGGGATGACATCTGAAACGAATATAAACATAACTCCTCACTGGCCTATTACATAACAACTGTAGGGGGATAAAAGTCAGTAATAAAAAATTAACTTAATTCCTACACGGAGTTGGGTGGAAATTTCACTGTATTAATCGAAGTTGGTTTTCAGCCAGCCCGTGCTCTCTACCTTAGTAAGCTACATTACATTAGAACAGCATTGTGGAAATGAACAAAGTTATACCACTACTACCTGTCAAATGTCTACCAGCCCCAGCTTTCTGTAATTGATGTTAACTTCAGAGGTAGCTATGTGTGTCTCAAACAACTGTTTGAAAAACCACAAACACGCTCACAGCTTCTGGTGGCATTTCTTAATGCATGCCCATTGAGCACTTCCCAACAGCCGCGGGGTGGCTGGCAGATGTCCATACCCCTGCCTTGCCACAGGAACCACACAACACAGGGCACTACAACACTTACACTTATCCCAAACCTAAACCAAGTAAATCAGGCATTGACCACAGATCCCATGCACAAAAGCATTTTCTGAGTAAATATGCAATATGACACATTTTAATTGTTTAGTTTAAATGCCACTTTTGTAGAACGGAGCAATCAAGCTTCTTGCAGATAATGCTAGCAGGCTACTAAGGGGGAAAACGCATGCGAGAAACTAGATGATCCGAACATGGTGTAAGTGAGGAGCAACTGGCGATGCCAATGTTAGCACTGAAAGACACGCAGTTGAGATTTTCAAAAGGAGCCAACTTCACTCAAAACTAATAGTATCCATACACCTAAGTATCATAGACTCTTTTAAATGACAACTGTTAATAAATATTCAACTGGGACCTAACTAAAAAGTGCCAAATGCCCTCTGGATGGTGCCAGATATCTTCAGTCCTTACTGAAGTTCTTGAAAACTATGGGTAGCCGGCACCCATAAGAACTGCGTTCCACATATGCACCCCAGAAATCTCTAAGCTCACCTTGGGAGCAGTCTTCACTTTAAATCTCATAACTTTACCACCTAGCATCACATTTCAACAGAAAATCATCTGGAGGTAACAGACAAGAGAGAGAAAGTAAAAAACCAAACAAACAAACAAACAAAAAACCCTAAAACCAAAAACTATTACTGCTTTTCATATGTAATGTTGGTTCATCCCTGCCAATAAAAACAGCAGAGATGCTCCTAATGGTGCCTGTGTAACCATTGACCTTTACAAGAAAGCAGTCACTGAAAATTAAACCATCATTTCATTTCAGAAGCCTCAAAATTCCTGAAACAAAAATCTGTTCTGTCAACAGAGGACACATCATCACAACAAGCAGATATATAATGCCATAGGCCTCATCATCATCAAACGCGAATTATTTTCAGCACTACAAAAACTATGCAGATCATCTGAGCAATTATTTACACAAAGCTGCAAGGCTGCTGAACATACATCAAGGATGATCTTCTGAGCTGCCTTCAACCACTACAGGAATTTAAAACAGACATCAACCACCAGCAAAACCCAACACACACAGCAACCCTGCTCATGTTTACAGGAGTAGGTGACAGATTTATACAGCACTCTGGCTGTATACAACACTGGTCTCATTGCAACACGTCTGTACAACAATAAAAAGCTTTCTTAAAATGATGTAGCCTAGTACAATGACATATGTTAAATATAGCCACAGTGAGCTGGGAGCAGAAATCCATGAATAACCGTATTGATTGCAGTAAAGAAAACCTGAACATTATTTGGAGTGGAGACATTTCCTGATGAAATTCTTTCCATTTGGTAAAAACACAGACATTGTCTTACATCTTTCCACACAGTGAAATAATAAAACAAAACTCCAGACACTACTGTTAAAGTATGTATCTGCTCAACTATTGTTGGCAGACATGGACAGAAAAATTGATCTTCCAGCACAAACCAAGTTTGATGCTTTGAAGTTAACTGTAATTCTTAATATGAAACAGAAGTTGAAAATTTTAAATTTAATTCTATGAAAATTCTAGATGAAATTTCTTAAAGTGAAAAGCACAGAAATATTTAAGGACATCGAAAATTCTCTGTCGATCCAATGTACACATTATTCATGTATAGTTATTACTAGGTACCATATATTCAGACTGTATTGTAATTAATGGGATAGAAACGAAGGACGACAACAAGGCTAGGAGGGTGGCAATGCAGTAGTGCCTCTTTTGGTCTCCAGTTATTTAAAATCTCACATAGAGTTTTCACACAGTCCAGGTGGGCTATTCTTGGCAAAAAAGCATTCTCCAATGTTAACTGCTCTGTTAAATAAACAAACAAACAGTCAGATGTTCTACACTGATTATCTCCTCTATCTGTGAAATTCCTCATAGACAGCGCTGACTGAGACATAGCTTATAGCTGATTTTACTGCCTCTGAAAATATAGGCAGCTACTTTATGCAAGAATTACTGGTTTCGAGAATTCACTCTATCTGCCAACAACCATTAGGAAACTTCCCCGTAGAAAACTTTGCCCCTCTGGCAGGCAGAAGCAAGGCTTTTGAGAGTCACCTTTCCAGGGGTCCATGACAGTAACTTGCCTGACGCATTATCCCTGAACACTCCTAACCGTGTGTGCTGCCGCTGGCCCAAGTTTCCCCCTGCGACGGAAGAACAAACGCGCCAGAGCTCAGCGGCCCCGCAGCCCTGCTGTTTTGTGGCCACCGCGCAGCACGAAGAGAAAACAGGAACTGGCTCAGCCATGGCTGTGCCTTGGTGGCGGGTTGCTACGAGCACCCAGCAAAAGCCAGGCTGGGGCTCCTCGCAGAACCCCTGAACAGGAAGCACTACAGCAGCCACAGTGCAGCACACACGCCGCTAGGATTTGGGAGGGGGGTGCACTTAAGAGTGGTTAGAGGATGAGGAACAGTGATAACATCCAGGCAGCAATTAGGAAAACAGAGGAAGGGATAGAGAGTTGAGAAAACTGCGTAAGATAGGAAGTTTAGAAGTGGGAAGCTGAGAAAGGTTTTTACAGGATGCACAGATGTGAGCTCATCTTCTTGAGGATCTACCTGTTTTGCAGGGGCTGGCAGAGCATAGCAAAGTACTGAATACTAATGCCATCTCCATGACAAGCACTTCAGCAAAAATAAAATCTTCCTCTTCCCAAAAGCTCAAGCTCTGGCCCGAAACATAATCCTCTGCTGTTTGCTTTTCTGCTCATCTCCTTCCATCAATCATTTCAAGTGCTAGGAAACACGTAGTCCCAGCTGTTTCCAACACAGTTTTCATTAAAGATACAACTGCTACCTTATCGAAAGGATTAGAATTTTAAAAACTGCAGTTGTATGACAACTCTAAAATTCCCCTTTAAAAAAAAAGAGACGTACAAACACGTAACAAACATCCAATAACCTATATTGCTGCTTTGTTTGTCATAAACTTCTTCAGGGAATCCTCTGCATGACATTTACAATCCCTTTGCACAAGACTTTCAGCCAGGCATGAATTAGATTTGCAGTGAAAAACTGAATAAGAAAACCATCCTTTTCTCAACAGGCAGGTGAAATAGCAATGTTCCAGCACAGAACAGCTCCCCTACACCCAATCAAACTCCTGCTTTGTCATTTACTTACGTTTAAGTGTTCATCTTTTTGTTACCTAAGTAGCAGCATGGAAGGCTCCTATTACACCAACCTGTATAGTGTGAAATAGAGATTTTAAGCAGGTAAGTAATGTTGGAAGTATTACCAACCAACACAATAAGGAGCAAGAGTAGTAGAGTACATCCTAATTTGGGGCTCTGGACCATCACCTTACATACAAGCCTGCTGCAACTGAGAAATCAATACCGACACAATGATAGCCTATAACAACTAATTACTCTAACACAGAAACTGCTTGCAACGTTCAGAGTGCATGTGCAGGAGAGTACAAATAAAACCTGCAAGTGTGCAGGATGCACAACCTGTTTACCTCGAATGAGACTAGCAAAACTTTCTAAGATGCTCCATAAATACAAAGATACAGATGGAGACAGAGGCTAACCATGTACTTATCGAAGCCCAGTTAATTTATTTTTTCCACCAGCTAAGCCTGTAATATTTTGGCAGAAAAAAGCAAATTCATTTACTTTTTAGAGCTTCTGTTCTCTCCGCTCTCACACAAGCACAGCAGACACTGTTTAACACCCCTTTTTCCCTGCAGCACGTGCTCTGAGAACACCACCCTGCCTCAGCCGCCGTCCCCGGACAGCTGCTGATGATTGATCTCACGTTAAGATGCCTCCTGACCCCGATCGAGCGTGATATTAGGCACTCACTGCTGTAACTCATGAGTAGCAGCGTTTGCAGCCCCATGCCATCCAACAGTGGCTGGCAGTTGGGCTCATTCAGAGCCTATTAGCACGGTCTGTCCACATGGGTGGAATACTGATGGGCTTCTCCATCGCTCTTCTGCACCGCTGGGCTTTGTAATGATACAACTTTGACAGTGCTGGGGGGGGTGGGGGGGGTGAGACACTGCAAATGAGCCAGTATTTATTACTGTGATTTTACAAGATGACTGAAGTGTCACAGCCCAATCAGTGCCTGCAAAAAACTGGCCGTACACAGATCAAGCCAGCATGGCAGGAGTCCCCAAAGGAGGAAGAGCTGCGCACCTCTGTCCACGGAAACCTGTCTGACATAATCGTGAAATAAAGCCGACCAGAAGTTTCTCCCTGACGGAGTCTGCACCACCCCTCTTGCTCTCCAGAGAAACAGAACAGGCATTTTTGTTTGGAAACACTCTGTTCCTTTGCCTCCTGAAGACTTTGAAATCACACACATGCTTAGTAATTCCATGCAGGCATGTGAACCTTTGCACTTGGGTGTTGAAGGAAAGATTTATCCTTGAAGTAAAAATCAATCACATTAACAGAGCAACTTTCCAAACTCCTGCAGGTTCACTCCAAAGAGAACACTAATTCTTTTTTTTACTTCGAATAAATTAGATAAAAGCACCTGCTTGGGGCTTTGCTTATAGGAATTAAAAGTTTATGTGAGATCCCTGAGAATTTTATGTAAGAGCATTTAACAGAAAAATAATGTTCCCAACCAATTTTTCTTTGAATTAGTGTTCAAAACCACAGCATTTCTCAGGGGTTGGTATGGTAGCAACTGTTTCAGAGCTCCCAAACTTGTTCTCTTCCAAACTAGGAAAATTTGGCAAATCAATCAAAACTTATGAGATATTTAAAACAGAAGGATAAATGGCAATAGGAAGAGTTTGACAAGCTGATGAATAATTGGAAAGCTAGTGGAAGAACATCTTAGCAGAAAATGTTACAAAGAAGTAATTTATTTCCTCACAGAGTAATAGGCCTCTGAGATACAATTCAATTTTTAAAAGGTTTACGATCCCTGCAGTTCAAGGATTGGTTTAACTGTCATAGTTAGGCAACAAAATGCTGCACAGTTTCTAACATGACTGCATTTCTGATGGCAGAAAACAGCAACATGTACAAGTCAATGTCTGCAAGTCAATCTGCTAGGAGACAAGAAGTGCTAGATCAATCAAAATTCCTAGTAAACAGTATACTGTAGAATATCTCTATAAAGATGGATACAAATAGGATGACATAGAACTCTGAAGAGAATCTGACAGAAGAATGCAAAGGTAAAACACACAAAGCACAACTTTGCGAGACAACAATGAAGTTCTAACACTCTTGCAGTCAAATTACAAAAAAAAAAAAAACCACAAAAAAATTGAATAAAAAGAAAGTAGCTTGCCTCTGATGATCGCTTCATAGAAGTCCTACAACCAATTGCAGATGTCAAAATAGCAAAATAGTGGTTTGGAAGAGGCATTTCACTCGACAATTTAGATGTAGGGACTAAGAGGGAAAAAAAAAAAAAAAGAAAAGGAAAATCGAAATGTGCTACAGCTAAGCATTTCTTGTTTCCTAAAGTTGAACAGATATTTATGCACAAACCTGCCTTCAAATCAGAAACACATTCTCCTCTCTTGGTTTGTTTACTTTGCCTTTTTTTACAATAGGGACTGATCATTACGCGTAACACAAAAGCCCCTGAATAACCCTGCTGTGAGTGGGGCCTCTCTGTGCTGAACGTATACTAAAATAACATTCCTGCTTCAAAGAAAACATACAAGATCCATAGAGACAAGATCCATAGAGACAAAAGACTAAATGCAGAAAGAAACAGGCACAGAGGCCAGCAAAGGCCACAAAAAAAGGTCAGCAAGAGTAAAACTCATGAGTCCCGTCCCCCTGTATCCAGCATTACCCCTGCAGAGTCAAGAGGTCTCCCAGCATAGTCTGATCCCTTCTCCCACTCCCAGTAATAAAGTGTAACATCCTCTGAACTCAGGAGGAGACACGGGACAATGGGAAGCTACTCTTGCATTGTGCAGAACAAAAGTCATCAGTATACAGTCCTCCTCACAAGGCCTAAGTGTAAAGTTCACTTTCTACAGGAATCAAGCACAAAGATTACTCTAATTTAACCACGGTAAAGTTACTGCAGAGATATTGGACAACTTTACTACGGGGGCTGAACTGCAACTTGTAACATTAATTTGAAATTATTGCTAGAACTCAGAAATTCAAGGTTTAGTAAACTATTGATGCTTTAGTAATTAAAAAAATAATTCAGGCTATGAATTAATTTGAAATTATAAAACTAGAGAGTCTTCACATACTATTAATTTATCCATCTTTGGCTGCTTTATCATAAATAGCGATTGATTCAGTATATATTCTTACCCTAAGACAGAACATTTTAAATATGGTTTAAAACTGTACAAAAGATGCTACCAGCTGTAAGGTGGCAGCAAGAACTATTAAAATAGTGAATAAATAATGCATACAGTGGTAGTTTCTGAAAAACTGCCAGATGGTAAACTAACAAGGTCAGCACCTCACTTGCTATGTCATCTTGCATTTCTCCAAGTTTACTACAGGACTTAATTTGGGGCATAAAATAACGTGCTTGTCTAACTGCAAGCGCATTTTACTTTCTAAGAGAAGGCTCTGAGGCCCTTGTATGTAATGTTTTGCTATCATATCTGCCCTTTCAATTTTTTTCAAGCTAGAAAGATGCCAACAGGCAACTAGAAATACAGGCATATAAAAAATAAACAAGAGTTACTTTGTGCATCAGTTCCTGTGTGGTTTTAACTGGCATTGCATCCCTACATCTGAGGTGGTACTTCTGATTAGTCATTACCTCAGCCGAGGTTACCAAGTTCTGCCATACACCACATATCCTCAACCATAACATCTTCCAAGCACTCCTGACAAAGAAGATACTCAATCTCTTCTTCATGACAACATGCCTTGTTTGGTACTGAGAAGCAACTCATACATACAGGGAAAACACGTCTTGAGAGCTCTTTAAAAGTGCAGTAAAAAAGCAAGCCAAGAAAGGTGGATCAGTTATTTCTTTGACAAAGAGTTTTTTAATAGAGCTTTTAAAAAAAGTTATGATCTTGGTGATGCAGAGAATTGCTGGTCTGTATTAGAAGAATGACTCTTTAGGAATAAAGGAACAACTCCACTTAGACATCTTTGAAGCTGAGGTTAGAAGTAGCCCCAACAAGAAGAAATGACATTGTATTTCTGCTTGGCCTTCTGGAGGTTGGCTGTGCAGGAACACAAAGCATAAACTGAAAGTCAGACCTGTTTTGCTCTCCTCCTGAGCTTTGATAATCCTAGATTTTTAACCTGGATTTTAAGCAGAGACCTAGCAATCCTTCACATCCAACAACTGCATCAGGAGTGCAGCATGCTGGCAAACCACTGGTTCTGGGCGTGGGCTGGGGAACATGGCTGGCAGGGGACAGGGACTCAAGGTCCAAGACCCAGAGAGAGAGGGAGAGGAGCAAAAGCCTCCCCCTGACTCCCTACAGATAAATGCAAGTCAGAATATCCACAGGTTTTTCAGAAGCATGTATGAATAAACTACCAGACTCAGTACAACAGACAGACTACATCCTTTCTGCCCTGGATTTCGCCCAATCCCCCTGCTTGCCCCCAGTAACACTCCCTCTCCCATACTTCTTCTGCCCACTTCGTCTCCCAGCAGCAGTAAGCCACTGCTTCAGGCTAAGGAACTTGCTGGATGCACAGCTGCCCAGGTTGGAAGCAAGCCACGCAGCAGCAGTGGGGTATCTTTTTTTAACAGCGAGATGTTTAAAGGTACACTGTTTCTCTGGAGTGGGCTCATGCACACAAGGATAGAGTAGTTGTTACAAGGACCAAGGTGGTGCACACAGTCCCTCTCTCAGTAGTGCCACCAAACTTATTCCAGGTTTTCAGACCTCAGAAAATCCTCAACATATGTTTTGCAATAATAAAAATAGATAATTTATTTTTAATATTTATTTATAATCTTTCAGGTAATGTCTAATCATGGCAGGATGCTGCTCCTGAGTACCTGACAACTTACTTTCTTCAGTAGTGTCTTGTCAACAGCTCCAGAATGGAACTGCTCATTACTACGCTGCAGACTCATAATTCTTCACCTCTATCATCTATATTGCTCATAACTTCCAACAGATTAGCAAGACTTCATTTTCCTTCACAGAAACTGAACTGTTTATGCTCCAAACTCCTGATGACACATAAACACTGAAAGGAAAAAATACAGAAATTGGCAAGAGATGGGTAGGATCCCACTGACAACCTCAATAACCACGGAGACTGCAAAGAAGTAACAAGATATCACACTTCTATGTTGTTAAAAAGGTCACGAGATTATCAACATTTGTTTTAGATAAAGTCAGACTACTTTCCTTTCCAAATCTTTCTTTTATTGTGCTTTCTGTTCCAGCTATATAGAATTTGTGCCAAGGATGTACTTTGTCATGTTGCAAACACGAACAAAATTTAGTTGGCAGTTTCTGTTACAATCACCAAGAAGAAAAGTTACAAGAAAAAAAAAGCAGGCGGACACCACTTCTCATCTAGAAGAGCGGGAAAATTTAAGTATGTTCCTTCAAAAAAACCCCAACCCTTAAAGCTTTGCACAGCTTTAACCTGAAATCAAATGTGACAAAAGCTTTTGGATGTGCTGCAAAAGACTAATAGCAACAATTTTGTTAAGAATCAAAAGCTAGTTTGTCACAGCAGCACAACTCTGCACACAACCTATACTCTCCAAATACCTGAGCTGTGCACAAATACAAACTTCACCTTGTTATCTGCTGAAGTTCTTTCTCCTCAAGATTCGCTCTCCACAGATGTAGCATCCTCTATGGAACAAACACAATATTCACTGGGAAGATGTCTAAAGCTGCTTCATGCACCACGGAAGTCCTGCTTCACACCCTACTGCCTTTCAGGGAGAGCATTAACCCTTTGATCTCTGACTTTCACACTGCAAGAAATCTCCTCCCCCAGGCTTCTGCACAGGCCATAGGCAATGTGCACATATAAATGTATGTATGTGCATATATGTACATACGCATACTTGAGTAAGGCTGGCTGGTTTGTCGATACATGGGACATAGGGAAAAAAACATTTATTCTAGATGTACTTGCTTATGCCTTACTTGGGACAAGTGCATTTCATAAGCAGGGAGATAAATCCCTAAATGCTTTGCATTGGCAAAAGAAACTTAAACATTACCTCGGGATGCCCACAATTCTGCCATCATATAAATGTCATGTCATCTTTGGCAGTGTGAATCAAAACTGAAATTGATTTTGAGAAAAGAATGTTAAAGGAAACATCAGCCTGAGCTCAGAAAACAAATGTCAAATTGGTGAAATGCTCCAGGTGACTTTGGCTGCAGGCAGTCACTACCGATCACTACTAAGTATTTCAGGTCTTACAGCTGTGCCAGGAGTTTATAACTCAAAGGACAAAAGCTGGAGCAAACAACCCTTAAGGTGAAATCTTAACTCCTTCGAAGTAATTGGGAATTTTCCCACCAGCTTCAGAGGAGTTGAGAATTCACAATGGACACTACATATTAAAGGACAATGGAAATTCTCATTTTAATTTAACTCTTAAGTGATCTTGAAAAGGTAGAAATTACAAATACCAAGTAGCACAGTGTCCTTGAGCCTAGCTAATAGAAACATTAGCACCAGGTAAAGCTCCTGCACAGTGATGTGGATGAATCACAGGTGTATCCAAGGGCAGTATTTGACCTAAATCCTGGACTCCACTACCAGTCTTTTCCTATTACTAGTACTGAAAAAGCAACACAGAAAGATGTTTCTCATAAAGCAGCTGGTATCATGAAGAACATATACATGTGAAAGAAGCAATTTCCTGGGAAATGGAGGAAAGAAAAAAAAAAGTGACTGTTTTATCGTCCTTCTTCAGAGAGTTCACTTTGGACTTTTCTCAGCCTCAGAAGCATGCTCATCCCTTCTCAGATGGCCTTTGGATTCAGCAAAAGAATATGAACTCAGCAGCTATTTCCTAAAGCACATTACTTAGGACCCCAAGACTTCAGTGATAGCCACTTCAATACATTTTCCTCCAGACACCATCATTATCAAACCGAATTTTTCTAACTGACTGAAAAATGTGCCCCCCATTATTCACATTTCCACTTCTGCTTACAGTGACTTCAGAGCAGACTTTGCAATGTACTTTAGGATAAAAATTCACCTTGGAGCAGAAAGCCATGACAAATTTCTTTGCAGTATTTGCTCTGCTTTTACCCCATAACTTGGTTTGATGAGGACCTTTGAATAAGTTTGGCACAGGATTTGCACTGACTTTCTGCACAGAAGTGTCAGCTATGGTGCAAAAATGCCTCCACAGCAAAATGGGATGCAAATGAGGAGTCAGACATTAAAAATCAGCCAAAGTAAGCAAAGGCTGCATTACAGATGCAGCTAGCAAAATAACCCCATGTTAATGCAACATAAGCCATGATGTGTCTCCCAGTACTAGTTTGTGTTGGTTCCTATCAACTCTGACCCCTCCAGCTGTCATCCAAAGAGGAAACTATAGCAACACATTAAATGGAGATAGAAAAATTACTTTTTTTTTTTTTACTCTGATTTAGAGTAAAACCCACAGTTTCTCTCATGGATAACATATCTTATTGTAAATACTAGTTTCAAATTACTCTTGAAGAACATGCTTAAAGATAGCCACTTGCTTTAAGATAAACGCTTCTTTTACTTGTTCTCTGCTTTATTTATATAAAGAATAAATGATTAAAAATATTGGTATTTTGGAACAAGTCATACACTTGGGACTTGGGTTGATAGCCCACAGTAATTAATCCTCACTTCCTTCCATGGCTTTCAGCCATGGTAAAAGCACCTATCAGGTGAACTTTGCCAGCTTTGGGAGTGGATCCCAAAGCAAACCCACAGAACAGCACCCTACATGTGGAATCAAAGTGCCCATATGGGGACTTAGTATCACGTAAACTACCAAGGTTTAAACTCACACCTTCGCTTATTTTGCCATCATTTTCCCATATTGATAAGTCCTTATTTATATTATTCAACATCTAAAAGGACTGTGGATTCATATGAAACGGAAAGCATTTGCCAAGGTCTCTGGCTGCACAAATAAAAGCTGCATGCCAGAAACATGCTTCCAGAGGCAATATGCTAAGTACCAGCTACAAACTCTACAGAGTATGCAAGAAGTGCACAATGAGAATTTCTACAACCATTTGCTTTTGCTGTTGATCAAACTTGGCCCATCTCTGCAAAAAGGGAACAAAATTGTTACTCAAATGCTTAGAAACAAGAAATGTTCTTTGTTCGGAAAAGGGAGAGAGGAACAGAAGTAGAGATGCACATCCGTAAGAATAAAAAAATGAAAGGGAGAGCAGGAAAAGCTGATCTTTAGAGACAAAAAAGGTGCCAGCAGAGAGAGACCACAGACACGGACATGAAACCAAGTTTCCATGGTGCATTGAGGGAGAATCCAAACAGAAAGCTCCTCTTTGCACCAGTGATGAATTGTCCTGCAGGTGAATCAGATGTGTTGTGTGGGATGAAGGGTGGCTGAAGTTCAAGCCTCCAGCATTTCTGATACAACTCCAGCAAAGTGCTGGACAGCCTCATACAATCAGTCACACATGTGGGCCCTGGGAAGCAGCCATGCCACAGTGCAGCAATTGAACATGCAGCTGAATGTTTCCATGTGTCACTGCCTTGGGCTACCAGAAACAGCAGCAACAGCAAGCTCAGCCTGATGTGGGAATAAAGGAGTAAGTTTTCAGCGAAAAGGGAGTTGAGGATAACAGCAACAACAGAGTTACCGAGAAGAATCAGGAGTTAACAGGGTAGTAACAGAAATCAGCAGCTCTGAGATAGTATCATCCCACATGGGTTGTTTCTAACAATTCATGAGCTAGGTGACTACAGTTATCTTCCTTCCAATATCAACTGCTACCTCTAAAATCCCTGAAATACATGGTCTGAAATAATTAGTAAAACATAAGTCCTCACACACACGTGCCAAGAAAGTAGTCTTTCTTTTCTGTAATTAATTTTTTAAACGCAATCACAGACCCTGTAGTGACAAGCAGGGTGCTAAGTGATCAGATTTCTCAAGCTTGCTTTAAAGCCTTAACATACACCTGCTTTACTATACAAACCATGACCCCATCTTTAGGTGAGCTGTGAAAGCTAAGATCAGGGTATCTTGGAAGCACCCTCTGCTCCCAGGGCACATCCACTGTTATCGCTCAGGTTCACTGAAGAATTGCACATTGTTTCTGGCCTCCCCTTCCCACCTGCATCCTCAAACTCTGTTCTATAAACCTAAATAACTTTATCTTGCAAAAAATTGCCTAAACAAAGAAAATAATTGGGAAAAGAGTAAGCAGGTAGGCAGTCTGATCAGTGTAGCAGCAGAGAGTTGTTTTGTTACTAAATACAGGCTGCAACTAATGCATAGTTCTTCCTCTTTTGTTGTGTGAAGAAGTTTTCTTACAAAATTGTTAAAATTGGCATAACCAGAGTTTAGCCAGAATTAAAACACCTGTAAAGGGTTTCTGTACAGCATGGGCTTTGATTCTCTTTTCATTTGAGCGTGAGCAAAAGAGCTGCTCCCCAGAACTGCAGGCAAATGCCTGTTCATACAGTTCAGCCCATTCCTCCAGGAACAGGGCACAACCTCAGCAGCACATCACAGTGTCCTCGCAGCATTTCCATGTGGTAAGAAAACAGCTTTTGGGCTTAAACACATCTGGGTAATCCATTAAGTGGTTAATAAACTGCTAACACAAAAAGTATTACTCAGCAAGCCTGTTCAACTTTGCAGGAAGTTTTCTTGAGTAAGACTCAACTGTTTGGTCAACAGATTTCTGCACACAGAAGTTTTAAGTTGCAGCTGAGTAATGCCTTTAGCTGTGTAGTCTTACGAACTGTATCACCAGCAAGGAAACATCTGTGCTCATTTTGTTTATTCAGCTAGCTTTAGAGCGTTAAGGATAATAGAAAAGCTTCTTCTCAAGGACTTAGTGCTCACAACTCAGCAGCTGGAATGGCCAACGTTTTTTGGGTTTGTTTTGGGGGATTTTTTTTTTGTTTTTGTTTTTGTTTTTACCCTTCATACACACACAAAAGGACTACTTAAGGAGACTGGTAATCCTGCAAGAAATATTAGGCTTGCAGTACATTAGATATGTTCAGAAGATACTCATATTAATGTTGAAATGTGCAAACCAAAGGACTTCATAAATATCAGTGTTGAATCCTCAAAAATAAAACGTGCATGAGTGAAGCAGCACAAGCTTCCACTAATAGCAAGTGAACACCGGGACATGGGAAACATCACCTTCCACCAACCACCTCCAGGCTGAGCACAGGTTTTACGCAGCAAACGCATGCAGCTCGCAGAAAAATTATCCTGATCACAGATGTAGCAGAAAGAAGACAAAACGGGTTCCCTCCCACCAACTGCTCTGAAAAAAATGGCTGCTGCAAGGTGAGCAAGGCACAACCCCAGCTGGTAGCACTAGTAACAAAATCTAACCGGCAAGTGGTTACCCTCACTGTCCAGACCTGGAGCATCCTTTCCACCAAACCAGAGTCTATCAGACAGCTGAAACAGAAGGGTCGCTTCTCTTGTGGCAAGAAAGATGCTAGCACAACCCACCTGTGTAGGTTAAGGGCTGGCAACTGTTTTGTCAACAGTCATTTTTATTTTTGGCTCAAACAAAGTCAAGACTCTGAAACTGAAACAAAGAGAAGAACTTGCCTTGTTTCTGGGAGACTTGCACAGGAGTACAGCAGGCACACACCTAACACACAGCAGCTGTATAAAACCGCTGCTTTTTGCACTGGTATTGGAATAAGAATTTGTTACAGCAAAGTACATCTATCTATGCAGTTTCCTTAGTCACAACCAACAGATATTGTGGCAAAAAAAACTATTTTATGCTTTTCATCAAATACACCTTCCGTTTTGTATTCCCCAGTAAGTCACTTGTCAGGTTATGAACGCCCCTTAAACTCTCAAACTCCTTTGGTTGACTGATAGTTGCCTTCCCAAAACCAAATCAGATAAGGATGTTTGGCGAACTTTGTCTCCCACTGCAGCTTTAATATGCATGTTTGTAGTCTGTCAGGAAGTGGTACACACAAACCAGTTCCACTATCCAGTGACTTAGTCCTTCTGCTTGACTAACGGGAAGCAGAGACAGACAGCCCAGTATTTTCCTCCTCCGCGAGAAGGCCACACAAGCAGCACCCTGCTAAGCTGGGAGTTGAATCTACATCCAGTTGCTGCCACACAGACTTAGACACAGCACCTTTCTTATAGATCCTGAGGTTTTGTTTTATTTTTCATCAGAGTTAGACTCATAGAATCATACAATCATTTAGGTTGGAAAAGACCCTAAAGATCATCGAGTCCAACCATTAAAAACACCGCTAAACAACTGCTAAAGCTGACACACTGTATAAGCTAATCAGAACACAACACAGTCCTTCAAGATAATGTTTGCAGGTTAACCTAGCACTGGCTGATCCCCAGGCAGACCACCACATACGAGTAATTTGGGTATCTCCTTAAGTAGGGATCAATACATTTAAACTAAATTCTAACACAGGGAATCAACTTGAATACAAAGCAGGCATTTTAAACCCATTCAGAAACCCCACCCCCTCCTTTCAAAGCTGGCCCAAAGAAGTCCACCAGTAAACACTTACTGAAGTGTATGACCTCTTAAAAGCTGACTGAGAGTATCAGAGGTAAAGCATAAAGCAACTTAGATGGATTTAACACAACTTCCATCAGCATAGTATTTCCATGCATCAAGCATAATGCAGAACTCAAGAGTCTAGTCCTCCTGCATGAGGGTCTTTCGTAATTCAGCGCAGGATGAAATCATTAACATTGCACAACTCAGAGACCCAACAAGGCCAGCAGAATACTAAGGGCCTTTAAAAAAAATATATCTTGACTTACAAGTTTCAGCACGCCCCAAAACACTAAAAATGGACAGTGATTGTTAAATAATTCCACCACTGCCAACAGAAACATACAGGAACTCAAGTTGTACCTGTCCAGCCCCATCAATCTCTCCCGTCATGGGTAATCTCCATTCAGAACACAGTACAGGAATGAAAAGTTAAAAGAACGTTGTATATTATTTTGATTTTAAGTTACTGCCTAACAGAAATAATCATATCAGATTTATATCAGGTTTAGGTTTTACAGAACAAGTATTTATAAAACCCACTTAAAGAAGTGTTGCTATCAAATATTAACCCCCCCCTTTTTTTTTAAATATCATGTAACACTTTAGGACAACAGAACAACCTTTATTTTAAGGCTCTTTTCCGTTTAACAACTTAAATGAATAAGCAAAAGCTACATAAAAAAAACCCATACAGTCATATTCACAAGACTATTTTTGCCTCATTTTACATCCAAGTCTGCACTCTAGCTCCTAGTGAAGGCACTCAGTGGCTCTGAAGACCCACAGGTTATTCTCAGTGTACTGCATTACTCAAGCTTTTTCACACCTATGTCTTCATCCCATAGCAAACATATAAGTACACTGAAAAAGGTGAAATGTATTCAGCAAAGGTGTCTCAAAATTAGTACTGTACAATAATCTCTGACACATCATGCTTACACAGGATAACGATCAAAGTCTGAACTAACGCTAAATGTGAAGATTTTCAAAAGTAACTGGCTACTAAAAGATCACAAACTTGATAAAGTGTGGACTTGCCAAGTCCTGGGCTCATTGAAACTGGATACTGCAAAAAGCAACAGTCAGTCTGGAAAATCCTGGCCAAATCACCCAAATGGGCAACTCCTGTTTACATTAATTGGCACCAAGACTCACAAATATTTGACCACTATGGAATATAGGTATGCACGCATGCCTGTTCACATAAGAACTGCAAAAATCAAGACCTGAATACATTTTACCCTAGTAAACAGGGAGGGGGGAAACCCCAAAACCACCAAACCACCAACTCTCTACTAAAGAGATGATTCAAACTCCTTTAGCATCTCTACATCACTATGAAACTACCACCCTAACCATAACAACAGATTTAAACATTTGAGGATACATTTTGCTGTCTGCAGGGAGCATAAAACAGGTGAATGCTGCAGCAATGTTTATTTTAAGCAAACAGGAAACAGTCTTTCAAACCGGACAATTACAAGTTAGGAAGAAAACAGCTTACCATTGACAGCAAGCAAGGAAAACAAAAATAAACTAATTTATTCAAAGGAGAAACATGTTCCATAATGGAATTACTATTTACCAGGTGTCTAATAGAGACCTGAAATACTTTCCTCTCCAATTACATTAATCCACCTCCTAACCAACTACGCTACCAACACAGTCCCACCTGAGCTACTGAAGTCACCGCTGTAACTCCCAGCGACTTCAAACTAGAGCTTGAACCAGCCTCTGCAACCACTGAGAAAACCCCCAGAAACAGAAGGGAGTTGTTCAAGAAGGAGGAAGAAGTTAATACACAAGACTATGTTAAAACTAACAACAAAATATAAACATTTACTAACAAGTAAAACAAATAGCGCCTTGCTCATTGACTACCAAACGCTTCAAAGCACTGAAGAGGTTTGTTTAGGTAGCAGACTTCAGATCAAAGCCTGGCTAGGTCTGGTAACTAAACTGGAAACACAACCCAAAGTTGAATCCAGGATAATATGACATTCAAGGGCTTCCTTTCACTTATCCCTTCCAAGTGACATACACTCCACAAACAGAAAGCATCTAGAGCATAGTACCTGAGTGTTGAACACTCATTTACAAAATTACGGTGACACTTCAAAAGCAACAAAACGCTCCTTCAGTTGTTGAGATGTCCATGTTGTCCAAACAGGGTGTCCTTGAAGAACCATTTGACCTGTGAGGCCCTTATTTTCCTCCGCAATTACATTCATTCATTGGTCCTTGATATGAGAATTACTGCAAATTTACATCAGTGCAACTACATAGAAAGTGAAAATCCCCTGAAGGACTTAAACTACAGAATGCAATATCCTATTGGTAACATTCTGACAGCATGAGATCATTGTTCAGTCTGACAGACTGGTGATGGTACCAGAATGGACAAAAACCAAAACCACCTTAAATAACTGTCAAATTTGTCTGAACTCTAGTAAAGCACTTCTTATATATTTGGCTGCATAAAGGCAAACAAATCCTATAACCTAACTTTAACATAAAATACCTTTGGGTCAAATTCTACTGTGTGGAATTTGTGCATAAACCCATGGATCCCACAGCAACTGCAGAACCGAAGTCACAGGCTACGTGAGCCTACCCAAAATGCCAAATAAACCTTGCTCTTTCTCTGCATCAGCTACCTCTCAAAATGAGCACTTGTTAGGAGATTCACTTATGGAAAACTCCTGTGCTCTGAAAGCATGATAAATGCACTTAGTTTTATTCAATTTTTAAACTGGTTGTGCTCCCAGAGGTCCCACAGAGCTTTACAGCTGACCTCTAACTTTCTGTTCTTCCCCACACAGAAACTGATCCTGCAATTTAAAACCTGAAATCTCCTTCTACCCATTTCAAGAGGCATTTTGCTGAAGCCCTAAGCTGGGGGAGCAAGTATCCCAAAACTCAAACTCCAGATGGCCACTGCAGCTTCACACAAGGGGGGCAGGCAATGGACAGTGCTGTTTGCTTTTTTTAGATATCCATGGATGAGAAAAAAAAAATCAACTTCAAGAGAAACCAAACAGAAAAAAACCAAACAGAAAAATACCTTATTTTATAACTGGGGCTTTGGGGTGAGGAGGGGAAATCACCGTTTACACTGTCTGGAAAATGAGCATGTTTGAGGCCATCTTCTTCTAATAAATAGTCATTAACCACTTGCAGTCACTTAGCACAGGAGGTCATGCAGTGGCAGCCTGGCTAGTGTAAATGTTTAATACTGAATTAGATTAGAAAGGCTCTGGGAAGTGTCATCAAAGCTAAAGTGCTACCTGCTAATGGTAACTTTCCTTTGGTTTCAATATTATCAGGGCCTGACCTGGGCTTTTGGGAACAAGATGACATAATCTTGCTATGAAGTCACAGACACAGCAAACGTCACCGTACTAACTAGAGAAAGCCAGACAGCCTTGAGCTTATTACACCATTTTATCACTGTACTGCTGTAAAATACTACCACCTATTTTGATCATATGCCTGTTATTAGAAACATGAACACAAGGATGATGATCAGCCTGTAAGGCAGACTGTGCAGAAATCTCCCGCTGCCTCCTACAGGGAGCTGTGCAGCACACGGGCGCTGCCACATACTGGCGCATGACATGCCAGAAATACAGACACGAACATCCTCATCTGTGTGCATAGAGCTAAAAGAGCAGAATTCAGATGGTTTTATGAGAATATTTCATAATCCTCCTCCCGCCACCCCCTACTCAGCAGCTCAGTCAGAGCCAACTACAGTTATAATTATCACCATAATTATTATTTTAATAAGAACCAATGACTTATCAAAATATTGTGCTGAAGACTTTGCCAAAAAGCTAGTTAATTCCTGAGGTACCGCTCCATGTATGCTGCTAGCAGACAGCACCTCCAAGTTTTCTATTTATGCAACTGAGTGACTAAACTCAATTCAAGTGAATGCCAAAACGTAAGCAATTTGAGGCACAGTAGCTGTGCAAAGTATTATTATTCTCCTGGTGTATACACACTAACAGCTTTGTTTACTACATTTACTCCTCTTCTGCTTGTTTGCTTGGGTTTTACATACTGTAGGCCAAATTGCTGAACTTCAATGCCTTAAGGTAGCTACCTGAATCCATATTTACATATTTAAACATCTGTGTCACGCATCCATAGAAAGTTTTAAGTGCATAAACAAGCCTATAGGCATCTAAGTCAATATAATTAGGTGCCTAGATTTATCTCCAGCTACCCAAATGTGGACCTCTGCAGGCAACAAGTTGCTATTTTTCATGAGAGTATTTTTTTCTACCAGGTAGTATTAGCTTGATAACAGATTATTTTTTCTTCACATGCTTGTTCAAGATGACCTCAATCCAGATCTCTGGTAACACTCCATTTCTACACAGAAGTCCAACTTAAATTTTCATAATTAGCAGATAGCCATTTAGCTAGTTACAGCTCCAGATACACTGCCACATTGAGGAAAAAGTCCCCCAGTTAAAAAGATAACTAATGACCCTGATAGGTGTGGGGCTCTTCATCAAGGATGGCCAGTTGTCATCCCACTAAGTTTACAGATAGAACACGTGACACAAGGACCCTACTTACCTCTATGACATGCAGTTTCTGAAGAACCAAAAATTTGCCATGGAAATGTCTTTTTCAGGTTTGTCTGTTCATCTCCCAAGTAAGGGTCAACGGGCTGAATATAGTTTCAGGGAACTTGCTTCACTTGAATCAATACAGCCATGACCTCCATTGCTTTTTCTTTCAAAGATGTTTTAACTGAACCATGTGTCCTCCTGAATCAAGCAGTGCAATTATAAAGAAAAAGCTAACTACAAACAGGCTGAGTTTTAAGAATAAAAGGAAAGACCTCTCAGAAATTCAGAGAGCATGAAATCCAAAACTCACCATTAAGAAAAGTCAGCAAATAGCATCAACTCCAAGAAAAATACTAGGACTCCACCAACATAACTGAACCAAGAAGTACATCTAAAGGGCAAGCAAAGGCTGCAGTATGAAGTAAAAATGAGTGTCCATGACTCATTCAACCAAATCCAAGAACTAGTTGTTCAGCTTTGTGGAATTGTTTTAAACAAGCATCCCACTTACTCTCTAATAATATAACGGAACAGCAATAGAGCAGTAGCTTGAAAACAAAGTATATGTGGGAAGCACTCAAGATCTGACCTCAGAGTCAACCACACACTAGTGTGAAATCTTTTTTAGCTAACCTTTTTTACCAAACTGATATTCATTTATTGTGAAGTTTGATTTCATTACCACAAAAATATGAAGCCAATTATAGATATGCTATAAATAGTTCATCCCTTGGAGGAATCCTCTAATCATCTCTAAAAATAAGAAGTCACATGATTTAAGTGTCCTGCACTGACCCTTTTGGTACTTCACATAAAAGGATGAACTCAGCAAGGTTACACCATAAATAAGTTTAGGCAACTTTCCGTGTTGCTCAATTTTTATATCCACACAATTAGAAAGCCTGGTCTTTTCACTTCAGCTCATACTCAAACTCAGTAAAGCATTCAGTCCTGTATCCAATGTAAAGCTTGGGAGTAACTCCATAGGAGGTGCAGGTCCACAAGGCATCAGGACCATTTTCTGCTTCTGAGTGAAGCCTGGAAATCTCCTTTACCTGCCTGAAAACAGCTGGGCAATCAATTTATAATACTAGCCTCTTGCCAATTTCTTTCTTGATCCATCCACACTAAATCAACCCTTTGACTCATCCTATCCTTAGGCTGTATAGTGCCAATCACAGAGAAATTCTGATCAGTGAGTGGAAATCACTGAAGAAGAGTTTGTGGAAGTCCTGTGCTGAACAGGTCCCTGATGTAATACTGCAAAAGTTATGCTCATGACTCTGGTTAAGTGCTAGCAGCTATACTTGCTATTCAGCCTGTAAGCTCTTCAAGGCAGGGACCTTTCCTCACATGTGTCTGTAAAGCTTCTAGTGCCCAGATGGTGCCATACAAATGAATAATAATTATATTTCCATGTAGACCATTATTGTGCATAATGTAAATTACTTTCACTGATCCAAGAGGAAATAATTTTCTCATTTTGAAATGAAAAGAGAGAGTAAAAATAATGATTACTTGTTTGACGCTATTATTATAACAATAATTACATTTATGGGTCCAGAATCCTCAGCTGGTCTGTACTGACTTTAACGGAGTTAATGCCAACACATGGCAGCTGACAAGCTGGTCCCAGCCTTTGCTGAAGATCTCAAACTATTTCACAAGGACTGATTACTTCAAACCAACACCACTTCCATAAAAATGGGAAGTTAATTAAGCACACTTTGCAGACTGGGGAAGAAAAACGCCAGACCTGGTGTATGAAGGAATGGACTCCTACAACGGCACAGCAGGTATCCGAGCATCGCTGCCTCAGCTCCCCTCCCTTGCCAGTGCAGAGGAGCAGGCTTTTGCAGAGATTCAGACCTCAAGAGAACTGAATTGCCTTCTGGAGGCATTCATCTCTCTCTATTCATTAGAAGGCCTTAGACTGCCTGAACGTAAGGATCCAGTGTTTGTGAGATTCAGCCCCGGCTTAAGTGCTCAAAACGGGACAGCCACACCAAACCTGAAAGGGACAAATAAAGCTGGAACCTGCCAGGCCTTGGCTCCTCTGGAGGAATAAAAACCAACAAAATGCAATTATCAGACCAAAGAGGACTAGTCTGGACAGCCAATAACTGTAAAGCCCAAAACTACATGTCAGTTTTAGCTATGTGGCTCTAAATGCTTTGCTACAGATATCAAGAGGTCACTGATGGGAGAAGGCAACCACAACTCCGACTTTCCCTGCTCCCACTGAGCACTCTCCTGTTCAACACATTCTGTGGCACAGCATCAAAGGCCTACCATTACTTAAAAAATGAAGAGGGACTGAGGTTCCCAAGCCTAAAAATCGGACTGGAAAACTTGAAAGTGCTGCTACTCAAACTGCACTAATAAAAGCAGTTACACACGCCAGCACTCATGCACCCTGTGAGCATCCATGCAGGGATGCTCCTGCATCTGCCCAAATCAGACACCCCATTGGCCTAAATTAGAAGAAAAAAATATAGGACATTGTAGCCCATTTAAAGAGTCACTGTAAAAGCTCCAGGGAGGTGCCAGAGCTAATTTTAACACTGTAAAGAAAAATCAGGAAGTATTTGATTAAAATTAATCCTTGAGGTTATATAATTTGACTGTTCCTACAAATTAAGCTCACTTCATGCTTTCATTGTACTCCTGTCCCTTCATCAAGCACTAATAAGACGCTATATCACATATCATGGACTTTCAATGCTAAAGGGAAAAAATATTTTGAAAAATATTTCTCAATACTGCTGAGATGTGGCAGGTAATGAGGGCCTTTTACACCAAAAAGGCCCCATTTTGCAATAGCCGACAAGAAATAAATGGGATTTGTATGTCTCCTGTACAACAGCTGGTCTTCTCTTGCTAAAAAAAATGAAAACGCTTCTCTTTCAAAGGGAACATCTGCAAAATCCCATCATACATTAAAGAATAAAAAACCGACACAACAAAAATACACCAGTGGCCTGAAAAAGACTTCCGATGGCACAACTAATTAACACAGATCCATTTCATATAATACCTTCCCACATCCCCACAGAGAAGATGCTTAACGAGGTAACTGCTGCAGGAGTCCATCAATCTAATCCGGTTCTAATACTCTTCTTAAATAATGCATACATTAGTTCTCTGTTACTGAAAAGATTTGTTTGTTTTATTAACATGTGCCTTGTTAAGTGCTAAGACTTCGTAAAAATCATTATGCAGCTTCTAGCTGCAGATGTATCGTCTCCCCCCCTTCCCATTACAAAATGATTAGTTGTCTCCATTCGCCTTTTCAATTGTTATTAAAGCTGTACTGCAGCGTGATTAAGCTCCCGTTAACTAGCGAAACTGTACTTAACGGTCAAGTCAGTACTATGGACCCATTCTCTAAGAAATATATGATTTCTAGACACATAATAGCTCGATGCCATTAATTTTATTCATGACCTCAGGTACCTTAACTAAGCTGTTTCACTGAGACCAGCAGGTGTACTAAAACAAGCGAGGACCCAGTTTCCAGAGCTTGATTCACACCAGACTGAAGTTTAACATGTAAATGATTAGTTCACATTAAGCTCCCTTGCACCTTTCAGGTTTGGAAATTTTTCTGGAAACCTTTTTCCCCTCATTTCTTGTGTTCAGAGATGAAATTACTGAGGCCACATGTCTACACCAACAAGCTACTTAGAAGGGAAGATGTTTAAATAGGTACTATCTGGTTGTGTCATCATATGTGGAACCTATACATTCATCGATTTAAGCAATAAGGATAAAGTAGGGGTAAAATAATTCTTCTTTCTTTAAATCTCTTTTGTTTTCTGGAACTTAACAGATTGTTTTATGCTTAAGTGCAACTTTGCAGAGTGAAGTCCCAGCGACAACACTGAGTCTTCCAGCAGTAGCTTAGTTCTTTACCCAAGGCAGAAGCTCTCTCCTTCGATGCCCACCTTGCCTACCATCCCAGTGCAAAGCTATGCTTTAATGCAGGTGCTATACTGAAACCTGTGCACTGTGCAGAAACTCACTTGTTAAGTACCTCCCATATGGATAATGCACTGATGCTCGGCAGAGGGTAGGTCCAGGCTGTGTGTTTGTTTCTGGTAAAAAAGCACTGGGAATCCACCTGCAGAATCTAAGCATTACAGGGGCAAATACTCTTCTAAACCTGAAAAAACCCCACCAAGCTTCTGCTTGATACACAAGGTGAATTCTGCACCGTTCTTACTTTGGGGAAGCGTTTGGAAAAGGCAGGGGGAAATATTTGATGGATAGACTTTACAGAAAATGGAGTAAATTTTACTAGATTTTCTTTGCTGTACGATTCCCCTAGTTTTCTCAGCATTACAGAGCTGCTGCTACTTTGCCTTTAGATACAACAACTGATCATAGTTTTTATAACTGTTTGCACTGAGTAGAAGAGCAGCTGGATGCCTTTCCTAGTTTCAGTAACCAACAGATATTACAGAGTTTAGGCAGACATTACAATAACTTTTGGCTTCCTGCATCTTTAACCTGGTGGAGCTCAGTAAGCATCACCAGGACGTAAGAAGGGGTCATGGTTTAACCCCAGCTGGTAACTAAGCACCGCACAGCTGCTCACTCACTCCCCCCTCCCCACCATGGGATGGGGGAGAGAATCAGAATAGTAAAAGTGAGATAACTGGTGGGTTGAGATGAAGACAATAAGCAAAGCGAAAGCTGTGCACGCAAGCAAAGCAAAACAAGGAATTCATTCCCCACTTCCCATAGGCAGGCAGGTGGTCAGCCATCTCCAGGAAAGCTGGGCTCCATCACGCCTAACACTTACTTGGGAAGACAAATGCCATAACTCTGAACGTTCCCTCCTTCCTCCTTCTTCCCCCAGCTTTATATGTCAAACATGACGTCCTATGGTTTGGGATATCCCTTGGGTCAGTTGGGGTCAGCTGTCCCAGCCGTGTCCCCTCCCAACTCCTTGTGCCCCCCCAGCCTCCTCGCTGGTGGGGCAGGGTGAGGAGCAGAAAAGGCCTTGACTCTGTGTAAGCCCTGCTCAGCAGTAACAGAAACAGCCCTGTGTTATCAACACTGTTTTCAGCACAAATCCAAAACAGAGCCCCATACTAGCTACTGTGAAGAAACTTAACTCTACCTCAGCCAAAAATCAGCACACAAGGAAGAAACAAGGACAAGAAGGAACACGAATGAAAAAATAACCTGCTTGAGCAAATTCAGCTGACCAGTCCACGGAGGAACAGTGGACCCTGCCTCACTCTCCACATTCCCAGGAGAAGAAGAGATACCACATCTCCCACTACAGAAATGAAAATAAGGAGGAGAGGCACTAGCGATTCTCAGGGCTGTCCTCCCTACCTTAACTTCCACTTTGAGTTAAAACAGATAATCCTCACTGTCCCCAAACACACAACAGTTTCTTTTCATTTTACAGTTCTAGACATTTTGAGCTATTGTTTGGTTCCTCTGACAGCTTCATGCTGGAAGAAACACACCATTTCTTTAAAATGAATATACAAATTTTCAGACTAAAGAAATGCTCTGCTCCCACACCAGCAGTCAAGAGCTATATTTCACTCAACTAACACGGTAACAATGCACTGGCATTTTTACTTTATGGTAAAACAGGCAGTAATGAAAACCCAATGGTGCCACGAGGCACGAAGGAGCATTACGTACCCACAGACGATGCCTTCAATGCCCAATTCCAAGGCAGAGGCCACAGCTGAGTAACGTGAGCACATCACTGCGACACACAACTGCCTCACAGTGCAACACTGGGCGTGAGCTAAGACCACAGCGGATGCTCTGCCGTCACATCCCTCTCATCACCAGCAGCCCTGCAGAGGGGATCTGCATTCCTCCTTCTTCCCTTTGGGCTCCCCACACTCAACATCCACCACCAAGTCCCTTCCACCATCACTAGCAGGCTGCATTAAAAAAGCCTGAGACTAAGCAGCATGCTTATGGTATTTTCTCAAAAAGCTGTTGCATGCTTTTCAAAGATAAAGACACTTACATAAAAATCAACCTATTCTCAGAAGGTAGCTTAATTCTTCCATGCTTTCAATGCTTGAGTTTTGCTGAATGAATAAAGCTTGTACGAAGGGTGCTGACAAGCTGCAAAAATCATACATGGTTGTACCCACTGAAATCACTGTTACCGATACAATTCATACTTCTTTGAAGATATCTACAAGCTCATTTAATTAAATATGGAACAACTGCAGGAAACTGCTTATGAGTAATGGAAGCTCCAGATGTAGCTGGCCAGGGGATCTAGCACAGTAAATGTTTTCAGTTGCAAAATAGCTCAATTCCTAATTGTTTCTTCCTGCCAAGTTGGCAATTCATATTCAATTATGCACAGGTACAGGGGCAACATTTTTTACTATGGTACGATGTTATTTCATTTTCCAAATGAAATTGTTTATTACGTGTATCTGACAGCATTTAATAAAAATCTAAACACCTCTTAAACACCTGGTTCAAAGAATTACATTTCTTTTCACATAGACACAAGTTACCAAATCCTCACACTACTTAACTTATGCCCAGCTCAGTAAAGTAAAATACATACCACCATTTCAGTCTTGTACATAGGTCAGAGACAAAGAAAAAACGAGATAAATAAAAACACCGTAACCTCATAAGGCTGCTTTCAGACATAGGTTTGAAAAGCGCTATCTTCTGCAAAGTGTCGAAAATCTGGTCTGAGTAACTATTTAGTACAAAGACTCTTATAAAGGCAGTTAGCAGGGTGTCCATGTGTTAAAGACTCTTCAAAATGAAGAATGTGATCAAGTACTGTCACAAACACTTAGCATCTTTCAAGGAAATACTCCTCAAAGACATATTGAACACACCACTCCATTCATTAGCAGACCAAAGACACATTAAAATTAATATTATTTTTTGGTTAAAATGCAAGACTGAGAAACCTCTGAAAAATCCTTGGAGGGTCTCTCAGATGCGCTTAACCCAAAGACATTTGGATATAATGGGACTACTGTATTCACATCAGCCAGCTTCTCCAACTGCTGCAAAACAATTTCACATACACAAACTATGGGAAACTTGGACTGAGAAGGATAATAACTTTGCTCAGGCATTATAGAAATTGCATTGTAATACGGAAACAAAGCAACAGAAGAAAACTCTTCTTTCGCACCAATTCCGTATTGCGTAATTCCATTAAACAGAGATTTTCCTCATGAACTGAGTCTGAAATCAAAACGGGGCCTGCCTTAGAAACAGGCAACATAGGTAGGGTTAGATAAGTCAAAGTTTGCATGTCGGGAGTGCTTGGGAACTTCACCTATCAATTTAAGGAAGCTGCCAGGTTGTTAAGGCAGAAATCTGCACAAATCCAATTTCCCTATCACTTTACCACCAAACAACACATTTTAATCAATAAACGGATGCTTAAGTGTGGGGGGTTTGCATTCTGACAAAGTAATTTTAAGGATGGCGGCCACTTCCCAGTGTGTAGGTTAAGCAAAGCCACAAGTACCATAAAGTCATCTTGAAGAAGTACAGCTAAATCACCTCTTGACAAAGCACTTTGTCAAGCACACTGCCACTTGTCTTGAGCCTTGTTTGGGGTTTTTTTTAATACCAATGTCAGACATTGCGGGACAGCCCAGTGTGATCCACACTAGTCATTCAGATAATGAGGGGAAAATAGGTACACTCAGCATGTGTTTTAAAACATGTTTTCTATTCGGAACCCCAGTGCTCCATCTTTAGGTCTTTGATCAAATCTGTATGCACAAAGGCATGATTCATAACTGCCAGCATCAAAATGATCATATTCTACATCCGTGTGTCACCAGCACAGAAACAATTAGCTCTCGGCCCCGAACTCGGCATTTGTTCCAACACACCAGGTGCAAACCGGACACTGTGCCAGGACGTTTGTAAGACAACCGACTAACAGTACTTGTTCTGATGCTGCCCCAGAGCTCAGAGAAGAGCATTATTTCCTAGAAAGCCCAGTGAGCTGGGGAGCAGGGCTGGAGCCCCAGGTGCAGCCTGCCCCCTCCCAGCCCGGGTAGCAGCACCACCCAACCTTTCATAGCTCTCACTGGAGGGACCAAGACAGAAAATGCTTAAGAATGAAAGACAAAATAATAAAAGACTAGACAGATAGGAAAAGAGGCAGAGGGCAGAGTGCTGGAGGAAAAAGAGTGGAGCCTGAATAGTTACATTTATGAACACAGCAAATACCAAGGTAAGATTACATGTAGAGACAAAAATTGAACTCGGTAAGCAAGAATTTTAATTTTCACACCTAGAAAGCGCAGCAGGATCTGCACACACCAGATGGGTACGTACTACCTTTCAGAAAAGTTGTCCCAAATGTTAGTGACAGAACACTCATGTACTCAGGGTACAGTCCTTGGCAGCCTTTCTGTGGCCGAAACACCCACAGTCATTTATGAGGCTAAATCACCTCTGAGCCTCAAGCTCTTACTTTCTCAAGATGTAAACAGAAACAGACAAAAATATGCATGCATAGTTTAAGAGGCAACACTTATTTAACATAAGCCTACTGCTAAAGGAATTAAATAAAACCAAAGGAAGCTTCTCTTGAGCTGAAGAATACTACATACCGGTTGTACACACTGGTGTGTATTTCCACGGTTTGCATCAATTGACCAAGAACACTGTTAATTTGCTTTTTCACACGCCTATTAAAAAATTCAGAAACACGACTGGCAACAGGGCCAGCTTTGCAATCCCTTGTGGTTGGAGGCCTGAGTCATTTAAATAAAAACTGGGGAGTCTGGAAAAGAAAATGGCACGAGGTAGGGCAAGAGGGTACAGCTCCAGTATCCTTGAGTTTTTAGCGGTTAATAGAAACGATTGCATTAGATTTCATTGCCTGTCACCTACTGGGCCTGACAGAGCGGTGCAATAAAGAATAGCGCCTGCACTGTTTTCAGGTGGAAAAAATAAAGTAGCAGTAAAACAAACCCTTAGGAAGGCACTGGGCAGACGGCTCTCAGCGAAGTTCGGGGATACTGAACTGCCCGCTGCGGAGACAGGCAGTGCCGAAGGGGCACTGGGGAGAGGACAGGATCCTACCGATGCGTTTTCTGGCGTTGCAGCCGCGGCTCCCGGGCGCTCCCGCCGCACGGCCCCTCCGCCGTTGGCCGTGCCGCGGGCGCC
>JAVJGG010000061.1:10008938-10020629 GCA_035590195.1 Aviceda cuculoides | reverse complement strand
GAGCACTTTGTTTAGATGCAGAACGAACTGGTTTCTTTGGTTTGGTCTTTAATTTTGGGTTTTGGTTTTTTTTTTTTTTTCCCTTTCCACTTGATGGAAAAAGACAGGTGGTAACCCAAAAAGGAAAATCAAAGGGGAGGAGAAGAAAAAAAGAGACTTTTTCACAGAGTAACACTGTAGATTATGTTTCCATGATTATCCAGTTTTTCAAAATACCAACAGAAAGTTTTTTAGACTACATTTATTACAATGACATACCAGTGTGAAGTATATGTAGAAATTTTTTCCACTAGTCACCTGCAATATTTTCCATGTGTCTAAAGTTTTATTGAGACATCACTATCATTTGTTGCAGAAACAATAACTAGAAAGAAAACAAGCTTTTTAAAGATTTCAGTACTTTTTTTGTTTTACCTAACACTGAAAAATACAGTATTTTAAAGACAAATAAAGTTTTATTCTTAAGCTTCTGACACGATACAAGTTCATCTATATGAAAGCTTGCTATAAAAAATACCTAATAAAATAGTGTGGCTGTTCTTCATAAACAGGGACATTTTGTGGTAATTGATTTAATACAACTTTTTATGTCAGGGAACATTGTTTAGATATTATGTCAAACCCAATATCAGCAGCTTCAACAGATCATTTGCCTTCCACTGTTGCACTTGTGTTTCTTGACCACACTGGGTAGTCCCGCAGAAAACAGTGTGCTAGGTAGAGCTGGTACTATATGCCAGTGTATGACAGTGAAATTTTGCTGAACTTCTGCATAAATTCTCCAAACCCTTGGACCAAGATGCAGTGGGGGGTGGGGGGGTGAAGTGTGAACATGCCGTTTCCCCCCGGAAGTGAGGAACAGAACAGGTAGCCTGCGTTTCCTGCTGCAATTCCTGGCAGCCGAGTTGGCAAAGAAGTGTTTCAGCTTACCTCTGAAACTGGTGTGTCAACACCACAGGCTTATCAAGGATATTATAAACCAAAGACAGTTATAAAAATTTAAGCAAACAAGCTTGATAACTATCATTAATCTTGCTGTATTTAGATAGGCATTAACAAAAGTGTGTGCAAAAACCTGCTTGGCTATAATTTGGATGCTAGAAGAAAAGGAAGTACTCAGACAAGATACTTGATGTGCCTTTAAAGAAATACAGTTTTAGGAGGAGTAAGGTGTTAGTCCACGTACGGCAAAGATGACTGTGTCACACACTATATGATTTCTCATTTTAATGGCTTTTGAATTCGTAGAACTGGTAACACATTGTAAACACTTGTTATTGAATCATGCAAGATTTTGGTAAAGGTGATACCTCCTTTACAGCCTTTGAGAACTAACTCATTTTTAACGGTTCAAGCACTGACTTTTATCTCTGCCCCAGATCTTCCATCACAATGACAAAAACTCCATAAATAGGACCAAAAGATTCACGATTCATTAAGAATCTAGCAAACATACTCCTCTAGGGAACAAGTTCCCATCCTTGCAAGACAAGAAGGCAGGTTCTTGAAGCCCTATGGAGACTGAGGAGCCAGAGGAAAATCCTTGTGAGCTAGCTAACTAACAGCAGTTTTTTGCAGCAGCAGACAGCAGAAGTATCTTGAAATTATCTACATCCATATGGGTTTGGCCTCATAATGATTTCTGCTTTGATGAACTTAAGGACTGGGAGGAAACAGAGCTGGTAAACCAATCTCTCCACATCAGCAGCGTCATACAAAATACACCAGCTGCCTGCGATTTCCAGAGCCATGGTGCTGACCATGCCGAAGCAGTGGCTACTACATAGTGACCACTTGCACTCACATGTAATCAGTGGTTTGTTCACTGGTTTGCATTCCTGCAGCTGCACAAATTACGTACATATGGAGATGGCCAAGTTACACCACAGTACAGCACATACTGTTGTAACCAGCTTTAAGGAAAAGGTGTGGTTTGGTGCCCACCATCATGGCTCCATCAATTTTGAAAACTGATATTTATCTCGCGTCAGAGCACTGTCGATGTGCTGACTCTTCAGCAAGGGCCACTGGACGTAGCACCTTGCTTGCTCTCTGTAGTCTCAATAAGGGAGATTATACACAAGGTACCAAGTCCTGCTGCTTCTACTTCTTTCAGGTCTGCCTGATAAGATGGAGATACTTATATGACTGCAGTTCTACATTTTGGATAGTACAGGTTCTTGCTGAAATTACTGGTTCCTTTCAAGCATTTTATTATTAAGTTGTGGGTAGAGCACATGTCTGACAACTTGTTTGCCTGGAGAACATTCTTTTCCAAAAGGCCAAGAGGTGTTTGCAACAAAGGATAACTGTTCTGGCAGTGATGTGATATGCAGGAGACATCTACTTTTCATGTAAGAACTCAAATAACGCACTCCCCCATAACCCACCATAGGTGTGTAATGCATGTGCTGTATTGCAGAATTACTCAACTACCTAAATGTTTGTGTGTGCAAAATTCAGGCATGTATACATATAGGCATTTTCAAATAGACAAATAGATGCCATGGGTAAAACACCTTGGTGCACAGAATACAGCTTAGGTGTTGGAACTTAAATTACAATAGTTTGCCCCAGGAGTGACATTAATAAGTGTTACCTCTCTTGTAAAGGCAGAGAAGATTTAGAAAAGAAACTAAATATTATTCAGTGAAAGGGAAAATAAGTAAGTAGACCCTACAGTGATTACACTGTGCTCATAAAACAATTCAATTATACTGTTGTCTCTAAGTCTTTGACACTAAATTACAGTATAAAATAAATTCTTCAGGAAGTTCATATAGCAAGTTATTTGTATATACTGTGCAAGCCACCTTTAAGATCAAACAAAATGTTATGGTGAATTTTAATTCTGATTAATTCTGAACCATGTAGTAAATTTTGACAACACATAAATGATCCAATTCAATACAATCTACATTCTCAGCAAAGTGCCAGTTACAATATATGGCTCTCTTTTGCCCTAGAATGGCTTCTAATATGTAGTTGCAATTTCATGTAATAGTGGGACACACCCTTCTTGATGATTAGTGAAAGCAAAGTTTTGGATTAGGTTTTTCTTTTCCTGAAGAACTATTACAATAAAATACTTCAGATCTCTTATGACCTAAATAAGCACCTGAAAATTCCTGTAAATGCAAAAAATTGGGTCTCAACCCAGAAAAGCACTTAATGACATAGACGATCCCATTGAATTTGGTGGCATATGCAAGGGCTTCAAATAAAGCATGTACTTATGAGCTATGCCGAGTTAAGGCCTTACAGAAAGTATTCAGAAACTAAACTTGGCTTGAAACTGAATGTAGCCACTGATCAACAGTGGTTTCCTAGGTTCTTTTTTTTTTTATGTATTTGTAAAATAATTGTACGGGTTTTTGAAATAGTTTTTCTCCTACCTGCATATTCAGAAATATTTTTCAGGGTGCTGTTCACTAGTAGGCATGAGGTGTGTTCTCCTGAAAATTCATATGCAACATGTTATTGTCTCTAGATGAGCTTTGCCTGTAGCTGAACTAGGAAACAAACAGCCCAACTCAACAAAAGCTTATTTGATTTATCTGAGGAGAGATTAATTTCTCCTCCATTGCAAACCTACGAAGGAATACCTCAGAGGAGCAGAATAGGAGGGAGAGTGAGCATCCCTGTTTCTCCTTGCTTAGCAGTGGCCTGTTTAGGAAATGAGCTTCTATAATTTGTTTGGCTAACAGTAAACATCTTCACATTTCATAAGAGAGGTATATTTGTATCCAAGTCCCATGGTGACATCCAGACTGAGAGCTAGTCTAGTCCATAATCAGATCATGCAGAGAGTACTCTGGAAATGTTCTGATTTGCTACACGGGCAGGTCCACAGCATAGTCATGATCCCAAATCTGTTCTCCAGCACTGTTGCTGCTCCAGGAAGCAGGATATAGCCAAATCTTAACACAGATTTTATGCATGCATGTGTGAACCCATTGTTTTAATATACAGCCCTACATTTAATTTGTAAAACTATTGCTAAAACATTGTTGCAAATACACTCAGAAAAAGAGTAGATTGCAGCCGGCTGGTAGCATAGGTTGATTGCATCTCATAGCCTTAATCTCTTCACCTCACTTTGTACACAACTACCACCATCACAATTATCTTTTTGCAATCTCAGAAGGAATGCCAAAGCTGAAGCTGGAGTCTGACCCCATCTCCCTTTGGAAGGAGCCTCTTCAAGTCAGTCCTTCTAAGTCACTGGGTTAAGGGCAGAGGAAGAAACAGACTTTTTCACCATTTTTAGTACATAACTTTTCTGTGACTAAACAAAGAGATTTGTTTGGCATACTGTCAATCTGACATCTGTTTTAAGCATTAAAACATAAGTAAAAAGCCAGGGTACTATACATTTGTTAACGATCAGTCACCATCTATAAAATATATTGAAGTGAATAAGGTAATTTGCTTGTTAGCCAGCAGAGAGGTTCCAGGTTTCTTCTTAATTAGTTATATACAGGTAGATCTCACACTTCTATTACCTCTTCAACCCCAGTCCTCCAGATTTACACAACTGTTGAGGAGACTCTAGCTGACTCTATACAACACTGAAACTTCTCAAATGGCCACATTCTTGCCTGGAAACTGAACCCACAAATTTGGTAGCTCATTTTGCTAGATGAACTACACTGAAACAGATTCTTATCTCAGATTTGGATTTACCTGAGCATAGATGGAAAATGCAGATAGGATCTGTAACGTTTATTTTTAAGCCCCGTGTTGTGAAGGAGGAGGCATATTATGCTTTTTGTGCATTAGTATCTCCTTTGTGCCGCACATAATTGGTAGAGCTTTTCAGTGAAAACCTATCTGGCCAAATTCTCTTACAGCCTCATGCTCTGCAGAAATCTGTCTTAGGTTAATCTATATTAGGAGCAATATTCTGCACTCATATGAAAAATGTGTTTAAAAAGCTCTAGCAGATACAAACCTTTTTGCCTGACTTTGTTACCTGCTGTTGTTGGTCTCTCATGGGATTTCCTGCAGAGTGGTTAAGTGATCTATACTGAGGTTTCAAAAGCAAAGATAATAGGAGCTCTATTCACGGGTTAAACACTTAGCTGCTTTAATACAAGATGTGTAGGAGCAGCCTCTAATGACATTCAAATCTTGTTATTGCTGTGCTTCAGTGTAGGATGTACTTGGTTTTGTGGCTGCAAGAAGCAGTTCCCAGAGATGACTGTAAATCCTGAACAGCAAATAAATCCCACAGCATGTAGAAATGATGCCTGATTCTGCTCTCACAGCAGCATGTATCTTTGGACTTCACTGGGCTTGCTCCTGACTTACACCAATGCAAGTGAGATATTGCAATCAATGGCTTGTACCATACTTCCCATCATGTCTGACTCTACGGGCATCATCTCTTAACTTCATATTGGCGTAAAATTTCTAACCTTTCCTTTGCAAAAGACTGATGCCAATTCATAGTGTCTTGGCTTGTGAGCATTCCCCTAAAACCAGTATTGCGGCAAGCTCTGAGCCTTCAGTATTCCTGGGTCTCATGTCCAACTTATTTTTCTCATGTCTTCCATGGCTTGCTAGGACCTCCCTTGCCTCCCTCCACTCTAAACTAGCAAATTTGCTAATACTGTAGAGAAAATCCAAGCTTTCTTCCAAAGAAATGCAGATTCTAGCCAAATACAGATTAAATAATTTCATTGGTCTCTGTGCCTCTGAAACCTTATGAACTGTCTTTGCCACAAGGAAAAGTTGTAATAGACATAGACTCAGAGGCATATCAGAACAGACTTGGTTTTACTCTTTAATCCATCAAAGACACAAGTTAAGCACAAATATTAGAACCCTAAGCAAAGCATAAAGAAGGAGCTGCTTGAAAGCCAGGCTCATATTCATAACACAAAAGCTAGTTAGATTAACGGATTAAGAGGTCTATTGATATTAGTTCCATTTGTTTCACACACACAGTAAGAGATCAGAAAAAAAATTAAGACTAGATGGAGAATCACTGGTTGATTAAATAGTATTGTAAAGGTTATCGCTAATTAAGGCCAAAGTAGTTAAGGGTGGGCAAGTGAATGTGGTGTCCAAATGCCATTGAATTTCAATGGATGTTGAATGCATGTAACCAATTTAAGTCTCTTTGAAGATGAGCTCTTTGAAGCAATGCTAACATGGTATATGAAATGGAAACATAAGCACTTGTTAGCCAGATAGAATAATTTTGGCATTTTAAATGGCAAAATAACCTGCTGAATGACCACAGGCATTTTCTCAGTTCCATGTGGTACAGTACCAAGTGTTGTAGGTGTCAGAATAACCTTCAGAAAGGTTATGCCACCCAATCAACTGTAATCACTGCACCGCTCAAGCAGCCTCAAGTGCTACCTGATTTGATGATGACAAAAAGAATCTTTCTACCATATGAGCTCTGAAATGCAGAGGAAGTATTCCGAAGGTGTAAGCTCAAGATGCAATGGATACCTGCAGATCAAATATAGGTGAAATTCATAATACTGCATTTCCACCAAATGTGTCATTTTTCTTTCACTTTTCCTTTGTCATCACTAGCTTGGATTATGATTTATTTGGGGTGTGTGTCATTATAAACAAAATATTTCACTAAAAATTAAATATGATGAAACCAGACCTCATCTAGGTTTTAAATTTGGTATGAATCGCAGTCACTACCATCAAATCAGGAACAGGTCATTGATCAATTTTTGCTGTGCATAGTGTAGTCAAAAGTACAGTTTTAAGTGCTTCTTCCCATCTCTCTCCCACTTCCAATTTCAAATTCAGTGTGTTTGTTCAAATAGCAAAGTCATCTCCTTACAAACAATAAATGGGAATTCATTTGGAAACAGTTACAGTGCCTTTAAATAATCTGTTGTTTTTATTTTTATTACTGCATGACTGAGATGAAATCACCAAGTTTATTATAAGCTAAGAGCACACATAGGGTAAGTTAATGTAATTCAGCTGATGCACAGCAAGTTTCAAGATACAAGAAAAAGTTATGCTGGACTAAATTCAGGTGTAAATTCACATTACTATTAATAAGACTGTAATTCCTACAAGGATAACAGGATCTTCTTCTGTTTAAGGTATTTAGGGAAAGGTTAACACTAAACTAAGAAAGTCAGCATGGATAGAGAGCACATGACTGATAAAACATTCATACGCAGACAAGTTCCCTCTGAAGACACAGCTAGTGGCACTTACTGCTGGCCTGGGAACCAGGCTGGAGACACACATCATCTCCCCATCCAGCTGTCTTACTGGGAGAGATCATCAATGCCAGCCACTTGTCACCACTCCCTGGTGGAGATAACTCTACTGAATACATTTACAGGAACACTCCTACAGTTCTTCAAGCAAATTTGTCTGAGATAGCTCGGCTATCCATTTAAAAACTGTTTAAACTTGCCCAGTTGGCTCTGTCAGAAGCCTATTAGACAGCACTCATACAAACTGCTGTCCTTCAGAGCGGTAGTAAAGAACATTTCAGGATGGTGACCTCGTCCTCTGACACAGCTGGATTGGGAAGGAAGTGGAAAGGAGTGAAAAGAGCAACTCCTCCCTGGGTTTCTAAATAATTGCGCAAAAGGGCTAAAAAGAGCACTTAGTCTTACTATAGAGAAATGAAAACGAGTACCCTGAAGGAGGAACCCTTCTAGCTCTGCTGCTGTTTGTCTCACATTGCCATTTGGTTCCTCTTTTGGATTAATCTGTGAAACATCATCATCGACCAAGCACAATAACTGAGACCCAACAGCAAAACACAAGTGTCATGGGAACTATCAAAAACCTCTGGAAGAAAAAGCCCTGTACTGTTTATAGAGTCTCAGGAAATAAACCCATCTACTATCGTGTTAGTCTTTTAGAAGAGCCTCCCAGTTTGGCTTTCTTTATTGGTAAGACAAGATACTGTTTACACCACTGTAACTGCGTGTCAGAATTACAGCTTACTGTCAGATAACTTCAGCAGTGGTGCAAATTTAAACTGACGTGCAATATCACAAAAGGGCCATAAATAATTAGAAAAGAGAATCACATAATATATTTGCACTTAGTACACATAAATACATACTGAAAACATTTCAAGTTGACAAAATAGCTTTGAACATCTCAAAATGGCTTTTCTTTTTATAGATGAACAGTTCAGCTGATTGCATTTTGAGATATTGCTGAAGAAATAAGAAAGGTGAGAAGTCAAAAAAAGAAAGGTGGTAGGACTAAGGCAACACAAGGCAATAAAGACACACAGATATTATGAAATAATGTGCTTAGGTGAGCTGCTCCAGCTGCTGAAGAGATCTGTAGACAGTGATGAAGCCAAGCCCTTAGGTAGGTGTAGACCCTACCAATGACACTGACCTACCTTCTGTAGTCAAGAGACATACCCATGGCTTCATCAGAAAAAGAAGGGGAAAAAAAGAAAACTTTCATTAGCTAAATAGTGTCAGATACTGGCAAGAAAAGTAATAATTAAGCCAAGTCTCAAGACAAGTCTCTTGTTCACTGTTTACAGTCCCTCCACTCTCTGAACTGAGTATTGCCTGGGCCAGCATACCAAAGAGCAGTCTCTGAAGTCCAATTAATCTCCATTTCTCTCTCTTCCCCACTGTCAACAGATCTGGGCAGAAGACTGGGTTTTAATCCTTCCTCTGCCACCAACGAAGAAGCTGTAATAACTCAGTCCCTATATCTAGGAAGTAATGTGCTAACAGCATATAAACCCAAGAAAATTACTTCCTGAGTGAAGCAATGAGGCACCCAAGAGGGTAGAACTATAAGAACTTTATCCTTGGCCTGTTCCTGAGCTGGTGTACGTTTGTACCACCTCTTGCTAAAAGCCAACGGGCAAACTCTTTAAGTCCTTAACATAGCATGGAGTAACACTGGAGATGGTAAATTCTATGACACACCCTATCTGACTGTATGTCCTGCAATACAAAAAGAAAGGATAAATGAAAAAAAAATATAGATACACATCTTGGACAAAGTATTAGTAAATATGCTAATGGCCTTCAAATACACGTATAGACTTGCAAAGAGAAAGGCAGTAAGTTGTTCTCTGAGTCCAAATGAAGATAGGACAAGAAAAGTACAACAAAAAAGATTTATAAAGACATTAAGAAAATTTTCTATGCACTGGTAAGATCATCTCGGGAAGTTGTGAAGTCTCCACAAAAACAGGTTAGACGAATAAGCTGTCAGGAATGGCTTAAACGTTTCTGATTTTCCCTGAGGGCAAAACAACTTTCAGGATCCCTTCCCATCCAATCGTCTATGATTCTACAGAATATGCTAGCAGGTGAATGAAAGGGACAGGAGCCCTGCCAATTCCACATGGAAACACAGCTGAACTCAGTGTTTCCCGTCTGCAAACTGTAGGATGCTAGAAAAATACTTTCACAGCCATATGTATTAATAAACAGTATGATTTTACTGAAAAGATCTAAAGAAACAATTGCAATAAGAAGGTCCAAATCATGGCTTAAGAAATGTTTGCAAAGCACATGATTTACCTATCAGAAGCAGGAGACGTGAATTCAGTGTTTCTGAAAGGCTAGCAGCACCCAAGGAGCAAGTCTGCATTTAGCACTCCAGCGGGCGACGGCAGTATGAGACACTGCAGTGCTCTTGAGCTTCAGCTGAGGCCTTTGTAGGCAACTCCTTTGAGTAGTTCCTTTCGGAGAGTAATTTAGCCTTTAATTGACTGAGAGCATTCCTTTGGCTGACAGTTGTTATTCTGCATGTAGATACCTGCTGTTTCATGCACGTTGCACACAAAGCGACTACTTCTGGACCGAGATCACTAATTCCTTTCAGAATTCATGGTGATCACAACCATTAGAACACACAGTTAAATACAGCTTTTGGCGGCCAAATTTCAGTTTCATTGCTGTCAGAACTTCAGTTATCATGGTTGGGGTATAATTTTCAGGCTGGTAAAACCTCAATTGTCGTGTTTAGAGTTTCTTCAGCATTTATTGTAAATGCAGGAGTTTGATTTGTGTAGAATGGAGTGACTCGCAGTAGCTTACGGATTTGGCAAAGAGCTTCTTGTATTTCACCAAAACTATGTTTGGCCTAGAGGGGCATTACAATTCTAGATAAAGAATGTGTTTTTTTATACAGAAGTAATCTATAACAGAATATCCAAAATAATTCTTGTGTTAAAGATGAACTAAAGCAAAAGCAAAATGATCTTTGCCTCCCCACCATGGCAATTAATTCAGATTCAGAAAACATATAGAATTGGAAGAATCTGATTTGACACATTTTGCAAAATATATTGTGGGTGAAAGCAGGGGAAGGAAGTAATTCTGTTACCATTAATCTTGAGCAGGAGGCCTAGAGGTGAACCACTGAAGTTTCCTTTCAGTAATCCTTTGAGCTGTCTAGGATCCTTATATAGTGTTAGGGAGCAGAAACATTTGTGTAAATCATATCTAGTAACAAACCAAATTACAGTAAAAGCTCTTTGATGAACAACAGAAAGGAGAAAACTGCTGAAATCTGCTTCCTTTAAATAGGACAATTTGGATTATTTGGAAGCATCTGAACATTTGGAAAAGTCTGGGAAGAATATGAGAATGCCATATTTTCTAAAACAAAAGATGAAATTGTACCCTTTTTTGGTCATATAATTTTGACCTATATTTACATATGGTTGCACCCATGGACTAAGCGAACACATTATGTGTGAAGTCCTATTTTTACATTCAAATTTGGGGTTTGGTAAATGCAAATGACAGAAGAAGTTGATACAAATACATTGGCACCAGTTTGCAAGTCACCTCATCACAAAGAAAGAGGGATTTGGGACTATGCATCACCTTCATCACCTTAATACAGGGAACACTTCTGGTGTTAAGTAAGTCGGTTACATGTTATGTATCAGTAATGTTTTCAACTTAAGACTGAGAAGAAACTACAAGCTCTGAAGAAGCCGAGGAAGAAATATAATATTTGAGCATGTTTACTGTAAAATGAAGGGCTATTTTGTCTCAATCGAATAAAACAAGTGGACTGCAAATCTGATATTTAAATAAATCCAATTTACTCTCATGTAATTGCTTATTTGATTCTCAAATATGACATGAAGTTAGAAAACAAATTGATATTCTGTCACTTCTGTTTCAGTAAACTTAACTCAAACAAGTTGCCCTTTAGGTGCATCTTGGATGGAACAGTATTTGATCTTCATCCCAAGGAAATCAGTGTATTAAATTTGTTTGAAAAATTATCCAAACCATGACGCCTTTTCAGACAGTGCTTGAACTGCATACTAAAAAGAATAAATTTCCCCCGAGAGCCAGCACAAGCACAGAGAAGATGAAGTACTGTAGTATATCCTCCCTCTGCAAGAAAATGTATCTGCAGTAAAGGTACAATATAAGCTCAGACGAATACAGTAGACACAGAAACTGCAGAAGTCTTGTGGGCAGGGGCCATCTTCCTCCTTCTTCCTTCCTCCTCCCAGCCAAAATACAGACAGTTTTATACGACCTTGATGTGCCTCAAGCATTTAAAGAATAATAAGTTATACAGACTCTATACTGTGTCGGCCATTGCCAGAATACTATCTCCAGAATCAGAATCCACAGTAGGTGAAGTTAATAAATTGAAAGGTGTTAAAAAAACAAAACCAAAAGAATAATTAAGGGGGGGGGGGGGGGGGGACGGACCCGACAC
>JAVJGG010000061.1:9956526-9998544 GCA_035590195.1 Aviceda cuculoides | reverse complement strand
TGTGTTTCCCTTTTCTAATCCGCCGTAGACACACCTCCGGCCCCCCCCCCCCCCCGTTACATGGACTTCATACATGATCAAGCAGTTCTATTACAATTTTGTTATTGTCTTGCTGATTGCTGCTCTTATGACTCACAAGCACTTGCCTCTCAGATGTAAGGGTGGGACCCAAACTTCTTGGCCAGGGTGAAGAACTATTATATACTATTCAAAGCGCATTTTTTAAAAAAACTGAGCTATGCTTGAAGTTAGCAACTGTAAAATTATCTGTAATGAAGTTTCTAGGCCTCGTAAGGACTCTGGGACTCCTGTGCGGTTGTTAGATAAAAAAGAATGTGCAGGAAGTCACAGTCATTTCACAAACAGCAACAAGGAACCTATTCTATTTGATCACAGCACATTTGTAAAAAGACAATTTCTCATTAAAGGCCCCATCTAAAGTCCACTGAATGAAGAGCAGGCTGTCCAGCACGAGGCTGGGATCAGGCCCTGGCAAAGTATCTGAAACACAGCTGCTAATGAACTGCAAGAATCCAAGTGTGCCTTTGCTGGTGGGATCCATAACTGGAATTGATTATCGACACAGACCCCATCCACGTACATCCCAGATCCTTGGGAGCATTATTCTCCTACAATAGTTCTAACCTTGAAGATAACTTGAGCCCTCATCAGTCATCTGCCTTACAATAGCTCTACATCCTTATGTATTCTCTCTGCCAAAAGGCAACTTTTAAAATGCTATAAAATAAAACTGTGTACAAATTAAACAGTCAACACATTTTACTGCTGCTCAGTAACTAAAATGCTTTCACTGTGCTATGCAATCTATAACTGCTGAAATTACTTTCATGTGTGTTTATAAGTCTTCCTATATTTTCTCCTCATTACTCCAAATACATTTTAAAAGCTTGTTAAGATAGATTTGTTGGCATTTTGTATCCAGCTGACTGTGCATGTTAAAGGCTTTGAGTGTGACTTTCCCAACTTGAAACACACTATTTTTCATGCTGCTTGTTAAAACACATATCATTCCAACCATGTACATTAATTGGCTTGTCTAGGGAAACAGGACTCAGTTTATGAAGTCTGTCATCTTGCTCTGTAGCTTAATTACAAAATAAAATTATTTTCCTTGCCCCAAGTCAGACCATTTGCTCTGGGTTTTTTTTCTTCCTCACGCTGCTGTTTCAAATTCCAGGGTCGTGTAACTGATCCATTAGGTCCTACTGCAGTGGCTGTTCCCAGGACTGGGGGTTAACACAGTGTTTGTTAGTAAAGCTGCATGCACTGCGAGGGTCCTAAACCACACTTGTAAGCATTTGAGTCTGAGATATGCTGGAAGAGAATCACGTTTAAACCAAAGTCTGCCTTTTATAATAAAGTTGAAGAACCATGTAAGTTACTGCATGTTGACTTGTGATGTTCTGCGGATACCCAGTCACTCTACAGCACAGCAGGGGTTACCACCTACCCAGAAACCAAGACACCTCAAACACGATTTGCAGGTAGAAAGAGACAACAAACCTGTAGAAAAGAGAGGCATGGTAACTCTCACCAGAACCAACCCTCGATGACAGGAAGGACATCAAGCTCCTTTGAGGTGGATGCTCCAAATAAGGTGCCCACAATTGAAGATACCATTCTTAACTCCACTGAGGTTAGTCCTAAGGGTTTTCTTTTTCAATAGCAGAGTTCTTACTCAATGGTCTATGGCACAACTAGAAGCCAAGAGCAGCCCAAATTAGACTGCCCAGGAGCAGAGGTGAGTGCTGGTGGCTCACTACAAACCACAAAGGTGAAGGACAAAATGATGGGTCAGCAGCTGTAGTCCACAGCAGAACTCCCACTGACTTCAGAGGCATGAGGAACTCCTCTGTGGAATTAAAAAAAAAAAAAAAAAAAAAGGCCTTCTTTCTACCAACTGAAATCTAATACACTACAGAAGGGACTTTTTAAAAATACCCAGAACTATAAAGAGATCCTGCCCAGTTCCTACCCAGCAAGTCTCAGCTCCCCAAACTTCCTCTCCCCTGAATGAGTCCACTTGGTAGGTTGAATTTAAGGCAACTCTTCAACAGCGGAGCGGTACAAAACAGCAGGCACGTGAAGCACTAGAAAACTTTTAAAATACCTAGGTATGCTAAAACTTACTTCCTTCTCTGACACACTAAGTACTGCATGTTTTAGAGGTCTGATCCAGTAGTAAGTCTTCTGAATCATAAGCCAGAATCTTGACTCCCCAATACCTAATCAATTCCCCCAATTATTAACAGCTCCAAAGTGCTTTTCCATAGCCCTTAAGAGTTTTTTAGGATGGATAGAAAAGGATAGATATGCTTCACTCACACTATTCCCCCCCCACAGTATTTATGTTGTGAAAAGCCCTCATCATTTAGGAAAAAAAGCAAGGGATACAAATGGAGCACTATATTCTTCAGATTTACAGAGCCACAATAATTTCAGATAGAAATCAAAATTATCAAACTTGACAATACACATGCTACTGGAAACTTTGCTTCTTATCACACAAAACCAAATTGCCTTTACAAAGAGCTCAATCTTAACCAAGACACGGGTCTTCCAGCAAGCAGACCCCTCTATAAAAATATTGAGGTAAAAATCCTTACTTTAAGAAAGGCACCAGGATCCTCAAAGTTCTCCTTTCTGACTGAGCCAGCCCACTCCCTCCCGTGATGGCAGGAAGGCCATATGTGCCAAAGAGTTATTGGCATCATCTGTAACTAGGCATTCTGTTAATGATTTAGGAAATCTGTTAATGGGAAATTAATTGGAATCAAAATCAGCCAATTGCACAGATTTCCCCCTTGATTAACACACCCACTTATTGACAGGATGAATTACAAGTTGTGCCATTCACTGATATAGCTGAGCCCTAGGCAACTTGTCCATGTGTTCGCAGTGTGGTGGCATTTAACGCGTCTCAGAATCGGCCTGCGCTGGGAGGGTTTGCGAAGCTGGAGGTACCAAAATAATAACTGAGCAGAGAGAGCAAAGCTCGCACAGCGCCTGCCTGAGGCCTGCCCTCAGCTAGGGATGGAGCCGACGGCTCTCATCTGCTTGGTTTCCGACGTCTCAGTTCTGAAGACTAGAACGACGGTATGGTGGCAAACGCGGTGTAAGACTGACTACGAGCTGGACAAACGCAGTGCCTGGGCTAGAATTAGGAAAGTACTAATTGGGAAAGGTTAGCTAAGCGAAGCCCAGAGCAGTGTCTGGTGCCTCCCTCCTCTTGCAAGGGCTCCAGGCACCAGGCTTCAGCTTGTTAAGGTGCGATCGCTCCGAGGTCTTCAGGCCTCGCTTTGCCAGCACTTGCACTATTGGAGATAGCCTACGGACAGAACGTCTGCTTGGCCTTTGCTCTTCCCCCCGCCTCCCTTTTCCTTTTTCTTCCCCTCTCCCCCGTGAGGAGCAAGTGCTGGTATTTCTACTCTGATTGCGGCTAGGGTCAAATTTTCCTCTTTCTTACATTTGTAACTTTGGAAGGCTCCTGGTGAAGTCTTTGAACTCAGATTTGTGCAAAACAAGTGTGGAATCAAAGTGGGTCAGCAAAGACCCAGCAGAGCTGCTGGGCTGAGGGCACTCAGCACCCCAGGAGCACTCAGCACCCCGAGCTCTCTCCTTTGTCCCACCGTGTCTTTCAACAGCCTCTTCAGCGTGTGCCTGAAACTACCCCCAGCAAACGCCATGGGTAAGTATTCATTTCTTCAGCCCCGTGAGTATTACCAAATTATTTCTGAATAAAACCCAGATGGGATTGCCACAAGCATTCAGCCTTGGCCTAATGCTGCTCCACCATCACAGGGAGAGCATGTCATGCTATGATAGCTTGCAGTTGGCCACATAACTTAAGGCAGACTGTTTTCATCTGAGTTCAGTGTTTTACAATTCTGCATTAAACACAGTGAATACTAATGAGAGGGCCCTGTAGCTGCTTGGGCTGGTCTGTAACATGGAATGACAGGTCCCGAAGGAGAGGATGAGACTCTCCTCTAACACAACAAGTCTGGCCGTGTGATATGCTGCTCTTCTGACATGCTTCCCATGCGCCTTGTGAAGAAGGACAGCCTTTTATCTCAGGTAGGAGGCGATGGGTTGGAAGAAGCTGATGATCAGCTTTGCTTTTGCATGGAGGGGAGTGAGTTGCAAATTACCTGCTGTCAACAGAAGGCTGAAGCCACAGCAGAAGGCAGAGTCCTGTGGCTAGGCAGGGTGCTGGGCTGGAAACAAGATGTGCGTTAAAAGGGGAATATAGTGCTTCCAGGGTACTGAGTCTTGAGGAAGAAAGATTTTGCTGAAGGGATGTCTGTGTAAGTAACATCTTTATAAACAGGGATATATGGAGATGAGAAATTCCTCCTAGAGCTCTAAGAAAATGAAGATTTACTGCTTTAAGTAAAAAGGGAAAAAGGGATGCCAGGCTGTGCCCCTACCTTGCAGGAAAAATATTACTTCTTTGAAGTTTTGATGAATAGCTGTAAGGAAGGCTGAGTAGGCTTTGCTCGCTTTCAAAGACAGAGATTGAATCTGAGCTCACTTATGACAGAGCATCATCGACCTCTGCTTGCTGCAAGAGGGCAGTCGGGTGATTTTGTCCATCACGGTGCTGCTGTGATGCCCAGGGTGTCCTGCAGCAGCGTGTGCCTTCCCGGCCCCCGGGCAGCCTGGCCACACGCAGGGCCCAGGGCTGTGTGGGATTCGAGCACCGAGAAGGCCCCCAGCGCCCAGTGTCATGGGACGGGGAAACTGGTTCAGACACAGTTTGGGGAAGCACTGAAACTCCTTGCTCTCAGGTGTAACAGGGCTTCCTAAAACACCAGACGGAGCAGGACAGTGTGCTAAAGCTACCGGTGACCCGCAGTTGGAGTCTGCAGTATTTGCCCATGAGGGATGAGCCGACATCAGACACAAAATCCATCTTGTGAGGCCAGCGCCAGTCCACTGGGCATACAGCATCAAAGCACATTGCTCCAGCAACCGCTGCCTGTCACAAACACAGACATAAATTACGAGCTTTGCATCCAATTAGTATTCAAAGGCGTGAAGCTTTTTCTGCATTTAGAGATTTCTAAGAAATTAATCTCCAAACCACTTGCTTTCAATCTAATGCCTCCTGAGGGTTTGGAGGGGGATTATTTGTTTGGATTTTTTTGTTGATTGTTTTTAGGCTTACACTGAATGCCAAGCTCCTGTTGATTTTACCTGCACATAAGAGAATATTGCAAATACTGGAGACTACAGTTTTCCTTGCAGGAGACCCGCGCCTCCAAGTCAGTCAGGGCAGACACCCCCCACCCCCCCCCCATCTCCGAATGCCCACAATCTGTTCAGAGAGCATTGTGGATACATTAGTGATCAAAACTATGTCAGCTGTGACAAAATAAAAGTCTCTGAAGATTAAGCAGGGAAAAAAAGTCTTTGAAATAGATATTGAAAAGTTAACATTGTCTTTTTACTTATCTCACTCTAAAGCTTCCGACACTGGTCTCTCAGAATGGAGCTGACCAGGGATTTCTTTATCATGCATGAAATTATTTTATTTCATCCTGGTGGAGGAAATGACATGAAAACCACGCAAAAAATAGTCAAGTTTTAAGTCTGACAGGAAAAAAAGGGAAACAAAGATTTATGCTAAGCTCAGAAATACGGTCCCTCCTCATCCACTGACCATGCCAAACCGTGTCTCTGTGTGGAGTTATTAATTAAAAATAAATCAAACTCCACTCAATTTGCAGGCATCAGAGAGATTTCAACTGGAAAAAATTCACCCATCCCTTCCTCTCATGCCACTTACAGAAATCACACAGGGCACAGAGTCCCCCCCAAAAATGGGATCTTATTTTGCTGTGAGACACGCTTGCACGGCTCTTCTTCAGTCAGTCAAGCTGTTAGTAATTACTAGACGAGTGGCTGCATTTTTTACACCTCAGAAAACTTCATAAATTGTATAACACAAGAGCTCAATTCCCAAAATTAACAAAACTGTAACAACTCACATGAACAGATTTTTTTTTTTTTTTTTTAAAGACTAGTGGTTAAGGCAGAACAGATTTTTAAGACGCTGCAAAAGAAAACATCTTATGCAATCTCTTTCCACTTGTGAGGAGGTAGGGCCTGTGTTTCTGATGAAGGGTACATTTATGTTCTGGGCAGAGGTACATATATACAACCCCTTACAGCTTACCTTTCAGAAAGACCACTGGCTACCTACATCTCTTCAGTATGCTGCTTCCTCTTGTTTTTAGAATACAGGGAAGAAAGGATTTCCCTTTTCCCTACGGAAAGCCGAGGTGCTGTTGTGTTGAACAATTTACCGTTACAGTGTCCCCTGTGAACGCCCCAGCCTCAGCAGAAAAGAGAGAGCTGCTGCCTGGCTGCTTGTGGCACCCACCTCGGAGCGCCTTCAAGCTGTGCACAGGGACAGAGGCACCTTCACTTCTGTTTAGGACAAGCTACTTGTTTGGAAACCTGGACCCTGGAGCTGACGTGAGCAAGCACTGTCTGATGGAGCCGTACCGACTGTGGCCAGCGTGGAGCGCGTGTGCTGTACTCCGTGGTGTGACATCTCCAGAGCAGCAGAATAACTTCTCTCAGCCGAAGGTGCGTGTCAGATGTGTGCTGGGACTCCAAGGCTGTGGGGCTTATTCCGAGCCTCTCTCAGTTTTGCCATCTACAAAAAACCAATCTCCTCTGTCTCTTAGTTAAAGCAAATGAACAAAACAGAACCAATAATGAAAGTACCACTGTAACACGTAACTTACTGCAGCTCCTCTACTGCAATGGCTGTGCTCTGGCACGCTGGCATTTGCATTTACCACCGGCTGTGAGCACACCTCCCCTGAGTTACTGAAGCTCGTTTGATGAGCAGCCATAACTCAGTTAAACAAGAGGAACTATTGCTTTGACTGTGTGCCCGTACTCTGAAACCATTTGCCTTGCTATGCGCTGCAGCCCCTTGAGGAAAGCTGGCAGAGATGCGTAAATCAGTGGCTGAACCTTTGCTCAAGGTGCCAGTGCACGGAGCTCAGTTCCTCCACTCCCGGGACAGGTAGAGGGGAATGCGCACCTTTCTTGGAGACTGCTGCCCTTGCTATCGATTCTGCGAAATAAGTTGGCATCTCTGAGCGGCCATTACATCTATATCTGGCACCTGAGGTCCAGGAACACTTTGGAGCTGTTTGGGTAATAAGCAAGCTGAGAGCGTTGCGGCAGCAGACGGGGAGACGGTGGCCAGATGTGCGTACCTTGTGCTGAACATACAGGACTCGGCAGGTCTGAACTTCTCTAAGCATCGTCTGTTTATCTGTTTGCTAACGAAGGATAGTTCATCTTTTAGGCTTACATTATCTTTATCAGAAATATGCAAGAGTAATTAGAAACACAGCAGCAATTGCCTGTCTGTCCACACATATTCCCCCCCCTCCCCGCCTTTTTTTTTTACCAGAGGAGGCAAGGATTTGTTAGGAAAGCTATTTTGGTTTCAGCTGTAATGCACCACTTATATATATCTTAGATGGACATACAACTCTTCCTGCTGGCTTCTTTCCTTCTTGCTTCCAGTTTATCCAGTCATCTTCCTCCTGTAAACCCATCCTGTGGTTGCAGTTCAAGTTCCAGAGCAGGGAGATGGAGGGGCTTTGCCAATTTTTGCTGCCTGACCATCACATAACAGGAAAACATAAGTTTTATGGAGTTCAGAAATAATTCCATGGGGAGTATAACATCTCCTGCAGTGCCAGCTGGTGCTATTTGCTGCAGTAGAAAGTGCCTTCGGGCTTCGGTCTTGTCAGTCTTTGCTGGCTACAATGTCAAAAATGATTCAGCGATGTGATGTTCTGAATGCAATGAACACTGGAGGTCCCTGGGCCCACTGCTCAGCGATAAACTTCTCCATTTTCTGGGACTCTTGGCAATTCTAATGGAAGAACCATGATCCATGTTGCTGCTCTGAGCAGCTTGTTGGCCAAGCTGAGTCATGCTTCATCAGTGCATTCCTAATTGCCCCAGGTCCTCTCCTCCAGCAGCCACCACACACTCGAGAAGCTGCCGCACATTACTGGTCTGTGTGGCTGTGTCTGGTATCAAGCCATCTCGACCAACCTGTGCCATATCCAGGATTTAATGGGTCTCTTCTTTCCCTTCCTGCTCCTTGGCACCAGGACGTACCCAGGGCCCTTAGATAAAAATAATACTCTGCCCCGTCCTTGGCTCAGCAGTGTTGGGCATACCCACAAGAGAGGCAAAAAAAAATTGTTTACTGATTTCTCCTGTTAAAGTGCCTTAAATTCTTCAAGTTAAGGTGCCTTATTTATATAGAGACACACTCCTGCAGGTAGCTGTTTTGTTTGTGTGTTACATATAGAGAAAAATAAATGTTATAGGCTGTTTGTGCTATACCACATATAGAGTTAACACTAACACTGATTCAACAGCATCTTCAGCTGACGATCTTTCTTTCCTGTTAACACATGTGCTGCTGAAGATAAAACCATGTACCACTCCATCCTGTATACCCCAAGTGCACTGCCTTAAAAATCTAGTTGCCAATTCTAGCTTAAAATTGCAGCAGGAATTGATCGGGGAAAGAAGAGTAGTAATCACCACGATTTTTTAGGGCAGTTGACCCAGAGCTGTAACGCTGCCCCAGTACCCAGCACCCTGCATGCCACGGCACAAGGGCAGATGTAGCACCTTCCTTTGCCGGTCTGGTGGGTCCGACCAGTGCTGCTGGTGCTCTGTGCTTGTCCCAGCTGTACGATGCCCCTAACCCAACAGCCTCACACTGTCCCTGAGCTTGTATCCACCCTAGAAGTTCCTGAGTGGAGTCCGGCCCCAAGAGCATCCTAGGGGTGCCCTGGAGAGGGAGGAGAGCTGGACACAGCCCCCCAGTCCAGCACACCATCTCCATTCCCATGGCCCCTCATCGTACAGCCCACAGCCCTCCTGTGCACCCCGCTTTTAGCCTTTTAGCTGCAGAGCCACAGCTTCGTTTGGAGAGGAATTCAGCACCAGTTCAATCTAAAACCAGCAGTTTTAAAAGCAATATCTAAACCGACATTCGATCAATCATAACTCCTGTCATCAAAGTGGGAGGGTTTGAACTTGAAAGCAATTAGACCAGTAAGTGTAAAAGTCACTTGGAATTAACCTGAGAGCCTTGAACTGCAATCTTGAAATGCATGGTCCCGAATGCTTGTGGGAGCAACTGCCATCATGTAGCTCGTAGAAAACAGAGGAGAGGAGAAGCAAGCTTGTGTCTCTCAAAGGGAAGATATGAAGTACGGGCATAAAGATGTTATATATGGCACCTCCCAGGCCTCTGCTTTGGCCATTTGGAGCCCGTAGTGAGGTTACTAAACCTTCTCGCTACAGTCCTTGTGTACCTTGCCTTGGCCACAGGTCTTGCACAAGTCAGAGGAGGACGTGGCCCTTGGTGGGGCACTGCTCACGTGTTGCCAGTACACGGGCAGAGGTCAACAGAGCTGGAGGCTGGATGGGAGTCCGGTGCAGGGAGACTTTCTCCTCCTGCTTGTGACACCAGCAGCTTTTGAACTGCGACAGGCACAGCCAAACGGTAACGCAACAGCCTTCCCTCAGCTGCTAGAGGTGCTGTTTTGCACGTTGAATAATGACACTTCGTGTCTGTCTCCTTTATTACGAATTCACCAGCAGTATTTAATTAATTATCACAGACATCTGTTTACACTAACATTTATGACTCCGGGTGGATTGCACACTTCAGCTGAACTCTGTGTGCATGTGAATCTCAATGTTAATCTTGATGTCTGAACTGACTGCTCCCTGGCTTTGCTGTAACATGTCTGACAGCAGCAAACCAGGGCACGTCAACTCTGCTATGCCAGAGGGTGACGTCCAGGAGTGGCACTGACCTTAAACCAGCCAGATTCGGCACAGGCAGCAGGCTGGTCCTCCTAACCGACTCCCAGGCAGGAGAGGGCTGCCACCAATACTCATATTGCCATGCTCAGGCTGTCCCAGTCCCACCACCAGACAGCTGGTGTGTCACCCCGGAGAGCAGCTCCAGAGTATGCTCTCCCCGTGAGAAGGTGAGTCCATAAACATACATGAGTCTCTATTGGGACCTACATCGTGTGTGAGCAGCACATTCCCTTGACAGCAAGTTTATCTGCCTGAACACGTGCTCGTATCACACCTTTCTCACTCAAGGAGTGCTACCACAGGAATTTGACATGACGTTTAATCTGGTGCAACTGTAGGTTTCTGCCAAAATCAGCAGTTTGCATTCCCCCCAGCAGTTTGTCCCTGCTCCAGGTTCCTGTCCCCTTGCTCGTGTTAAATTTGATGACTGGGCTAACCAGAGGGAAAAGGAAGGGTTTGGGATTTTGTGGAGGTTTTTTAGTGAGTTACTTTTCCATCAACTTTGGCCAACCACCTCTGCAAGATCCAGCACAAAAGGGACAGCAGGAACACAAAGCCAAGAGTGGAGCTGGGAGTGCTTCTAACAGCAGTTGCCATTAAATAGGCTTAGGTATAACACAAGACTATACCTTAAAGGGACTAAGGATGTTTATATAATCTGAAAGCCAGAAACAATGCTGAGGAAGAGAGCGAAAACTGGAGATAAGCAGGAAAAGGCATGCAAAATAGCAGAGAGATCCATTAATCCATTAATGCATTCTGATTCCAGGCAATAGATCTGATTCTTCTTTTGCTTATATGGAGCAAAACCTATCTGCTTCACTCATGTTGCTTCAGACTAACTCTTAGCCCTAACATTTAGGGTTTGTTCAAAATCCCACAGCCTACCCAAAAATGGCACTGTCAGTCATGTCCCACTGCTGGGTTTCATTGATTTGTGTGCTTGGATGAGACCAAACACGTATGACCTTGCAAAATTCAAAAGGCAGATCATGTGCAAAGGAGTTACCAGATACACTGCCTTCCCATGATTGGCGTAGGTGAGTTTTTAAAATTATTCTGTATTTAGTTATTTGCTCTGAGGTCACCAAATCTTAGATGGCATTTCCCCTTTAGACTTCCTTTAAGCAATTATGGGGGTTTTTTTTAACTAGAAGCAGAAATCTCTTGGATAATTTTGTCAGCTGATTTCCATTGTCACCCAGGGAATAACAGGCTCTGACTTCTAATCTTGAGTTGTTCATCTTTTAAACTAAAAACTGACAAAATCATCTGTTAATAGAGGCAGAAACATTTGCATGCTAATTTGCTTCTGAATGATTTAAAAAAGATGTTACCGGCAGCTTGGAGAAATAACTATTTAAGAAGTCTACCCAATTTGATACTTTTATTATTGTTTGCTATTTATACACCACCACAGATGTCCCTGGTGTTTAACAGGGATGTTCATCATTTATGTACCACTTTACGTTATAAAGACCCACAGAAACATTAACTGTCTAATCCTAGCAAAATTCCTGTTTGGAAGATGAGTATTGTTATCTTTCCTTTACAGATGGGGACATTTCAGTGCCATATCTCTGCATCTTGCCCAAGATCACAAAGCAAGAGGCAAAAGCAGGCTGGCAAGGGGATGTCTCGGGCTCAGGGCCAGCTCTAGCCACGCCGGGTGACTTTCCTCAGCAAGGGCAAAGCCTCGCTTTTTAGAAGAGCACTACCAGATTCCCGGTCTGCTGCCCATTTCCATGGGCCTTCCTGCCTCTCCATTTATTCATGGATATGAAGCAACCCCACCAACCTTAGAGTACACTTGGTATCTGTATGTGGTATGTGCTTACACGCAGCATAAGATGTGACATCGTGTAATGCAACTTGTCTAGACATAAAGAACGGCCCAATCCCCATAGTGTTAGAGACTCAAGTATGGACAGCACGGAAGCACATCTGAGCGCTCATACCCGAGTTGACTGCTTGAAAATAGTATTAACCTATTAACTGCTGCCTTGTCTATTAAGCAAACAGAAAATGGTTTCTCATTTCTTATAGACACTAGTATCTTGAATTTCCCAGCTGTCATCTGACAAATATGAGCACTGGGAGAGAAAAAAGCCAAGCATAGTGTATAAACAACCCTAGGGACTAAATTGTGCAACTCTAAACAAACACCAGTGATGTGCGATTCTTTGTTTGCTGAGGTGAGCAAGCACATAGGGAGAACTGTATACAACGATTACGTTAAAACACTGCACAGCACTTGAGCTTTGGTTTTCTTAGAGGGCAAAACATAAGTGCAAGTTGCTCTGAAATGAAAAGATATCTTTTCAGCTAGTTCTTGAATAGGGAGAGGTGAAGGTTATAAACAAGGCAGCCAGCTGGTGTGAACAGTGGTAGGCAATGCGAGAGCACTTGTATTGGAACAACTGTGGACATCCCTGGGCTGTCACCGCAGACCTCCACTAGAGACCCCGCAAGGGTGGGACAGAAACATCGTTCCCAGAATTTCTGATTAAAAAAGCTGTAAAAGAAGAAACTATGAATTTTATTCCACATAGTATTTCTATTAAAAACCAATGGGATGCTGTAACATACACAGATGTGTGAAAGACAAGGTGTACTCCCAGTGGCTGCCATTGCAGGTGTGCGGGGTTTGCTCGGGAAGGAGAGCTCTCCTCATGGGGACATCTCTAGAGGGGCCCTGTGCTCTGCAATGACAGCTCTTTAAAAAATGCCTCCCCTGGCAAAATCTGTAAAGCCTGCCTCAAATGTATGCCTCTTCTCTTTGAGATGGGCAACCCAATACTTCATAGAAACAGATCTCAACATCCAGTTATTTGTCATTTTGGGGGAGAAATGTTTATCACCAACGGCACCTACTTTCTCACCAGTATCCTCCACTCTTTCAAATTTCTTCAAATCATTTGACAGATGTCCTCCTTCCCCCTGAACTTGTTTTCTTTTATGGCATATTTTGAATAACTTACTGACACAAAACTCCCCGCTAATCCCAAAGATCTCAGCTCATTCTGCCACAGACCCTTTCACCAGCCACCCAGCCCTATGTGTGGGTTAAAGAGCTAAGTATAACGGCCACAAAGAAAATAACCAAGAAAGCTGTAAGTAGCAGAAGAGTTCCAATAATTTCTTTAGCATAACTAACATTTTCCAAACCATGCCTATTAATGTCAATTTGCAACACCAAAAGAGGAGAAAGTACACTACATTCAGCTTATAATGGCACCAGAGTAATTACAGTAACGGTGCGTGCCCACAGGAGTGACACAGATGTGACATTAATCCTTCCAGCAGGGAAACCCAACCTGGGCTGCCAAGACAGCACCATGGATGATGTCAGGAGAAACTATAAGAGCAGCAAGTGAAAACACAACAAAAACATCTTTCTGAACTCAAAATCAATTACAAAAATTACCTTACAGTTCCATCTAAATGATGGCAGAATTAATTTAAACGCTTGCAGAACAAGTGCAAGTACCAGCCATGGAAAAGCTGACCACCCACAAGCTGCTCTGCTGAGCCAGGGGCTGATGGGGACCCAAGCTGGTGAAGCTGGTTTACCCCAGAAAGGCAGCACTGGTCCAGCAGCACTAGTCCCGGGACTGGCGTGGACAGGGAGGGCTGGTGAACCAGCTCCAGAGGAACCGCTCTGGGCTCCTTCACAGCCCTGCCCTGGGCCAGAGCTTGCAGACAGCAGGCAGTCTTTAAAATGGGCAGATAAGAAGTCATAAATCCCTTTTTTCCAAAAACCCTGGATTTTTTTTTTTTAATTATTTGCTTTTTCCCTGCATGTTTGATTTCTTTGCCCACATTCAGAATTTTAAAAATTTAACAAAAGAGAAACTCATTTCCTGATGAAATACTAGTATTTCAAGCCAGTGGTAAATAATACATAAGGTAATAAAAACGATAGCTGGGTCTCTTAAAGAGCTCAGAGACATGGACCAGCTCCACAGGTGGACCCTTCCTTACACAAGAGAACAGCACTGCCCTTCAGCATTCCCAGTCAGATTTGGAAAACCTGCTGTAACTACAGCTTGTCTCTAGCCCTTCACTTCCAGCAATTTTTGATCCTCAGGTGTCACTAATCCCAGTGGCAGGTCTGCTAGACCTGCTCAAAATTAATGAACAACATTAACTATCAGAAGAAAGGCAGAAACTTGTTTATTCAAATCATATAAAGATATACATGCCATTAAGCCTGTTCTAATCCCCATGTGGAAAACATGAAATATTCTCCACAGAATACTCACACCACAGAAATCTTTGGTGGCAGACAGAAGGGGCATATGTTTAACGACTAGAAAGGATAGGCCAATATTTTTAAGACAAATTGAGGCAGTAAGGACTACGGAGCAATCGGATCTATTTAGGGATCAGCTTGGGAGTTTTTACGACTACAAACAGAAATAGGATTTTGCTGTGAGCGTGCTATAAATGTAGAGCCACAGCAGACAGGGAGACATTTTTTCAGCATTTATAAAGACATCAAAGTATGGAGGATAACTCCAGAAATAAGCTTTAGTTCTCAAAGAAAATTTGTAAGTGGTTGGAAAGTTTCACAAACATTCAAAAGGTTTGGGGTCTTCCCATCTGCTGTGTTAACAAAAACACTGCTTTACCTACGTTAAGGTTATAAAAGTATACTTCCTAAATAGAGCGGGAGTTACGTTTCCTTGACAATCGTCTGCAACATACCACAGGTAGAAAAATCTACCTGAATTCTGTTCTTGTGACATCTACACACTGCCATAAGCAGTGGCACTTAGTAGGTATAACAGAGTGCAAAGTTTCATGGAGAGTTCAGTTCTAAAAAAATGGGTTTTAAAGTTTTCAGCAGCACCTAGCTTGCTTGCTGCCCTACAGGTCTCCCTGCAAAGCCTGACTTCTGATGGTCAGTCCTTCAATCCAGTCACCCTGAAAACCCTCCTCCCCTCCAGAGCGCCCTGCAGCATCACACTGCCAGTGCTAAAAGAAAACCAAATGCGATTGCCAATAAATTAAATAAGCATTTAAAAAAAAAAAAACCCACACAAATACTTGAGTCTCCCAACGGTGGCAGCATGCTGTAGACAGAGGCCCAACACTGCGATCTGATCTGCTGCCCGTGCCAACCTCACATCGTGACAAGCTCTGCTGAAGAAACCCAGAATCAGGCCCAATGCCTGGGTTAAGTAATTCTGTGCTGGTCCAGTCTCAAGTGATTCATAGCCTCAGATCTGGCACACACGAAAACTGCTGACCAACCAGCGCATTTCAGAAGGCAGGCCCTGAATAACGATGTGTTGCAGCATTCAGCCATCTCTCGTTCACTAGCCTCCCTGCTCATTTGAAGGTTTCTCTCCTCCCCCTCGTTGTAGACAACATCTGAAACAGATTAAAATGCTTTCGCTAGCCATGTATTAGACTACTGAAGCAACAAAAGAAAGCCATAAGCTGGAACTCCAGACACACAAGATATCATTTTCTAAGCACCGTGTGTCCTGCCACTGGTTTTATTCACACTCTAAACACAACAGTAAGAAAACATCAAGGTGATAGTGAGAAACCATAAAGGCAAGGAAATTCACAGGCAAGGACGGAATAAGGTGTATTTGCTCAAGTATCTTGGCACAAATGGGTGCAGGAAAAAGCTGTCAAATAGTACCTCTTGGTGACTGGGGAATGAGGGACACAATACGGCAAAATCTGTTTCAGCCTTCACCATGATTTTTCTTTCTTCCTCTCTCTCTTACTTGGCTTTACGTGTTGTTAATGTCATTTTGATGCAACGGGTGTTGCATGAATCAAACAGTGCAATGGAGGCATGGGCTGAAATCTTTCCTAATTTTCAATGGATTAGGAAAGAAAAGTTCCTCAGTGGTTTGTAAAGTGTGGAGTTTACACACACCTGCTAGTCTCTACAAGAGGACCTCCTATGGATGCTAAGAGTTAGACAGAGAGCTCCTCTGGTCGTTGTAGAGATCTGACCTTGGTCTCTGAGACTCCCCTGTACTCTTCATTTCAGGAAACAAACTGCTTGCTTCCACACTAGGAGTTGATTCCTGCAACTGCCACGTTCCCCAGCAAAGAGCAAAGCCCCTCCTCATTCCCCCCAAAGCCTCTGACAACTGCAGAGCTCAGCCCCCGCCAGGCGTGGGTCCCAGCAAGCTGCACCACGCACATCCCCGCCCCAGCAAACAGCCAAGGACATGAGCGAATAGCCTTCAGTCAAGATTGCCAGCTGCATCTCAGGACTTCTTGAACACAAGCAAAGGAAGGAGCGCAGCAGTGCAGGAGATGAGGAAGGTGACAAGGATGCTTCAGTCCTACAACCTCGAATTTTCAAGTATTTCATCCAAAGCATGCCATGGCAGGACAGTACTGCTGTCAGACTTGTAGCCGGGGCATGCGAGGCTGAGGGCCGGTACCCTCACACGGCGCTCGCGACCACCCGCGCTGCAACCCAGACCCCGCAGCTCTGCACAGCCACCGCACCGCGAGAAACAGCACAGCCTCGGCCAGGCCGCAAACGGGTTTATCGTGTGTTTTCCTTGATGATGGGAGGGAGAAGTCAAGAAGGGTACAAGATGTCATGGGCTGGGAGAGATGGTAGATGACGGCAGTAGGTCAGAAATCTGTTGCCGTGAAGAGACAGCTGAAGCTGCTGGTGACCGCAAGCCATAACATGGTGCCACCCCGGGAAAGTCACTCTGGTGCTAGACGAGGGAGCTTTGCTGTAGGAAGCAAAACAGCTACAGAACAGCTTGCTAAGAGCCATCCTCGCTATTCCTGATTCACACCCTACCGTGTTGCTCAGAAATGCCTTTGCTAGCCACAGCCTCTTCCCTCCTCCAATTTCTTCTTCCCAGCCAAGAGCTGGGACAGGAGCCAGCAGGCTTTCAACTTTGTACACTTCACAGTTTGTCACTTCTCGTGACAAACCCCATCCTGGCTCGCTCTGTTGGCGCACAGCGTGCAGCATCTCCCCCCGCACAAGGGTGCAAGTCCGATAGCTGCTGGGCTTGCTCCGTGTTAACTGCTGCCACTCAGCAGAGGTCATTAGCAAACCGCCTACGCCACAGAATCCTTCACCGCAGGCTCGCAAAAGCTTTCACTCAATCTTAGATAAGGTTGTGTTAATAAAAAGCAAGAGTGCCGTTATAACACTTACCAATCTGTAGCGTATTTTTGGAAGGAGAACCTATGCTGAAGCCACCCTCTGCCGTGGGAGCGGAGCCGAGAAGTTTGCATACAGCATCATCTCCAGCGCTCACTGCCTGGCCAAACGCTATGTCCAACTGGGGCAAAATTCACAAGTGAAGTGTAGGATGATGTAATATCTCTAAGTGGAGGCACAGGAATACGATCAGTGTAACTTATTTAATATTTATGTTAGGTTGCACTCAGAAGCTTTGAAGAAAATAAGGGTCTTGTTATACTAAACAGCTGTGATAGAAAAGACACAGTTTTCTCCTCATAAGACCTTCTATGCTAAGGAGCTGAATACGAGGTGTATACCATAAAAAGCAACCAGCAGAAAGATGTAAAGTGTTCCTTACATTTGCATTTTTCTCAGTTCACCTTTCAGCCACTGTGAATTTTACAACCTGAGCTCGCTGCATGACAGCTCTTCTAAAAACTTTGAGAAAAACCTACATATGCAACCAGTGGCCCATTTGCAGGGGCTTTAATGAATTTGAAAGTGTTGTCAGGCAAACAGGGACAAATGAAGGTGAGAAGACTGAAGTGATCCAGCCAATAATTTATAGTAGATTTCTGTCAAAAGCTACAGGTAAGATAACTTCAAACCTGAAATCAGGAGCATAGGGACATATTTACCTTTTTTCAAAAGCTAACTAACCTTTCCAAAATGCCCCAGATGGTTTAGTTTCAATTCACTTTGCATTTTGGGCCAGAGGTGCAGATTTTTTGTTACTTCCTCCAAAGACTTTTCTACAGACTTACTTATACTGTTCCTTAGGAGAAAAAGAGTTTGAGAGTACTGTTACTGAGACCCTCTGCATGTCGTGTAAATCTTAAATGCTATAGGCTATGTCTAACTATAGTACTGCATCTACTTTTAAGACATGACTAAACGATCTGTACATCTCAACCTTTGCTATAACAATTCTTTCTTCTTTGAACGACTGAACCAAGAATCCATGAGTCACTTAGGCATTTTTAGCAGCCTTTAAAAATCAACAGCACATCTCAGGTTTGGCTCTTTACACTTGGCTGGGACAACAAGGACAGGCACAGATATCCAGAATTTTGCTATGACAGCACAGCTAAGTCTTCCAAAGAGAAGTAACTTTGCACAGCACATGAAAATACTTACTCTGTGGCATTAGCATTCTTTACCATAATCTTTGTCTTCTTCCAGAAGACCAAAACGAAAGTGCTGAAGAAACAGTATGTCCAAAGAGATCTACTGTGCTGGTGGAGAAACCCTGCGCTCCGCAGCCACACCAGGCAACCTGAGCAAGTCTCACCAATCACCTTTGCTGTCACATATAATGGCCAAGGAAGGCATATCCCCACAGATACTTGAATTTTGTAAATCACATAAATATTGAAGGCCACCTTTATGGATCTCTCCTTGCCAGCACATCAACTTATTTTTTTCCATGGTGAACTTCCACTGTTTCTTGCACATTACATCATTCTCTCAGACACTTGGCTCCTCTCAAAAGCTTCTTAAGTTAGTTGTTCTAGATTTCATATTTATTTGGTGAAGTGCAATCTAGAAAGCCCTACTTAACTTCTCCCACTTGTGCATCTTAATGTGAAGAGACTACCCAGGCAGCATCAGAGGCTGGCAAAGAAGCAGGTTTCTAGAGCACGGTAATCCTCCATGGTGTTACATTGGTGCAAACTACTATAGAATTTACATATAGATTTCCTGTGCTTTCTTAGCAAGTTAGTGCTTGCCGAGATGTGAGTGACAACGGTTCCCTTCCCAAACAAATGGCTTTAGTTAACACGCCAGCAGCAGCCAGGCTGTTAAAAACAGACCCATTAGCCACTCATTCGTCAGCCGCACAGTGCCTGGCTTCAGTGGTGTTAGCAGCAAATGGAAGAGCAAGATGATATTCATTTTTTTACAGCTGAGAACTTTGATAAACAGCAGCAGGCAGCAAAGGCCAGTCGATCTATATTTCTTCCAGCATATATTCTTAAGAATGGCAGTCACCATTATGGAAGCTATCAAAAAGCTAGCTCTGACCTTAAATAAGTGTGCTCCTATGTCAGGCAGTTGCAGGAAGAATTTATGAGGTAGATGCTAAATTCAGGGAAGGAAGAAAAGTTGGGTTACTCTTGCTAGAGATGCAGTCCGAGTTCACAGCACAGGATGCAGCCACCAATATTCAGCCATTTGGTTTAATTCTTTGTGCTCCTGTAAGGATAACAACTTAACCACCCTTAACATTTGGCTTAGACTAGCTTCTGGTCTATTCCGTACAACCACCTAAACAACAGCACACAAATTCACAGGGCTCCAGGCTGCTAGGTGTACAGGAGGCAAGCTTAGTCATACATGTATGCGTTAATGTTATGGAAAGAGCAGAGAGAAATACAATTAATTCCGTGACTCTAGAGACAAGAAAAAGTGCTGGAGGAGCAATTCTTACGGTGCAGGTTGGCTACCTTTTGCATATGCTTTCCTCACTGAAAATTTTGGATAATAACAGAAAATCTTTCATATCTCCTTTGATATTTCAGAAGATAAAAGCATTCATTAATAATTTGCTTTGCCTAAGTATGCCATTCTTTTGCAAAAATGGAATCCCAGCCATAGCACATGTTGGTCGTATTATTTATGTCTCTTCTTGCTTTAATAGTGCCTTGCAGAAAATGCTTATTTATTTTTATGAAGCCAGCTGAAAATTATATTGCTCAAATTTCTTTTATATATTAATTTGGAAAAAAAAATCAATTAATTACTTGGCCCTCCTTTCAACTCTATTGCATTTTTTATCATTTATTAAATGGACTTATTTTAAGTTCATTTGCAAGCAAAGTGGTGTTAACTTAAGACCCATTCATCATCTTTGTAAGAAAATACCAATGAATGCAAACCAATTACAAAAGTAGGAAAAAAAAAAAAAAAAAGAATTGACACTTTTTTCCCCTATCAAAAAGATACTTGGGAAAAAAAAGAGATACTTTCCTATGTGGCCCAGTCAACCAGGTACTGCTGCATAACCTAAACACACCACTCCAAAGACTTTTTAAATGGTGGTACAACATGTCATGCTGTCAGCTTACCAGGCCACCTATTGCTTTGCCCACAGAAATACTAGATTATTGCTATTTTTCTCAGGCATTGTTCCTCCCACTGCTACTCAGCACTCAGCGTTTGCAGCGTGCTCCTCATGCCTGGCCGTAGGCCCCCGGGGGCTGGGGGGGCTCCCAGCCCTGCGGGCTGCAGCCACGCTCTCGCAGGCGAGGCCAGGCTATCTGTGCCCTCGCTAACATCTGGCTCGTCTGGAAAGAAGCAGCTTTTTCCCGGCGTCCAGCTGTTCTCAGATTTTCATCCTAGGAAGGACTGCCTGGGGGGACAAGCAATCGGGGAAAAAAGTAGTATTTTCCTTCGTTTTGCACAGAGCCAGTGGAAACATTTGGGTTTTGAAAAACGAGAAAATGGCCAAGACAGAAGTAGCCTCGGTTGTAGGAGGAAAGAATGAAAGGGAAAGGGGGCGATGTTTTTTTGAGCATTTCCCTCCTAGTTTGGATTAACTTAAAAGCAATTTGAAATACAAGTCAGCTCTACACGGAGCACGGGCACAGCAGCACCTCCTTCATATTGCTTCTCCCATCAGCAAGGGGGAATCACTCCCTCCCTGTGCTTTGCCAGCTACCACTTTACTTCTTCTTGTCTGCTCACACCGCTGCTGCTGCCTCCTCCTGTCTTTGTCTCTTCGTGAAGCATCCTGGAATCCAGCCCAGCTTGTTCAAGCTCCTAACACGTTTTGAATTTTAATTCACTCTCATTTTAAGTCATCTATCTCTTTTTCAACCAGATCGCAAGGAGAATGAGCCAATTTATTAATATAAACCAAAACAAATCTGCAGAGAAAGCCTGGCCTGTCCACTCTCAGCACAGCACAGCATGTCCAGCTCAGTGGGAATACTGACTTGAAGGGGTGTAGGTAAGCAAACTGGGGGCACAAAACTCACTGTACAGTGATAGCCCACTTTGGAAAGACACTACAAATATTGTATACATTGATGGTCAAATAGACGACCCAGTGAATCAATCAATTTGGCTTGCAGGTCAATGAAATGCTAAACAGCCTTCTGGCTGGCCATCATCGGCCTACCATGTCCCCTTGCACTCCGCCAGCTGCAAAAGAAATTAGTTACAGCTGGTGAAGAGCAGGTCTGAAAGGCAGTGCCCCCAAAAACTCAAGTGGCAATGTTCCCTGTCTGCCACCATGTACATCTGCCACAAACCTGCCTACTCCTCTGGCTTGGGACTGCTCCCCCACCCCGGGAGCCGCATGCATCATCCAGCAAAGTGGGATCTGGGCTACGCGGGATCCACTGACAAGTGACCTGAGTCTGGAGCTGGTGTGAAACTGCTGGGGCAGGGTCCGGTCTGCAGAGCTCTGTAGCCCACCAGGACAGGGGATCTAGTCAATGAAGTCTCCCCACTCAGCCTTTCCTCTCGCTCTCGTGCAACTATTTTCTCAGGCCTTACTTGCTTCAACCATCCTGATAACTGAAGTTACTTTCAGTTTGATGGGCTTTGCTTCTGAGTCACCCTAACACGACACTGCCAGTGACGACCACGACCAAAGATGTTAAACCTCCTCAGCCCCAGTATCAACACCAAGGGAACACAACTAGTGCCTGGCTTCCAGCAGGACATCGTGTCCCTGATCACAACCTCTTGCGACCACCAAGAACTTTCTAGGGCAGTCACCAGAGTACTGCAACTGGACTGAAAATGAACAGAGACTTCGCTGAACACTGTGGCTGGCTGTACATACTTTTTGCCAAGTAATAATTAAGTTACTTTTACCCTTTCATATGACTGCTTTCATCTCTTCCCTGAGTCTCCTCTTTCACAGCCTGTGCACTTCGCAGTGATGCTTGCATTCTATTTTCCAGCACTCTTATTAGGGGCTTTTCTCCATCCTGCTGACAACCTGCCAAGCTAATAAGAATGAAGAAAGTGTGAAAGTGAATGAGTGTAGAAGTGCGTGACAGGTTTCTCCTTTGCTCTCCTCATACTCACCCAGCACAAATTCCTGAGATAAGAAGATACAAACCCCGCCTAATGAAGCTGCTCTCAGGACTTGATAATTAGCACTTGTTCCAGCAGGCAGCAGCCCTCAGCATTGCTGGGACCAGAGAGGTGGGCACCACACTGGAGCCAGTCAGGGCAGCGGGGCCACAAAGGGGCCAGCACTCGGCGATTTCAGTGCCTCCAAGACATCTGGCAAGGACCTAGGCAGGTGATCAGGTCTGGCAGTCTACTGCAAAAGGACGGGGAAAGCCCCAGAAGCCCTCCAAGCCCTGTGGTGCCATCTAGAGCACCCAGAGCAGCAGCTCTGAGTAACTGGCCTTATTTCTCGCAGAGACGCCGCTGTCAGCCAACTCCTCCTGGAAGGCACCATGGGTTCAGTAGGATTTCAAAGGCTGCTGGCTGCCAACAACCGATCTCACCTTGGAGGAGACTTGTATTATGCAAGAGGTGGAAAAGGGACCTGTAGTTTTACTCTGCTATTTTCCTGCTTCTACTTTCTTGGGGGAGTCACAAGATGCATCTGCCCTGGGCTGGCAGCGTGCTCTGCGGCCAAGCACCCAGGGCAGCATAAAAGCACATCATTTAAGAGCAAAGGCGACAACAGAAGATGTAACAGCAACACAGTCTGTCCTCAGAGCACATTACTGCCTTATCTGGCCTCTAATGCTGCCTGGCCAGTGAGCTTTCCTGCCAGCCAATGTTGCATTTCATTCTAATTGGCATTTAAGTTGGTTGGAACAAAACCTCTTTACTATATATTTCATAAAGAACAAGGCAATCAGAATTAATTTTTGTCAATGAATGGAAAATTTAAAACAAAACCAAGCGGGGCAGGGGAAAGTGGGAATCTTTGTTGAATGTGATGATAGTTCACGCTCTCCATTAAAAAAACAAAACAAAACCAGAATACTAAAAAATGATGAAACACTTCCGAATGAACACACGTGGAAGTAGGAAAGGGTGCAATGAAGGCTTGCCAGTGGCTGCTCTGTAACTGTATGCGTTAGCACAGATATATCTGCTTTCTGCCTCCTGCCTGTTCTGTGTGCTGCCCATCACTTGTTATTTGTAAACAATGTACAGCGAACACAAATTTGAATGGAGATAATCTATGAAAGCAGTTTAAATCAGCAGTATAAATATTATTTTAATGCATTAGGCTTTTAAGTCTTGTCCTAATTTGTTGATTAATCATCTTAATTGTGAGAAGACAACTGGTCAATCCTTTTCCACTTTACTGCAACCCAGCAATCTTTCCCTGTTGCAACTCTCTGTTAATCAACAGAGAAAATGCAACTGCTTCAAGGGCTGATCACAGAACCACATTTCGTATTTCCTTCCATGGGAATGCATTTGTAGGGACACTAAAAAATAGTGGATTATTTGTTGTATTTCTTTGATCTGTAAATAGGACTCCTCTGCAGGGGAAATTTTTATTGCATTTGGAGCAATTTAGATGCACTTATTCTAAAGTATATCTGAGTAATTTTCATCTCATTTTGAAGTTCTGTGCCTGCAAGAAGTAATTGTATCAGAGTTAAAGGCCAAATGAGAAACCACAAGGACCAAGTGACCCAGGGGTTTGGTAACAGGACACAGAGCTGCTTTGCTTTGTTTCATTTTATTTACAGATGTGACTAAAACTTATTTCCCTTGAGGCTTTTCTGGTGGCGGGCAGGAAATGAGTTGACATTGGGAAAACATCTACTCAAAGCTGTTCAGTCCAAAGCTAACAGAAGATGGGGTCAGGAGGCAAGTGGCAGGAGACCCTCAACTTGCTTTCTCCCGCCACGCTGTGAGAGAGCGATCCCTGGGGCGCAGGTCGTCGCTGGCACCGGGACGAGCACAAAGAGGCAGAGACAGCAAAACATTTCTGCATAATGGCATTTGCCTTGCTGTTCCTGCTGCCTTCATTAAGCTGGAGACCTTCAGCTTCAGATGATCTCTTTCACACCTTTTCATAAAAGAAATCTTGTGTCACCAGCACATTTTTTTTTTTTTCCAGATTTGCAAGTCCTATTCATGACTTGTAATTTCTATCCCTGGAAACCTCATTTGTTTGGACGATTTGGTTTAAAAAAAAAACCCTCAAGGTTCTTATTCTCAAAATAACAAAAAAAAAATGGCAGGCATGCACAGTAGAACACATCACATAAAACTCCTTGTTACTTTCCCATCAACGCAAAGCACAACCTACTGAACACAATAAAGACACACATATGCCAGCTTTTAAGATAATGCTACAACCCTAAGCCACCATTTAGTTTTGCTACAAAAAAGCAAAGAAAAACCCATATAGCATTCAAAAGGACAAGAGACTAGCTAGCTACATGTATTGACTTAGTATTTATAGTTGCAGCATTTGAGAATGCAAATTGAAATGAATCAATGCCAGCAGGAATGCCTAAAAGACGTAAGTGAGAATTACAGCAATTAAGAATGTTGTCTCAAAGGAAATTAGAACAGTCCATTAATTACAATGCCTTAAAGGAAAATTAACCAAAATGAGAAAGAAAGATATTAAAATATCAGGAAATTAGCAGAAAAATCTGGGAATAGAAAAGATAATGAGCACAGTAGGTATTTCCCACCCTCCTTTTATTAACGACAAAGAAATGAAAAAAAGAAATGGTGATAGGAACCAAACCACCATGAATAACAGAGCCAATATATTCTGCCACAAGATCAACCGCCAGCACACTCAAGGCTTTGCTGATGCAAGTCCAATTTGTCATTAAATTCTGTAGAAAGTGGTTCCATGGAAAAGAGTGCAAAAAAGAAACTGCCAGGCTAATAGGCACAGCAAAAGTTGTATTTATGATACAACATAGCTGGAGCCCCAAATGTTCGTGAGGAGAAAAAAGCATGTTTTACACCCTACAGATAAGTGGGGTTCACTGTGCTCGGCCCATGTGCACACTGGCAGACCAGCCACTCTCCGGCTTCACCTGCTGCAGGTGGAAGGTCTAGTCAAAGGGCCATACATTCTCCGCCTGGCCCAGGTGCAGGTTGTTGCAAATCCTGCTGAGCCCTGTGAGTTCCAAATCCAGTATTCAGAGATGGCCCTACACAGCTCTTACAAACCCAGCTTACTTTTGATATACTATAGAACTGACATATTAAATATTCCTGATGGACAGCTTGAACATAAATGTGTTGGAAACAAATGCAGTATGTCTCCTGGCCCTTTATCAGCAGGAAGGTGAAACACCAATGGCTCATTTCAGAGTCTATTTGGTGTCTTGGATAAACAACACAACGTTATCCACTGCTTGTGTACTCTCAAGTCTTTTTTTGGAGAATAAAACCTTACCAGGCCAGTAGCAACACCTTACAGTTGTACCACAAACAGCTGTCACTGGTGGCTGTTAGAGGAATGGTGTAACAGCCACCTTTCACTGAAGATGCTTACAAAAACCTATTAAGCTCCCCCTTAAAACAGCAGCTCCAGACAAAAATAGAGGCACACATGCACGTTTCCATTAGCAGCTCTTCCAAGAATTTTTGCCCATTTGTGTAAAAGACGCAAAACCGAACAAAGTACAAGCAAGACAGGACCCCAGAGAAGCTGTGCCCTGAACAAGCGCTGGCACATTGCACGGAGATCAGCATGGCCGCCTCCACGACGGAGTACAAAGAGAGCATGGGGACACTCAACACCTAACCTTGCATCCCAGCCACCTATCGAAGATCAGAGAGGGTGAAATTAGGGCTGCTCTGTGCCCAATTCCTTCTCCAATCCACAGACCATAACTTTCCATGGAAGCATGCAGAGATGCATACCCCCTGCATAACCTCCTCCGCCCCTTAACCAGGAGCAGCTCCGAGACTCCTCACCTCAGCCGGTCGTCCCCGGCACAGCGCGCACGGTGAGGTATCGTCTGTCTTCCTGACTCGGGCGACCACAACAAGTTTGCTTGTGAGACAGCCAAGTGTTTCTGTGCAGGACAAGGGACAACACCAGATGGGAATGGTCTGTTGGAGAAAGTCCTTCCTCCTGGACCTGAAATGGCTGTAGAACTCAACATGTGAGGTTTATACTAAAGTATTTTTTTATTATATCTAAACCCAAATTTAAAAATAATTTTTTTCAAAGCGAACTGTCTTATGAAGATGTGATTTTCACCTGCAGCTGAACATCAAGTATTGCTCACAGTCCTTGTCTCTCTAATGACCTCATTTCACAGCAAGACTGTGGACAATTCCTCCCTTCATGAGAAATGCGTATAAGTGTGTATTTGTGCCTCAGACACCACACCCAGGAGGACACTGAAAACCCATACACCACAATGACAGGATCTGAATGGAAAGACACAAATAGCTTGCAAAGCATGATCGTTGATGCTTCTCGCTGATGGCATCATGCCATCATGCTGGTTTTCAGGTTCATGAAACACATTTATGCAGCTTCTAAACCAAAAACCATCCTTGGCCACGGAAAGGTGTTTCTGCTTTTCTGAATTACAATGCTTTGCCTTTCCGCCTTCAGGCTCAGCCAGATGAATCCTGATGATCTGGCTGGAGCCAACCACTGCTGCTTGACAGGGTTTTAGCAGGAAGAGGTTTGGCTGTGGAAACTTGCAGAAGCTCATGACAAAACTGAAAGAACCATCTCCATGGCAGATTCCCGGTTAGGATAAACCAGCATGGCCACATCCACTTCACCGAAGGCCTGGGCCTATATCTTTTCAGTCTGTACTCAAAAATGTCTAAAATCATTGAATTCCGGTGACAGTTGAGGCATTCAATTATTTCTTTAAGTGCAAATTCTGCATTCCTTCATCTGTTAGTTATATATATTTAGTACAGATTGAACAGCACCTGCTAACTGGATGAATCATTTGCATCCGAGTCACAAAATGGGAACTTAAGGACCTCCAGTGCTGTCGCTGAAATTGATGCTACTGATGCTGCCAATTCAACTCCTGTTGCTGATACTAATCAGCATCTCTTTAAAATGATTACAGCATTCAGATAGGGCCATAAAACTACCAGGTGGGCTATATTTCGTACTGCGTCCTGGTTTTTCTTCAGTCTTCCCTATGGGAATGGATTTATTGGTCCCATTAATCCCTCTTACAGTCTTTAGCATGGGAAGGAGATGTCACAGAGTTTTAATGTCCCATATATTTTCTGAATTACACGGTCATTATAACCAGCTTGGCACAAAATACTGTTTTCATCAAACTTGGTATTTAAGGAAAAACCAGCATTTGTTAACTTAGCTGCAGATTAATGTAAATATATATGCATGTATGAAATAGAAGAATTTTATTGTTTATTTAAGGTCTAAACTGCATTTGCATGAGAACTTTTTTCAAAACCACACAACTTTTACCAGGCCAGATTGCTCTCTAGCAAAAGCTGGAACAGTGAATTTGAGTCAATAAATCTGAACCTGCTGAACCCATGTCCATTGCATGTCAGGGGACTTGATAAAAGATTTTTTTTTTTTAAAGGAGAACTCATATGAGCTAAAAGATGGCTCAGAAGTACAAGAGATTTCCTTGATTTGGGGCATTTTTATTCTGCTCGTTTGTTTTAGAGCAGATGTAAATTTTAACTGGAAGCAAAGGCAGCTTGTCAGTTCTTAGTAATTTTAAGCACAGTAAATCGTTAAGTCTCATCTAACTGATTTTCGGTAAAAACACCAACAGCATTCCTTTACAGTACTTTCAGGCCAACACATTTATTCTCATAATCCTCTTGAGGAGGAGGCAAGTTAGAGCCCCTTCCAGTTTCCTACTCTGGAAGGCGATGGCATGGCTTTGCGGCAGGAAACCCGGTGGCACCGAACCCGCCGGGCGCAGTGCCGGACCGCAGCCATAACGCAGCAGGTGCCCGAAGCCCAGCCCGGCTGCCCTGCCCCTGCTGACTCACATTTAGCTGGGGCTGAGCTTGTTCTCATGTCTGGTCCTGCAGATATGCCCTAAACAACTCTGTCAAGGTCTTGCCCAGTAAACCTGACAGAGCCATCTTTCTGCTGCTGTGGTTTATAGCATCGCTCAATCACAAGGAAGGAGATGGGGCCTTTCTTCGTGCCTGTGGAGACTCGTTACGTTTTATGATAGAGGGAAGGGAGGAAAGTCAAATTCTGATTTACAGCATCCTTCTTTTGTTACTTGCAATGCATATCAAACACATTGACAAGTTTAGAAGTCCATATATTTGCTCCTGCTTTTTAGATTGATTTCATTTATATGCCTTGCTGCGAGCCTTGCATGTGCACCAAGGAAGAGTTGATTATGAACTTCAGAACTGACTCCTTCACAGTTAACATACATGCATTTGGGTTTTTTATGTACAGACATACATAAAATTAAAAAATGTATACAAGGGAACACTTTTAGCTAGCTTTCTAATGCCTTATTGTAGTTCCATCAGAAAGACCTAAAACGTCTCTAGTACCCCTTAACACAGCACTTGGGGCTCAGAAGACCACGAAGGGTTTCCCCTGTTGTCACCAGGGCTGTCATGGCGTTCGCTCACCCTCCCAAAACTATGGCTGGATGCGAGCGAGGGAAGTGCCCATCGCTCCACAACTTTTCTCTTCCACCTGCCCACCTCATTCTACCCAGCACAGAGGCTTTGCTCTTATACCCCATTGAGGGGGTGGTGGCACGGCAGCCGTGGTACGTGGGGGACACTGGTGGGGAGCTCTTGGCTAAACAGGCCCACCCTGAGGCAAAGTACTGAGTCTGTACAAAAAGGGTCAAGCTTGGCCAAGCTCACTCAGGCGAGGCCTGCCAAGGCGGTTTCTTTGGAAATGCCATCTGTCCGAGTGCAACAGCAGGTTTAAGCTGTGCCAAGAACACGTTAAGAAAACAGGAAAAAGCTTAAGAAGGCCCTGCTGAGTGAGACATACCAAAGGTGTACCCAGCCCCACTCCTGCCCTCGGCAGGGCCAGGAGCACATTCGGAGGTGGCTGGGCAACTACAGATCTGAGTTCCCTGCTATACTCGCACAAGGTTGCTCTTGGTCCTCCATGTTAATAGGTACTCATAGAGCACTCCTCCATCAGCACGTCTAACTTTAAAACAGAACTATAGAGCCTCTGATCAGCTCCATCCTACGTTCGCTGCAAACCACAATGCATGGGTCACACACAAAAATGGACTTTTATTTTTACTATTGGCTTTTCAGACAAGCTAATGGTAGGCAGCAGCAAACTATGAGAGTCTTACACCAAGGTTACTTCTGAGTGAGGATTCAGGCAGCCAAGATCTGCAGTCAGTTCCCAAGTCCAGCCTGGTTTCCCTAACTACACAAGAGCTGGCCATCTAAGAGAGGATATCACCAGCAAAGTGTTCCTCAAGAAATTTGGTATGTAAACGTTATCAGTAAAGGATAGCAGTAGGTATATAAGGTATGTACAAAGCCATTGAGAAAAAAACCCAAACATCTCAGTCCCCACTATCAGTACAGAAATAAACCGCAGGCAGAATGCCTAATCCACCTCTAGCAGTTGGTGTGAGTGACTGTCACAGACAGTAATCTAATGGTGCTCTCCTTGTGAACAGCTGGGCAACAGAGCTGTGAAACAGGCTGGCTGAAAGCAAGATTAATAACTGCAAAAGTTTTCCACCCTCTCTGCATGAGGTAGGAGAAAAATGCAGCAAACACTCTTACACTGTTGCCATGAGACGAGTTTTTTTCTACACAGGATGAACCTCTGGAGGGTCAGGCTGACAGTGCCAATGAGGCAGTGGTGTACCTGCTGCAGTGCCACCTCAATCCCAGCACAGAGTACATGGTCTGGATGGGGCACTGAAATTGTTGCCGAGTATAGGACCCTGCCCCTAAAACAGCAAAAGCAGTCTTTCTGGTGGAGATTATTTGCCAGAGAGACACAAAAGAGGAAAGACAAATAGACCAAGTAATGCAGCTGAGCAATTACAGACAAAGCCCTTGCCGGTTCCCCGATGCAGACTTTGGGGAACTTAAGTACGTTTGGAAAGTTCATGAGTCTGGCTTTGGTTCTCTAACCATCAACTGTGAGTTTAAATCATTCATTTTCTTTAATTAAGTAGGGAAGAACGACTTCCTCTTTCAACAGTGTATTTCCCCAGTGCTGCTTTGGCCTTTCGGCATCATGATGTAAAAGACAGAAACTCAGTGAAAAGGACAGCAAGGCAGATTTCTTTCTGTGTTCTTTTTTTTACCTTTCTAAAGTTCAGTGAGTTAACACTGTTCTCATTAATTGATTCTGAATTTTAGCAATAACTTTAATACAAATTACTGAGCAATTGTATTTCAGCTCTAAAAACTGTTAGGAAAATTTACCAAAGAACACTTGCCCTTCAGAAGCATGAAGAAGAAATAAAATAAGTGGTAGCTTATTTTCCATAAAACATTATTATTGGCCCCAGGATGAATATGTTATATTTATAGCTGATATAGACTTTCACACAGATTCAGACATAAAAGGTTCAAATATTTCTATAAAGATTTTCATAGTAATTATTGCTTCTCACCCTTTATACTTTCTCCATCCCTTTCAATATCCCTCAGGCCTATCCATACCTCTGCAAAGTCCTCAGCCCCCAACTGGATGCCCAACCTCTCATCTCCCAACAGCGATCACTGTCCACTTCCTTCCAGCTCCTCCATCCCTGCATCCTCGCTTCCCCACCACGGCATCCCGATCTCCTTCATGCCTCCTTCCCCTGGTCCTACATTGACATCCGCTTTTTGCAAAATCTTCCTGTGGCTGATTGCTAACCTCTCACTTTACCTGCTTACACCCTTTACCTCTGATTTGGCCCTGCAATCACAGCATCCCAAGCAAATAGTCAGTGGTCAACAAATACATGCTTCCAAGTAAGAGAGTACAGCCCGGGGTTTCCTTTAACCAGAGCTGGGCATGCTCAAGGAGGCTCAGGCTGGTCCCACACACTCAGTCAAGCGAAATTCAGATATCTGAAAAACTCTGCCTCAGACTGCAGGCACCTCATCCTTGCTAGAGCTTAAAATTCAGGCATGAAATTCTCCCCTGAATTCTGGTTTGCTCATTAGCAGTGTCACATAATGAGTGACATGAACCAGGAAGAAAGTGACTTTCGGGGTGTTAATTAGCATCAGCGGCGCAGCAACCCCTGGACATGCTCATGTAAACAAAACGCAGGCACGTGCCAGGCAGCCATCCGAATGCACAACAAAAGGATAAAATTAAAGCAGCCTAATCTTCACTTCAGCAAAAATTCTCTGCTCAAAGAAATTATTCCAAAAAGAGAAAGGAGTGCGAATGAAATTAAGGACATTTTAGCTGTGAGCACGCAGGTCACTGGTTACTATTCTTTCCTACTTATAGGTTAAGGAAAGGTTTTAAAACCCTTTGAATGCCTTGGCTTTGAATATTAATGTTTTCTCACCTTTCTGAAGCCAAGTTTTCTAGGAGATATTTAGTGTGAAAATTTAGACCAGCCAAGTCCATAACCATGAACATGTCAGGCTTGAAGAAATGCTTCTACCATTCCTTCCTCCTTCATAATGCCAAATGATTAGGCATTACTAGCATTTTAAACACTTACCATATTGAATTTGGGTTAATTTGCTTTTTCTGCATGAAGAGGAAGGTGGAGGTGGGCTGAAGGAAGTTTTCTCTGACTATCAGAGATCTCCCCAGACCCCCTGCTGGGTACCTGACATGCGGCAATCCTGCCTGTTGTATGTTGGACACCTTGTGATGGTAACAGAGCCATCTAAAAAGCAGCTGGCCAAACTAAAAAGCCTCTGCTATTGTGGATCATCGTTCTGCCCTTCAGTACAAATGGCAATCAATTAATTAACTGCCTAGCTTTAATTATTAATTGCAATTAATTACAATATTCCATATTCGGGGGGTTCTATAGGCACAGCTTTCAGTTAAGTCAATTTACCAATTTTGGAAACTGATTATTTTTTCATGCAGTGTGTTCAATACTGCCACCCTCATACATCATCCTTCCAGCCAAGTTATTCTGCTGTTTTCTATAAATCAAGAATGGATGGGAAGAGAGCTGGCCTAGCAACAAATGGGGCCCAGAGTTCAGGGAACTGGGGTCCCAGTCCTGTTGCAGCCACTTGGCGCCTGCAGGACTGGAGGCAAAGCTCTGTCACAGGTCCCTGCTCAAAAACAGAGGCTCCAGGCTTCCCAGTGTTATGATAATTGAGGCTTTTTGAGCTGGTCTGATAGAAGGAGGATAAAAGACACAGCCAGAATTTCAAGTGTTTTGTGTGTTATCCTGATGACCCTGATTCTCCCTCACCTGCACCTTCTGCTGCCACATCAGAAGAGGTTGTGTGTCAAAGGAGAAATATATTTTGCCCTTTCTTTATACTGGTAAAAAAGGCTGGCATAAGCTGCAAGCTGAAGAGTGAGGTCCACTGGTTTTAAATCAAAGCTTAAATGTGTTCCCATTCCCCTTCACTCAGCAATTTTTACACTCCTTCCTCTCATGCAACGGGATCTCCTGAACAGGGATCAATGTGATGGCCTCGTCTGCAGGGACAATAGCCTAAATGCTGGAATGGAAAGACTACTTCCATAATTGCAAAGCCAAGAAATATCTGAGACATTTCTCCTTTCTTTTCTTCTTTCGTTCTTTAAGTTCTAAAAAACTACCCTGGTCGTCTTTTTCCAACTGGTAGCTTTTGATTTTACTGGGAAGGGGAATTATCAGATCTCCATTCCTCTGCTTTCATTGCATGAGTTTCTCAAGTGTCTGAGCTCTACTGACAACCCAAATGATTTTGTAGAACTTAAAATTCAGAAGACATCATTTGCTTATCAAATCTGACTGTCCTTCTCCTCCTCCCCTCTGTAAAGCACAAAACATTAAATACTATGTATTTACCCCTCAACTGAGCTCAGTAGCTGGGGGCAACTATACTACTGAAGTTTCCCAGAGATCAATTATCCATGTACCAAAAGACGACGGAGGTACAGTAGCACCAGGGCCTTTGCGATGTAAGAGAACTGATCGAGAGATGTTTTTCTAGCACACCACCATAGGCAAAGAGCACCCTCAACATCGGCAAAGCAGCTTTCTTCTGCTGAAAACTTTATTTCTTTATTACATGGTGGCATTTTGCATTTATCTCAAGTAGTCAGAAGATGATTTTGGGCATACTTTACTTCAAAGCTGAAAAATTATTTTAATGTTGGAAGGATTTTCTATGAAAATTAAGAAGGAATAGAGGCATGATAGAAGATCTTGTGAGTGTTAAATTCAAATTACTGACTTGATACAATGATAAACAAAACTGTCTTTGCACACTTCTGTTGGCCACATAATGCAGTGGAGAACATCTGCACACTGCATCTGTGCACACTTTGCTCTTTACTTCCTGGCATTCCTCCAGCTAATATTTTTAAGATGTCTATATTGACTGTTTTTATTCCTTTTTGATAGCAAATGTTCTGCTAGTAACAATACAGTTAATGGATAGGAAAGATTTGTTTCTGAGTATTTGGGATAATGTAGGTTTTTCAGTTATTATGAAGCCATATTATTTTATAGACTCACTATCTCAGGCTTTCTTTAGTGTCCCTTGAATTTGTGTGCACAGCATCCTAGAGCACAACAGTACACAAGCGCTCTACCAAATACACGGAAATCATTATCCTGGGAAAATATCTGAAATAATCTTCTTACAACTTTTTAATGAAGATTTATACTTTCTATATTTTTTGAAGGTTTTGTCTGAAGACTTTGGCAACTGCCACAGAGATAAAACTGAAATGTATTAAATATGCAAGAAAGTACTATCTAACGTGAAGTTTGAGTGACTGAAGTTATAAAGTCAGAAAAATGACTGGAAAAAATGCTAGATTTCAAGAACAAGCAGAAGTCTGTAATACATTTAACAAACAACAATCCAGTACAGCTCCACATCCAGTAATAGCAATGTTTGATGGCGAGACATTTAAATAAAATCTATATAATAAAAATTGAACTGAACTAGAAAGAATGAAAATGACATGTCCAAATTCCCTGAACTGTTTCAAAGTCTCCAGAAGCAGCTTCAGTGAATGTCAAACTTTGCTTACAGTCTCTTTTTCACTGCACTTTCTGAAAAATTTCCAACACGGTTGCTGTCAGGGGTAGCAGCAGTGGAAGAAGGTGACATAATGCTTCAGTAAGGGGGGGCTTGGATCAAACTGGTGGCACTGGAGATGCCATATTCCTGATCTGCACTGGGGGAAACCCCAGTGATATACACTAGATCTCTCTGAACACACTCAGGTGGACATCTGAGATTTGGACAACAGAGCTATGTAAGGAGCGGAAACAAATTCTTGATCTGCTGAGCTGGAGAAGCAACAGGCAGTCTCCAACCATGGTTCGAGCAGTTTGAAATAAGCAGCCCATTAGCCACCATGGCCATTTCGAAGCCCAGGCTTAGAAGACCTATTCTGAATGCAGCGAGATACAGTATCTTGGGTACTTCTGGTGCCTGGCTACGTTGGGACTCAGAGGTCAGCATGGGTGGGACCCTGTGTTTGTACCATGACAGATTCTCCCACAGCAGACGAGGTTTGCCCGAGTCCCACTTCCGCTCTGCAGATCAACTCCTCAGGAAGGGAAGTCTCCTGAACTCCTCCTCCCAAAGCACAGCAGATACCACCCGGCAAACAGAGAAATAACCAGCTCAGTCTCCTCCGCCCTGCCTACCAGGACAGCAGTGGGAGTGCCCTGGTTGCAGACGAGGCTGCCCACAGAAAGCAAAGATGCTCGCGAGCTGTACTGCACGAATCCTACAAGTGCCGCTGCTGTTCTCTGCTACCTGCAGGACACAACACTGGAAAACGTATACTCGAGGTCCTTGGGAGAAGACCCTGTACCAGCCGCCAGGCCACTGTGCCCAAAATGTGCTCCTCCTGCAATCGCTTCCTCCCTCCACAGGGGAGGGAAGTTCAGCGCTGAGCAGCTGAAGTTACAGGTTAAACAACATCTGCTTAGCCATGTCACATGCAGCAAGGGCTGAGTGTAGGAGTAGAAACATTTTTAAACACTACCTGCTCTTTCTGTCTGTTGCCAAGACGCTTTGAACTGATTCCCTCGCCCCCAGCTCCCGTTTGTCCCTACCTGTTCGCTTGCCGCACACGTTGCTGCTCTGCCCTTCTGCAAGAGCACAGAGCTCACAGGCACTGCCTGCAGTGTCCCGGGGCTCACTGCCAGCAAAGGTTACTTAAACCTGCAAGCTGGGGAGAATCCCCAAGTGAAGGGAAGTAGGGCTATCAATCAGACACAGCAAATGTGTTGGCAGCCTCAGGCTTTTGGGTCGTTTCACAGAGAGTCAGGTAAAATAGGAAAAATACAGGGTTTTTTAAAAGTCATATATGGGGTCCTCAGAAATAATTTCCTACCTCAGCAGTTCTGGATAGTCAGAGCAGGAGCCAGCAGCGGCCAGTATCTTTCCCAACAAATGGTGTGTTATCCTTCTCTATGTCTTAAACTGACATCAGCAAAATCAGCTCCATTAACACAAGGCTACTCTTTGGAAATTTTTCGTCTTGATTAACTCCTTTTGTGTAATTTATTTTGGTCCTCTGATTCCTATTAGTGGGATCAATATTAATTTAAATCAGAAGGCTGTGTATTTTCTCTTGCACCATTCATGCAGATTAGGTGTACTGCATTTCCCCTAGTTGTATTGTTGACAAATTAACCTCAGTCAGGATTACCAAGATCAAGTGAGAAGAGTGACTGTAACCAGTTTTCCCTTTCTGTTTGTCGCAGGGATCAAACGGTTAGCCCACAGCTAAACTTCTAAAGAATTCTGTACATCAGACTTGGGAGCAAACAAAATAAAACTTGTCATTGTTTGAGAAAATCAGGTCATACCTGAGATAGCTCCTTCCTCCCCAAAGAAAGCACGAGATGCCACAGCAGTCATCCTGCGCACAGGGACGAAGGACTTGCTCTCCTAGCTGAAGGTGGAGGTCTCTGGAGTCAAGGCGGGACTGGCTGTGGAAGAGGGCACAAGCTGAGATGAAAAAAATGTGGCTTCCAGACAGGTAATAATTTAGATAGGAAGGCAGAAAATGCACTTATAAAACAAGGAGCAGGACAGCGAGTCATCTGTGCACCATGGTGGAGCAGGGGGTGAACACCACATGAACAGTAAAACAAAAGGCAGAGAGTGAGACTGGAATAGCAGCAGAGTGCAGAGGAGGATCCTGGACAGCCTTGTGGGCACTACTCCGAGCAGACGAGGCCGTTAAGGATGTGGATGCTTGGGCAATCAAGGCTGATTCCTAATAACACCCAGCAGCTGATGGGTCATTAGCAGGTGGCCTGTGCTGGGTTACTGTCATGCTGAGTGCTCAGTAATGTAAGCAATGAGCTAAAACTCCAATTAAATCTGATGAAGGGTCAAAGGCTGAAAGTATAACATCTCTAGCAGCCATTGCAGGTAGCAGCTTGGGGGACAAGGTGTTTTTGACTAGTTTTGGGAGTGATTTAGAGCTGAGGACTATGCTTTAAAGTGGTCTATGACATTTGTGTAGTTACTAGTTAAATAGTGTAACACTGGAAAGTCAGATCTAGGGAGAAGCAGTCCTTTGGGAGTGGACACAGCTGTTAGCTAGTGCACAGGGAGGCTCTCACACACACACACTGCAAAGGCTGGTTTTACCAAAAGGCCAGGTTAACAGTTACATGCTGAGGCAGGCCACTGCTCACAGCAACTCTGCACCCTGGCTTTCTGTGGGTCAGTGTCCTGACCACTCTGGAGGCCCCTGACATCTGCTTAGATGCCTACACCTTACTTGCATTTGGATTCACAAGTCACCTGGAATTAGTAAATGACAGAGTTACACTGAGCTAACCCAAGTGAAGCAAGTCTTTTAATTCATTTTTACAGCAGCTTTTACAGTAAAGTTGATTGAAAGATGTAAAATGCAAGGCACAGTCTGTTCATATCAGAATTCAGCATCATTATCACAACATAAAGTGCTAAGTTCATCTCTTTCCCTGAGCAAAGCTAGGCTGCCTTGTTCAACTTCTCTATGAGCTTAAGCCCTCGGGAGAAGAATCCTATCGGCAGCATCCTCCAGCAACACGGACACAGGCTGCATTGCAGCCCACTGCAGTAGGTTACCGCCCTCCACCCCACAGTGACTACTGTGGGCAAAAGCCATCTGCAAATTTTATCCTGGCTTGGGTTTCAGCGATGACTCATGACAAAGCACACCACTGGGACAACCCCTGGCTGCCGTACCAGCACTGCTGCTAGTGGAAGGCCTGACTGAAGCAACGCAGCTGCTTCAGAGGCAGGACACCACCAGCTCGTGTGACCCCCAGTCCCTCCAGTTTAAAGCCGCGCAAGCCTGCTATCACTCCCAGCTAGGGAGTCGCGTGCTCAGCCTTTGGCACAAAGACTTCTTATCACTTAGGATGGCTGCTGTCACTCTTGTGCAATGACGGAACGGTGCCAAAACAAGATTAGCTTCATACCCTCGCAAACACAGAGTTCATTCTCGGGGTCACTAGAAAGTATGGGTTCGACTGTGCCGCTGAAGTACAGCTGCCTCTGGGGCCCAGCAGCAGACCCTGCACCAGACGGTCAGAGGGTGAGGCACAGCATCTCACCTGCTAGCAGCCACAGGGCAAAACGTGCCCTCCCGTCTTCTGTTCTCCAGCATAGGAGCAAATATCCCCCGTGGCAGGGCTGACATCCAGCCCAGGCACAGCCACAAGGAGACCTGTGAAGGTTGTGGTGATCAGAGACGTGCGGGTGCAGGGGCCACGCTGCCTCTGGCGGGTACACCTGGGCAGGGGTGAGGCTACGAGCTTAGATCAGTGCTTTCCGATAAAACCTAACTATTAATCCAATCCAGAAAGACCTTCTGTCTAATTTATTTAAAATTCACTGCTTGAGAGAATTGCGGGATGTAACAAGTGAGTGGTTTGCACTGCCCAGGAGTTTCAGATTTCAGTAAGATCTTTTCAGGAAAGAGATGGACCGAGAGGTAATGTTTTTCATCTTCCAATTATTTAGAAGGTATAATGAAAGGTGATACAGCAACTGCCATCTACTCGAAACAACAGCTCTGCCACATCCTCCTCGACAGACCACACCAGCCGTGACATGAAGCCGATCTCGCACGTGGGCAGGAATTCGGAGAGTCGAGCTATCTGCTACCAGCACAGCACCCGCAGTGTGAGCTAAGTCTCTCCTAATCACTTATACTCCATCCAGGAAAATGGTCTCTGATTACTACTGTAATACAAGCAGTTAGTAATATTATTAATATAATTATTAGTATTATTAACTTGTGCAGTCACTGTAATTAATGATCACTGCAGCTTAATGCTGAGCGCTTTTGAAAACTAGTGTTTCCACTGTGGATGGCAGGGGTATGCCTTTTGCAGAAAATGAGCTCCACAGCTCAGCAGCTCACTGCTCAGTTGCTGCTTCTACTTTTTCTTGGCAGCCTCAACTATGCCAATGATTTCAACTGCCAGATCTAAGTTGGTCTTCCACAAGTTGCAGAGCTATAGAGCAAGTATTTCCAACCATGTACCACTTCACTGAATTCTTTGGCATTTCTTGCATTAGAATTAAATGATCTTTCCTCAACTCCAAGCTCCTTGCTAAACTTCCCACTACTTCGTAAATCTGGGCCCTTCTCTCCCTCCCATAAGAATTGTGTGTTTTCTTCATTTGAGGGCAAGTGAAGAGAAAAAAGAAGTGAAAAGGGGAAGAGAGAGACTATTTTTTCCTCTTTATGGAGGGTTTGGGGGGGGGGTTTTGCACAGAAAACTCTTTGTGAAAAAAAGTCATGTCTGATTAGGTAATGATAAACACAAAGATCTCCCCAGGAAATTGCTTTGTCCAGAGGAATGAGGCAAAGCAACAGAACTGTCCTCAATCCGACAAATCCCACCAACCTTGTGCCCTTCTCTGCCTTCTCCTCTTCCAAATGTGCCCTGGGATGCACCAGCCCTCGTAGCGACAGGCATTTTGCACATAGCCATTCTGCTTTCCAGTGCTCTCCCCTTCAAGTTTGCCTTCCAAAACTGGACACTGTGGGCAGGAAGGATGAGTAAGGAGCATATCTTAACCTTCAATTATAAACCATGGCTATGATATAGCTGTACTACCATTTCTATTATCATCAAATATGTTTTGATTCAACACCTATTCCATTACAAAGGAATAAGCTAACACTGACTCATGGACACCCGCCGCAGTCACTACATTGCTAATGTTTAGTCACCAAACCTTCTCTCAAGAATAACACATCAAAAGCACATGGGGGAACGTGATCCAAACGGAGAATGCTATATGCGTGGTTTTGAAAGCTCTGATCTGAACGATACTGATAGATACAGAGACTGCTGTGTAGAAGAGCAAAGCAATGTTTCCCACAGGTATCCATCAGGACACATTCAGAGTGACCTCAGGGACACCATCTGCCCCGCTGTGCTTTGGGGGAGGACCAGGGAGAAGCCTGGGGAACAGGAGTTTGTAAACCCATCACTGGCAATCAGGTTTTAAAGCAGTATGTATGTTTTGCAGGGGTCAGCTGAATGGATTCATAAGAGTGACTATGCCCGACAAGTTGATAGAAAGCAATTTGTACATTTTGAAAGCTCGGTAACGAAAGAATTATGGGAGGGAATTAATATTTAGCATGGGGACAGGGAATGCAGGCTGTCAGTAGGGGCAAAAGTATCTGATAGAGGGCGTAACATCAGACGCTGGTAAAGCCAAGATCGGAATTGGTTTAATTTTCTATGCATGATTAAATTACATTAACAAAACACTAACAAGAAAGCCTTCAAATGCAGAAAGAGGATTTAGCTACATTTACTTTTCATGGAAGCTGAGAGGCAGATTCTCTGTGCATTTCTGAAGGCCTTTATTAACGTGAGATACATGAAGTCCACATGCTGAGACACTGAACCAACAAGAGCTTTTGCTATTCTAGACCTGGTTTTGTAAGTAACAAGGACATGACAGAAGATTTGACTGTGAATAATAAATTGGCATTGAGTAACAAGAAGTTGATTCTGTTTAAACTAAATGGAAAAATAAACAAAAACAAGCCTGTAAGGACAATCTTTGATATATTAAAGAACCTAGAAGCCATATGGGCCAATGTGTTCAGGGTCTGAGGGTGTGCGATGGCCTGGAAGTTCTTGAATTCAGGATGGTGAAATTCCCAAGAGTTTTTGTCACAAGCATGAGAAAAAAAAAACGCCTGTGGAGTGCTCCAAGTCTAGATGAATAATCACTCCAAAAAGCATAACATAAGTAAATGGAGAATGCACAAGGAACGGTGAAAAGGTACAATCGGCAAAGAAATCACACTCAGAGGCTAGGAGATAGGGATAGGGTGAGGATTCTCACAAATCAGTCTGAATTACATCTTGAAAAGGACATAAAGAGCTACAGGCCCTCCAGCAGTGTAGCCATATAGTCATGAGACAATAAAAAAGTGGAACAGCTAAGCAGTGAAGATGAAGTAAAAAAATAAAAAATGTTATAATTACAACTAAAGTCTAAATGAATACTTTAAATCAGTTTTCAATTCCTCTCCCCTTCTAGTCCTCTATTCCTGTCTTATACACCCTCCCCAGCTTTGGAAATCTCAGCTAACTGATACATTACCAGTACAGTATTCATATTGTGCTCCTAGCTGGCAGCAAGAAAAAAACTAAAACTGTGGCGCCCAGGAGAATCAGTGTTCCTGCTCTGAGGTGAGCTGTGGCTGCTCTGCCCGAAAGCTGGTGAGGGTGTGATGAGCAGCCAGGCTGAGCGTGGACAGGGCAGGCTGTCCCCAGGACACAGGTTTTGGAAGTCTTCATTTCAAACTAAGAATGGGGGAAGGACATGTGCGTTTAGGCTTTTCATGAATTATGCTTTAAGTACACTGAATGCTTTCTCTTTTAGGACTGTATGTGACTGATTTGGATAAAACACTTTTTTCCGATACATGTTTTAGCCAAAGCAAGTCATCATCCTATTGTCTGATGGGTAACTACACTAAATTGTATTTAAAGTAAGTCATAAGATAGCTATTGGGAAGAGATTTACAACAAACCAGATTTTTTTCAGGGCAGCTTGTCTGCCTTATCTCAGGAAAGCTTACAGAAACTGCAAATAAACTTGAAGGCAGGCTGTTTTGTACAAAGGAATGCTCCACACCATTAGCCAGCGCAGTAAAAACCAGAAATAGGGCAACGGTAGAAAGGAAGAGCAGACACACACTGAGCTTTTTCCTCTCACACAAAGACTTCTCTAGCTGAGCGGAGCAGAACTGACTCTGCAGAGTCCTGGCCACCACCTTTATTTAAGCTCATAGGATTTATCTAACCAGCCAAAGACAGATTTTCACAGGGCTCGCTCATCTCCAGTACATGCATTTCCCACTAATGCCCCTACCAGACTACACTTACCATTAGAGCCAGCGCTCCTACTCTCCTACTCTAGCTCACCAAACCTTGAACTTCTGCCTTCGTTGCACTTCCCATGACCAGGAACAAAAGGAGGACAAATATTTTGCAGAGCACTCCATTTACTGCTACTGCTTTTTGGCAGCAGCCTCCTTTAGCATCCAAACACTTTACAGAAGAGCCTGGCCAGGCTGTGAACTGGAGCATCACTCCAACTACCATTTCTAGACAGTTTGAACAGGTCTGCCTTCCATGTTCACACAATCCCCTTCTCCCAAGTCTGCTTCCAAACCAAGGTCATTCAGCCTGCAAAGGCCATGTGTATTTAGGTGCCTACACATGCAATTAACTAACACTGCCCAGGTGGCCAAAAAGGCCAATGGCATCCTGGCCTGTATCAGAAATAGTGTGGCCAGCAGGAGCAGGGAGGTGATTGTTCCCCTGTATTTGGCAGTGGTG
>JAVJGG010000061.1:9899887-9949391 GCA_035590195.1 Aviceda cuculoides | reverse complement strand
CTCATAGCTCTCTACAACTACCTGAAGGGGGGTTGTAGTGAGGTGGGTGTCCATCTCTTCTCCCAAGTAACAAGCGACAGGACAATAGGAAACGGTCTCAAGTTGTGCCAGGGGAGCTTTATACTGGATATTAGGAAAAATTAGGAAAGGGTTGTCAAGCATTGGAACAGGCTGCCCAGGGAAGTGGTGGAGTCACCATCCCTGGAGGTATTCAAAAAGCGCATACACAAGGCACTTCAGTAGGCATGGATGATGGTTGGACTCGGTGATCTTGAAGGTCTTTTCCAACCTAAATGATTCTATGATTCCGTCATTCTATGCATGTCTAAGGATTTTTATAAGGTCTTAGGCTAAATGCTTAATTCCCATGGGAACTGTGTGCTGACTTTTCATGTGCACCCTCCGGAAGCTATCAGAAACTTCTCTGTATCTTTATAGGCTTCAATTCCATTTTGAACCCAGATCTTTATCTTCTCCCAGTCTTGACAAATTCCCCCTCTTTTCTTACTTGATTGAGCACCTTTTGCGGGGGCTCAGTTTTAGCACAACAAGGGAAGAAAAAGTTTGAGAATGTGGTTTCCTCCACTCCTGCGTTACAAAATGCACGGTCCCTTCATGTTTGCCCACAGAAGTACAGAGACACTGGCAGCTCCACCTGGAACTGAGAGGCAGAAGAGCCAGTTACATGTGATAAAGCAAAAGGCATGGCAGAGTTCAAGTGTTTAGTTTTTCTGATGTCTCATGAAGCCATCAGATGGGCCAGGTACCAACTCCAAGATCTGGATACCGGAGACTGATTTAAGGCAGTGAAACCAGACAAAGCAGAAGAAAAATTCACTTTCTGTCTATGTACTGCTGGAACACAGCAGCCTAGAAGGACAAATTTTGAAGTGTTCCAATCCTTTTGTACATGGCAGTAACAGCTTTGTTACAGCTGTAATAAAATACCCATTTATCTATGGCTGCAGGACACGGTGCCCCTGCAGATCTCGCTATTGCCCTCAGCCCTGCAATACTGCGACAGATTGTGTGAGAGCTCCTGGCCCTTTCCAGCACAAAGGCAGCTGCAGTTTTTTGCTTCACAAACTGATTCAGCCAAAGCACAACTGCTGATGCTCAGAAGGTAGGCGGGTATCACAATATGCAGAGAGATGAAGCTGTGTAAGAATCTTGCTTAGTCACCTATAAATCAGTTTAGCATAACCACTTGCCTCTCTTGCATTCAGTGTCTTAAAGGGCTTCTCTGACCTCCAGTCCCACAGTGACTTCCCTGGTCTTCACGTGGGAAAGGAGAGACTATGTCCCACTTGGCTTCCCTCTGCTCTTCCTTTCACTTTGCTGTTCAAGAAGAAAAATAGTGGAAAAAAAATGCTGCTTCAGGATTCAGCTTATGTTGCCCTTCTCAAAGTCATCAATAAATCAGAAAAGAGCATAGAAAGGATTTGGGCCACAATTTTTCTATATCACCCAGTTTCCAACTATCAAGGTCTCTTTTACTGCACAATTCTGAATAAGCTCTGAAGTAGTGACCTGACAAAGCAGTCCTTAGGGGTTCCTGTAGCTCCCTTGGCTCTTCTTCCTTTGATTCATTTTAATGAACTATACAGCCTGAAACATAAATTGCAACCTTATTTTTTCAGCTAATCCCATGATCAGATTAAAATCTTGGCTGCAAATACACTCAGTCCTTTTGGAATATGGCATTTATGGCTGGATCAATCACAAATTATGAAAAACTTCCTAAAGCTTTATGCATGTGGGATTTCCCTCCCCCTTTCCTTAAATAATGAACTGCAACAATCAGAAGTCTAAATGAGCTAAGGTGACATCCTTTTAGAGTAACAAAAAGGTCACACACTCAGCCCTCTCCCTTTTAGAACCTCTCATAATTTTTCACTATCTGCTAGTCTTTCATAACTTTATCAGCCAAATTATGTATACTTTTCCCTTACACACTGGAAGTCTCCAGAAATTACACGAAATATAGATATGGGAGCCTATATTTACCCATGTGACACACGAGGCCAAAAAATCATGTTAAAGGAACTTTGAACTAAGTGTTTATGTGGCACAGCACGTATCTGAACCGGTCCCAAAAGACACAGAAATATATAGAATCCAGTTTTTAAACCTCAGATTGTTTTTCTGAAGCTTTTGCTTTTCTCTTAGTACTCAGACTGACTGGCCCATTGAACTTTCAGAGATCTATCTGAAATGAGGTGTGAAGAAAAATATCCTGGAAAACCTCACCATAATCTGTGTGCTGTTATTAGTTATTTATTATTCATAAATGCTCTTTTCTGTGGCTTTAGGAGTAAAAAGTTGGAAGCTGAGAGTCAGGCAACAATTTCAGTTCAAACTAGGTGATGTGTCTGTTTTGTTTCCTTCTGGGAATCTCGGAGCAAAGCCAGGACAGCTGCGTATCCCAGAAGAACCTTCACAAGCAGAGTGCTCTGGCTGTTGGTTTGGTTTTGTTCTCTGAAAAAGTTCAGGCCTTCAGGGGAAGATCTTTTGAATTTGACTGCACCTCTACGGGGATCTGAGACCTCAGTTGCCCTTGCAGAGCCTTTTGTAGCAAATATGCAGGATCGTCAGCTTCCACAACCATTTCCTTGTCTGACCTGACAGTTAAATACCACCACCCCTTCTCCTGAGAAAATTTCTTAATGAAAGATGAGAGACTACATTCCAACTTGAAAAATTAATGCTCCACCAGTAACACCTGAGAGCTCAAAGCATGAAAAGGTGAACCAGCAAACCAGCTTGCATCCAAAAGGAACAGGCTTTTCAAATATTTCTGTCTTGGAACCATTCATATCTTCCTGAAACTTTGAACTACACTAGGCTCCAAAGTCCCCTGCGTTCATAATCGTTAAAAAGGAGACACATTTGGAGAATATGCTCCTGTACTGAGCTCCTAGGGTATCTGACAGATGTCAGGCTATGTAGTCTCCTTAAATCTGGATGAAAGACATTACTGAGACCTCTTCTTGCTCAAAATGCCTGCTGGGAACCTGTGCCTGCACTGCACGAGAGTTTAGGGAAGATTTAGGCTTTACGGATACAAAAAAACTTAAGAAAAGTTGTATGGGAAGATTCAAAGATCATTCAAAGATCCAGAATCCTGTGTCTAGATGCCAAGGGTAGAGTGCAAGTATAAAACAACCATACAGGGAGTGATACTTCCCTATTATATCTCCTGATTCACCAGCGGCTCAGAGTCTTCCAGAGCCAGAGGTGATATACACACACTCAGTGGCCTTTGGCAAACCAGTCTTCCATTAATGTACCTAATTGCTCTGAGAATTTACGTACCTGCTCCAACACAGTATTAACTTTTGATATCCACAACGATAAATAGTGGAGTTTCACAACTCGGCTGAACTGCTGTGTGAAGAAGTACCTCCTTTTAGTTGTCCTAATTCTTGCATGTGACCATCTTACCCGAAGGTGGCTCATTCTCACACTAAATTCCCATGCCCCTTCTCCAAGCCACTCATCACATTGTACATCTCAATCATACCCCACCTCAGCTATCTCTTTGCTGTCATAAAAAGTATGAGTCCATTTATCCATTCTCACACCCCCTCTTTTTCAGCACTGAAAGCCTGTGCTTTTCCCAGTTGTACTGTCCCTTTTTGAAAGGGGGGGGGGTGTCAAAACTGGATAAAGTGTTTAAAATGTGGGTGCAGAACAGATTTATACAGCCACACAGCAATGTTTTCTGCTTCATTCTACAGCTCTTTCCTAGTAATTCCTCCCATTCCAGCCGGGTTTTGGTTTGTTTTTGCTTTGCTGCTGAATTGACAATGTAATGGATAGTTCTATAAAACCACTCAGGAAAGAGATCTTGGAGTTAATAGCTAGTTCAGAGACCATCACCGAGTGTGTTTTTCCTCCCATGTGCATCACTGCACATTTAGCAACAATGAATTTCATCTGCCATTTTGTCAAAGTGTTTGACAATACGAGCTTGGGGATCCATTCCTGCAAACTTGCCTTGCCCTGCAGGGTTTGCTCTGCTGAATTCACCAGCAGGCTGCTTGGAGCTCTCAAACCAGCACAGGGAGAACAAATCTGCTTGCAAACTGCACCGACACAGAATAACTAATTCTAATTAAAGAAAAACGTTGCCTAAAAGCAGACGTACAGTGAGGCTGCCCTTCAAAGTTGTAGGAAGGAACTGGTGCGTTTGTTCCACCATCTGTCTTCTCAGCATGGGAGCATGGAGACTTGGAAAGCACATGGTCCCAAATCAACACGGCTTTTACAACCTCCAAAACATGGTGCAAATGCACATTAAGACAGAATACGAATGGACAAGCCCTCAAAGAGGCAATGTATCATGTTATTATGTTAGCCCTACAACCCCATTTGACATGATTTGATATACCATGTAGGCTGCTTTTCTGATTCAGTGCATTTTCTCAGTGACAGCTACGCCCCTCCCTCGCCCCCCCCCCAGTTTAAGAAAGCAAAAGTGACTCTTATGGTTAATCTGTTTCTCAAAAAGGTACTTGCTTTCTCCTTTTGAAAAGGAGAGTGTCCTGTGTTTCTGCTGAAGGCAAGTACAACTAATGTGAAAGACAGTTGCTTTTGGACTGTTGATTCAAAGTACCTCAGAGAGAGGAGTCATCTCAAGGCAGTGAATAACACCACAGCTACGAGCCTCTATAAAATATTAAAAAGCCTGCAGTCTGAGAAAGGAGTGTTTAGTCATGTCACAGCTCCATGGTCTCCAACATGACGGAGTTGTTAGTCATGAAAGATGCATTCCAACATGAGTGCTCTAATTCAGGAATTAAGCTTTGCTCCAAAATCAGAAAAACTGGGTTTAATTTTGGTGGAACTTGGGTGGTTCAAGCTCTTAAATTCATATTTGTGGCAGTTATAGAAAAAGGCCTTGTTTTAGATCTGTCCCATATCTGCTCTGTCAGGTTAATAGTGGCAAACCCGTCTGTTTAACAATCGAGACTGAATAAGAGACCTCAAAATTTAGCCCACAGATAATCTGGGTTATCCTTCCTGCAGGAAAAGTCACAGCAGTAGATACACAAGAAGCCTATGACCTTATCAAGGGCTGAATCACCATGGATGCAGACAACCCTTAATTGTGGAGTATTCAAAATTCAGGTGAAAATCCCAAGGCTTCCTTTGAGAGAAGGACATAGTGTTACCATTCCCTAATCGCAATCACCCAGCTGACTGCAGAGGTACTTGCTGTAATACTTACACCGAGCAGCATCTGTCCGCACAAGGGTACGCACACCCACAAGTTCAGAAGCAGGGCTTGATTTCTGGAAATTCAGATTTTCCCAGAATCTAGTGAGCCGAAGGCTTCACAGACACTGACTAGTGTCTATTTATTTATTTTTTACTGTGAGCATCTGCAGTTGGCAATATACAGGGTAATAAAATGCAGCTAGAGAGTATGACTTTCAGGAAAGGAGAATGCTATAGCTCCCTCGTATGGCATGATTCATATCCTTTTTCATGATTATTTTTAACAGTAACCACTCTATTCTAATATTTCATTAACTTTCTTCATTTAGTCAATTAGTTAATCTGCAGTGACAATCTCGGGGAAGCTGCACTTTTTTGTGTGCCATGCCATTCTGTTATTCCTTAAATTAGAGATGTCTGACCACACGAATACTGGCAATGATATAAATTACATTATGAAAAAAGAAGGATACAACTCATAAATTGGGCAAAATAATTTATGATCTTTCAAAACACAATAATCTATCTTGTAACAAGTGCCTTCATGAAATGTCATCCAAGGGTTGGATGGCCCAGTTCAGGACCGCTTTGGGAAAAGACCAAATGCAAGGAGACTGGCACTTTTGCCTTGTGAGCTTTGTCAGTACAGAGGGTAATGGGTTTCATGGGGGTCTCTCTGACACTTCTTGCTTTCGGAGCCACCTTCCCCACACCATTGCTCTTCTTAATCTCTTCAATCCCAACCGTTGTTATACTGCCCTTCAAAGCATCTGCTTGAATGGCAGTCTACAAAACATCACTACAGGCAATGAAGCTGATAGCATTATGTGAAAAGGGCTATTAAATCACCATTTAAAAAATAATTTTTAACCTACACTATTGGGGTCACTAATTAAAAATCAATTCCTTTCTGTGTTGCAAATCTGACAGTAATTCTGCCTCCAATGGGTACAGCAAGATTAACAACACGTCAGGTAAATGCAGCTGGGAAATGACATTTTCATTAGTGATTTATTGGGTGTGAAATTTCCACCATGGTGAAATATTCATGAACAATGCAGGTTAGAATGTCTCCATAAATATCCACGTTACTAATTACTGCTGAAGCCCACACTGGATTAAATGTTCACAAAGCAAAGCATTCACAAGTCACAGGAGAATTATCTAGGACAAGACTTTTAGGGAGAAACCAAAAATACACAAAACCCAATAAGCAGCAAAGTAAGAGGTTTTCTGCTAATCACAGCATATCGCCTTTCCCATCCCCAGAAAAAAAAAAAAAAAAAACCAACAAAAAAAACCAACACAAACCAAAGCAAAGCAATACGGTCTCTATTAGCCGTTTGCCCTGCTAACGAAGAGTGCCAGGGACTGATCCTGGCCCTGAAGACCAAGTGGCAGAAGAGGTACCAGCTATTTTGTGTCCACATCCCTTCAGGCCAGAGCAAACCGTGTCCAGGCGAGTGCTAGTCAGAGCTGTGTGACCACCCAGGGTCCAGTACTCAAGAATACTCACTTGCTGTCTCTTCATTAGCAGCACGGACTTACCAGCAGTGCCAGGGCTGGGTGGCCTCAGCCCTGTCCCCTCTCACGCTGCTCCTGCTCCATCCAACGATACCCACAGCAGCCGCAGCACCGACTGCAGGGCAGAGCCTGCTTCCTTTCAGCACATGGCTTCCGTTAGTTGCTGCTATTATAGTGAATTACAGGAAAGTTGAATTGTCACAACATCCAGAAAGGTTCAGGTAGGCAATACAAACCCAGCAAACGGAGACCTCCAGCTTTTTCAATGAATCTTTGAGTAAATGGTAGTTAGCAGAGGGACTAATTGAAACAGACCATGTATTTTCTACCTGCTGATTGCAGGCAGAAAAGGTACCTGCTCTTGGGATCATCAGCAATTGGTATATAAGCTTGTGCTGGCTTTTATGGGGAGCCAGATCGGGGCCCGCGCACTTCCAGAATCTGCAAAGGTGAATTTAAGCCACGTTGGCTTCTAGTCACTGGTACTTTGGTGGGGTTTTTTACTTTTAATGAGGTCACATCATAGATCTGCATTAAAGTACAATCATTCCAACACTCACAGAGAATAGGTACACTCTCCAGTGGGAGCGACTGGAGAGGAGGCCACCAAGGAGTCCTCGGGTTGGGACGGAGACCTCATAAACTACTTGTGGTGTTGACGGATTGGTAACATGGTGCCCCAGACATAAACACATTTTGCCTTAACATGAACATTTGTGGGCAGAAAGATAAATCTAGATTGTTGATTAAACAGGATTTTCTTTTTTCTTCCCTTTTGTACAAATCTTCCACGTGATAAACTGCTGAAGCCAATGTAACTTCTCTGTCAAATTTGGTACTCGAAAACACCAAATCTTCTCTAATGCTTGATACTTTCCACTGGTACAGCTTTAATAGTATTCATTTTCAGTGGAATGAACTGCATTGGGTAATGAGGCCCAGAATTGGAGAATAAATAGATGGCCACAGTTAATAATCTCTTAGGTCTTCTCTGGCATTTGATAGCCCCTGAATAACAACATGCAAGACATTTAGAGAGAAGCACAATCCTCAGAGTACTTCATGTTTTGTAGATTGGAAGCTCCAAACTGTTTAAAAATAGCTTTATAAAATCCAATTTTACACAGTTTGGACTAAATAGAACAAACTAAAGCAGCCGATGAAAATGCAGAAGCAGCAAGTTTAAGCGAATTGAGCCTCAGAAGCTGTTGGAAGATAATGGCTTCAGGAGTAATCCATTCTGGTCACTGCCAGCCTTACACCAGGGTTTCTACATCTCTTTTTAAGCTCATTGTTAAAAGCCTCACTACATATTACTAACATTGTTGTTGCTGACTAAAATGCTTAGTAATGACACAAACATCACTCAAAATCAAATTATCAGATGTACAGACAACATACTCTAGAATTTAATAGTGTGTTAAATGATTGCGGGGAAATGTTCTGTGAAGTCAGTGAAGCAGCAGCAAAAACTAATTCAATTCTCAAATGAGTAAAAGTGAGAAACTGTTCTTATAAAACCAATATTGTAAAAATACATGCTGGCACACACCATGGACTTCTAGGGGAGGGAGAAGGAATTTCTTTCTCTAGCAATAAATATCTAATTTTGATGACTGAGGTAGTTCACCTTGACTCAAAACTGCTCTGTGTGCCTGTAATAACAGTGTCCAAAATAATTTTATGAGGAATGTCATGTTCAAAATACCAGTCACGATTCAAAACTATTTATCACTATCTGATGAACATATGGATCTCGAGTTAAATGAAAGTCATCTTAAATTTCTGGAAACTGTTAAAGAGCAAGAGCAGAGCCTTTCTCTTATCTTCTGGAGCAAACAGCATCCTGGCATAAAACTTGCCCAGAATGTGAAGGGTTTCACATTGCCCTAAATTGGTTAAACGCGTACCAGTCGTCACTTAGCTTTATCAGCCTTGTTCTGGCAGCACATTCTAGGTGAGCTACCAGGCAGGAGAGAAAACCACAGCCACTACCTGCTTCCAGAAACCTCACATCAACAAGAAAGAGTTTTCAAAATACATCACAGGAAAGTCAAAATCAGCCACAAATACCTTGATGTGTCAGCTCCGAACTTCTTCAGTTACAACAACCACAACATTTTCTGCTTCTTTCCATTGCCCGAAAGTTAGAGCTTGTTTATGCTCACTAGGAATGTCCTTTGAATAACAGCTACTACCTGTCCTTCCACATTACCATCTCATAAGATCAATAGCAGGGCTGTTTACAGAAAAGTCAGGGTGGATGTGGGTAGTTCAGTCTTTGCAAAGTAGATCTAGTTTTCTCGTGACCATTTAACATTATCGAGTGTTGCCTCAGGTTGAATGCCAGTGCCCAAGACTGTACATAAAGAGGATTTCTTCCTTCCATTTCTGTTGGTACTCATATTTTATACCACTGCCTTAATGTTTTTTTCCTTTCTTACTCCTTATTTGAAACATTTGTAGTATATACTGTTGCTTCATTTGAAACTCTGGAATACAGTATACAGATTTTACAATGAAGTCACATCACGAGAAATCTTCTGGCTTTTATGGTGTTGCTCCAAATCCACAGCAGTCTTAATTGAGACTGAGGCTTTCTTTAACTCTTTATTTTGAACTCCAAGGGCTGAACTGTTTAAACAGTTAAAGGACTATCAGGAAGCTTGTGCTACTCACTTCATCTTTAGTCTTGTGTTTCTGCACCCACTGAGCTCCGCTAACGCATAACAACTGTCGGCAGTATGAAGTATTGAAAATATTTTCTTTAACTCAGAAATTCTTACTTATCATACTTCTAAAGAAGAACCCTTCCTGCCAACATCTTAATTTCCTCTAAATTTACCATTAATCTCAGTGTTTAAGTAAAACTGAAGGAGATGATTAAGGAATGGCTCACCTGAACCCTAGATGCCCATGCTGATCTGTGGTGCCCATGTAATCAAGGACCAATTCTTGTGACCATCACTGATTTGAGATAAGGTGGAAGTAAGACCCGTGGCAAGATGGTGGTATGCTACCGAGGTAGGTGTGGTGAACTAAAAAGAAATGATCACTTCTAAGATTCTTCACAGAAGAAACCACTCAAATTAGAAAAATCAGTGAAGAGCAGGTTTAGGTTTTGCCATCTGATCATGTGATTAACAATTGTAAAGAAGCACAAGTGGAAGTGATAAGGAAATAAGTAAGCAGCCAGGTGCAAAGTGCCTGTGCCACTTCTGCCTGGTTCCCACTTGTGCATTACAACTATTTCTACTTGTGTACCCTATACCTAAAGGTACACTGACACCATACATACCACTTCTATCTGATGCCATTGCTAGCATTTGTGTCTTTTAATGAGAATATTGTTAGAAATGAAAAACTGTTCACAAGATGAGGACTTGTATCCAGAAAGAACTTTTATAGCTATTATTCACATTTAAAATGAAAACTGTACCTGGACTTTAATATGTTGGGAATTATATCAACCTCAAAAACTACAGAACTTTTAACTGTCTCAGAAACATATCACTGAATGAATGAAACCACCGTCTTCTGTATTAAAGGATTACAATAGGTGGTTTTTCGGATCTCATGTTATTTCTCTTGGAGAAGGGTTTTAATGGTGCTTAGAGGTTAAGTAGCATGTAATTGAAAAGACAGAATAAAATGATGAAAGTTTTAATAAAAGACATGCCAGAAAAATAAGAACACAAATCTTGTTATAAACAAGAAAGCATAGTGTGGTTGAACTTTATGCCTCTTATATGCTCTTTTTTTATTAATGTTTTCTTTACAATGCTCAGCATGCCCTTAAAGCATTGAGCAAGTCAGAGCATTCACAGTGGCGCTGTACATTAGCTAAGAATGGCTGCTGCAGTGTTCCCCACCTGTAATAGAAATGGAGTTTTATAAACAAATAACAGCAAAAAAGCTATGAAGTTCCACACCTTTGTGCTCCCTAGTTTATACAGAGTTGGTTTCTGTGAACTGGCACACAACACCAGAAATCTCACTCCTACTTATGCATTCATCCGAGCCTGCAGGTCTGATGCTCCATGCTGAATATCCCACCAACACCACGATCTCATGTCCCTGCACTAAATACCAGAAGGCAGCACCCAGGAGAAGGACCGTCTTCCCCCAGACCTGATGGGCTACTGTGGATCTGTAGTCCTACTTCTCCTCTCTCTTCTCCGCACTGCTACAGGCAGATTTCAAGCTCTGAAAATGCAGGGCAGGTGCCGTCCCTCTGCTCTCCTGGATGCAAGCACCACCATTTCAGCTGTGCAACACTAAAAATCCCCCTCTATTTTTGCACTCCCCAAAAGTGACTATTGCAGAGCATCTAGTAGAAGTCTCAAACTGAAGAAACCCTCTAGTACCTTAAGAAAAACATTATAGTCCTGGATCTGTGGCTTTGGTGAGCAAAATACCAACACCAATGGAAAGACATTTATCACTGTTGTACAGAAAGGGAGCATCTCATGAATGTTAACAATATTCCAACACTGCTGAAAGCATGCAGTTGTCACACACAGCCCTCCCCTCCGCAGCAAACAGTAACTGAGAAGAAGATACAGACAGGATCTGAACCGAACCCACCCAGAGTTGGAGAAGAATCTCAATTCATTTTACTTATTGCATATTATACTTTAAGTTTAGTCTTTCTTGCTCCTAGCTCTTACTAAACCGTTATTTAACTTCACTGGCCTACTAATAGCAAAATTCTAAACCTTACTATTTTGCTGAACTGTCCAGCTTCTAAAATTATCCCTGATGAAAAGTATTCCCTGGCTACTTTCTGTATTTACGGGAAATGGGCAGTGCGATTCAACAGATAACACACAATCCTTTTGATAGGATGCTGTAAACCATCTTCCCAGAAACAGAATTCATTTGCTCTCTAACAACGGCATCTTTTATGTCATTTATGGACTCAATAAATAAGATTTCAGAGAGACCTCATAGATATTAGATATTTTGTTTTGGGGTTCTCAGATGGAATATTCAAGAATATTGATTTCATAGTGCAGTTACATCGTATTCCCAAACATCAAAACACATTCAAATGTTTTCAGGTGGACATCAAATGCCCATTAGTTTGTCCATTAGCTACTTTCTTATAAAGACAGCTTTTCTAAAAGTGCTCAAGACATTTAGCAACACAAATCCTAAGGACTTTTAATTACATTATATACCTGTCCCTGTCTGGCATGTTTGAAAATAAATAAATAAAATACATAAAGACAAACAGAACAATAACTCAGGAAGGTCAGTCCCACAGTCAGTAATCAACGCTTTTGTTCAATTCTCACCCCTGCCACCAGCTCTGTTTCTAGCTATGGGCCACTCACCTTTTCTCTCTTACAGCTGGTATAATATTCTGATAAGGGGAAGCTGATCAGGAAATACCTAATAGGCACATCTGGGAAGAGGCAAATATGCTGGAAACAATTGCTGCATACATCAAAGGTTAAGAAAGACTGATTTGGGAAGCAAACAGTATACTTAAAAGTCTACGTAGGAAAAAAAAAAGACAACTCCAAAGGAGAAGGTAGGGAGAACATGTGGTCCTTCTAAAGTCAATGGGAATTTTGCCTTGACTTTACTGCAGTCAAGTTTTCCCCATTAAACACACACGGATCCTGTATCCAATCTCTAAACCCGTTCTATCAGATGCAGTATCACAGTTCTTTCTACTTTCTGTACCTTCCTTACCTATTTCACAACTTGGGATAAAAGCAGGATACAAGGGGAATGCTGAAAACCTGCAATCAGTGTGCTGCAGAAGAGGCAGATGTGCTGGCATGTGCGAGTCAGGATTGTTTCAGTTTGTAATATAATCTTTTATAAAGACAGAAAGACAACTCCTGCAGCTTTCACATTTTCTGACACAGCCAGAATCCTTCAAAACCTGGCGTGCTCAGAATGTGATCCCAACTTCCATGTATTACATTGATTTTATAATTGATTATATTCCAAGGGTCAGTATCTGGAAACCTGTAAGACATAATTTTTTCAACTGATTTTTCTCCCTAGACAGCTGCTGCTTACAACCTCCGACTTTTTCCAATAGATGATGACAGCACAGTGAACGATGGCTCAACTATTGCAATCATTCACTTCCACCCTGTGGGCTGCAATCCAAAACTTTCCTATACTTCATTTTTTCAACACAGTAAATAATTATTGGGAAGAAAGTGTCCAGATTTCCACTACTGTGAGTGTACTTAATTGCTAACCAAAATGTTGCAAGGGGTGATTCAAAGACATCTGGCATGAAGCGATGTGCACTCTCACTACTGACCACCTTTCCCACCACTCAGCAGAAGTTCATCTGAAGACACATCTTCCATTTGCAGCTCAATACTTCCAATACCTTGGTATTTTAAAGCCTGTTTTTTCCAGGCATTCACTGCCTTATAACTATACAGCTAAGAATCCAAAGTCCACTAAAATCAATTGGAGTCTTCCCACTGACTGTGCGATTTTAGATTTAACCCCAGAAAGATTTGGCTGGCAAGACCAAGCTTTCACACAGAAGTATGGTTCTTCTTATAACCTGAGAGCCAGTTACTGTTTGGTAATGTACATTTACTAGTCACAGGCAGCACGGAGAATGGTGAGGCTGAGGATGTGGCATTTAGGAATATGTGTACAGGGTGCAAAATCATACATCAGGAATAAATGACTAACTGCTTGCAAGTGTGTTACCTACCCCTGCTCATGTCTCCCAAGGAAATCCATATGGGCAGTTCCCACGAGTCACCTTCACATATATGCCCCAGCAAAGCCATTGCCAGAGTTGCATGCTGCACAGCCCTAGAGCAAGCAGGGGCTTGAAACAGAGAAAAGCCATCAGTGAAACACTGGGAAAAGCTAAGAAATGAACCGATGCAAAGAACAAAAGACTCTTAGCAATGGCCTGCGAAACCCCTGCAGCTGCAGGACAAGCAGCAGCAGTAGCCCCTCTCCCCTCCCAACATGCTTGCAACACGTTGGAAGGAGCTAGTATTGCCTCCTGCAGGTAAGAACACCTTACTTAGCAAGTCTTACTTGTTCAGGGATCTCGGAGGCCTTGCAGATGATGACTTCACTTAGCAGGGAAAGTCTTGCCCTCCAAGCGTGCCTCTGCGTGCGAGAAGGCACAGGGCTAGTGGTTCCCTTCCCGAGCGTTGGCTCTTCCCCAGAAAGGGGATCTGTCTCTACAAGTGCAGAGGGATCACTTTGTAATTTGTAGTAACCACCACCATGCTAACTGGCTTTAATTCTTGACTACTTCTTCAGAGGTTACCACTGCACCTTAGCTGGGAAATATTTTGCTGTGATTAATTACTGGTTTCGAAAGTACCAACTTTGTATTTACTGGGCTTTATGATAAAGAGCTTTAAACCCATAAACCTTAGCATTTTATTCATAGTAGGATAGAAGTCCAGTTATAGTCCTCTAGTGCAAAACGCATTATACAGACCTACGGGAAACCAATTCCTGCTCCAAGGAGTTTACAATTTAAATCTGTGATTGAACACTTGTTCACATCCTTATCTTGAGGGATGGAGGTTGTTCCAAAGACTCTAAAGTGATTATTCATCCTATTCATGGATTCAAGAGCATGCATATATATTTGCACAACTGGAAAAGGCCACAAGAGTGGGAATAACAGCAGGTGGATGTAAAGAGAGATAATTGCAACTAATGCAATAAGCAGTGGCTACAGAACAGTAGCTACCTAGCTGTTGCTGAATATTTTATTGGCAGTACACTAGGGGCAAAAATCAAGGAGAGATTTGAAAAAGGACAATGTAGTGTTTTGTAGGCTTTAGGAAAGCTTTTCTTGTGCATTATTATAGGAAAAAGCATGAAAATGTCTGATGGAGATTGGATTAATAGCTTAATTTCTAGGGAGTATTAAATTACCTGGCACATTGTAGAAACATAATTTATAAGCAAAATGACATTAGCAATTTTCACAAAGCTTAGAGAAAGAGTCTAGACAAGAATTATTGTATTTGAATCCAAGGTTCACACTTCAGGACCATGTTTAACACCCATACCCTGTAATAGGATCCACCACACAGAGGAAGACATCAGCTTTCCTACTTTCTCTGACTCTGCTTTCATGCCAACAGGAGTCAGGCTGATTGAACAGCGGGGCTGGGAAATAACAGCCCAGGGGAGCCGCACTGCTACTGAAGGTCAGTGCAATCCCACTCCAGCTGCACCGGTTGTGGATTATACAGCATCATGAACTGGGCAGGATCCTTTTGCAACATCATCCATCACTAAAATGCATTAGAGAGATGGAAGCTAGAAAACAACATAAAAATCTCTTTCTGCTAAATGATGTTATGGACTGTGGGTTTCCTTCAGATGTGTCAGTATTTTACTTTTAGAGAGATGCTTCACTGTTGTGGCTAAAACAAATGTTGCAAGCAATAAAAATATTACAAGGCTACAAAGAGCCATTTCTCAGCTTGCAGAGGCCATGCAGCTGAGATCCGTGGGCAGAGGACAGGAGTTGTGGTTAGCTCAGAATTACTTCAGACTCAGGGAAGAGGGTAGGCTTTGCCATTTTCTTCTCTGCTGTATTGCTTATTGAACATTCGCATTTTAAATTCCACTTTACTTCCCAGTTACCTAATTTCTAACCCTCCCTTTTTTTATCTACTGTTTGACGTTCTCGCATTTTTCAGGCCATCAAGAGGTACAGACAACATTGCCTGCCCTTTTAACAGGTGTTCTGGGATTTTTAGCTGTAAATCTTGCCCACAGAGAGCTGCATCAGGGTGATGAGCACCACTGATAAGGGGGTCTAGCCATCCTACAAAGATAAGAAGACAAGCTAGCAAGAGCCTAAGAGTGGCATACAGGCATTATCACATAAAGAGTAGCATGACCCTTCAAGGAACGCAGGAAGGTCACACCTAGCCCCAATCGCTCTGTGATACCACACAGCTGCTTGCAGAGTGTCTGTACCAAATCCTGTACCGTCTTTATGCACAAAAATATATTTGGCTGGTTGACGTGCTCTGGGCAGCTTGTTGGGTTTGTTGGAAGGTGCCCTGTCCCGTGTTTGCAGCAGGAGGAGGTACCGTCTTGGGCAGCTCTCCACCCCGCTGCACCGCACCGCACAGCCACGCCAGGGAGATGGGGAGCACAAAGGGATTTCAGACCTGCCAATGCTATAGCAGGACATACTGCAGCGCTGGCCTGGAGAGCTGCTGCGAGGCAGGGCTGAAAGCTAGAAACAGTACAGCAGAAGGAAGAAGGTAATAAATACCTGGTGGAGAAGAACTTCCAACTGTTGGTTAGCTGCTGAAAAAAGGCATCAGGACTGTCAGTCTTTAATGTCTTTATAGTCAGTTGTGGCTATGCAATGCAGTTCAAGAGCTGCTGATACAATTTATTTTAAAATATTCTGAATGTAATGCTAAAAATAATGGAAAACATAATTACCCACAAGGAGTGCCCTTTCTAATAATCTTTAAAACACATTCACACTTAATGCCACCTTTTTAAACTTCTGCAAAATGCACTCAAGCAATGGATTCTGTGCAGCAGGGTATTAATTTAGCACTTTAGTGCCAGTCTGGTTTTGCTCAGTTAACTTTAGGCTATTGCTGGTTTATTGCGTGAATAAATTAGTCGGGTCCTATTTATTGCATATCTTTATTTGGCTTTACATCTTTCTTCTAAGCGCTGAGGGTGAAGGGAGGCAGCTGAGGCTCAGAGACATGGTGAACTGTTCGACACGTCAAGATGTTTGACTCTGTTCTGATCTGTTGGCCAAAACCACGAACATCACAAGCTGCGTTTTATCATCTAGGAAGTTTGTGATCTGCAGGGGGAAGCCAGCTGCCTGCTCATAAGCTGACTGATCACAGAAGAACATGGTTCCACTAAGCAGCAGCTTACTGTAATGGTTCCTACTGGCTTGATATGGTCTTTTCAGCATGAAGATCGAATCAATGTCCCAAAAGGTAGAAAATCTTTGAGAGCTCTACATGAAAGAAATAAAATACCTCACTTGGTAACTTTGAATAAAACACACCTTTAAATGCTGATGGAGCCGTTGGCTTTGCTCATTCTTTAAAAAACCTGCCAATTTCAGCAGCATTACTTCTCTCTCCCCTGACCTAGAAGTGATTTTACAGCCCAGCCTCTGTCTTTGCTCCACATTGGAGCATTCTGGAAATGGAAGAAACATTAAAGTATTTGGGTGCCAGCAGCACATTGGCGGTAATGTGATTCAAGGATCTCTTAGCAACAAAGAGGGGCTGGTTATCCCCACAACACTGTATAAATTTTGACAAGGAGCCACGCTAAAGATGGGGGTCTGGGTAAGCCACAGCCTTAGGGGACAAGAGGAGACCCACAGCAATGCTATCTGGTCACCTCCTGGCAACGCTCCACCCCCCTCCCCCCTTTTTTTTTTTTGCCAGATTTTAATGTTATTTTTAATTCTACATGAGCTCATGGCCTGGCACATCCAAGTGTGTGAAAGCCCTGGCTATCCGTAAGGAAGTGTTGAGCCCTCACTCTGCATTAGACCACCTGAAACCAGTGGCGCTTCAGTGCCATTCCCAGCGCTGGTTCTGACCAGCTCGCGTTCAGCCAAGGAGTCCTCCCTCTGCTGTCCCTTCTGCAGTGCCCCCTGCCCAGGGAGGGCGGCCTGGGCACAGGGACATCACACCTCGGGTCCTACACACCCCACTGGGCTGTTCGGGCTTGGCTAGCGTGGCACGGGGTACCACCATGCCAGCATTTCAATTCAGCTTTAGATTGGAAACGTGCAGAGAGCCAACACAGTACAGTGTGGAAATAACGGCAGAAAGGTGGGAAATTTAATGACAAGAGGCTCCAAGTCCACAGATTCAGCAATGCAAGCTCAGGATCAAAGGTCTGCTCAAGACTCCTGGCTCTCCCACTGACTTCCAGCACACTCCAGAGCGGAGTACCAATACCTTCTGTGCGTCTTTTTATGCAGATATGAAATGGCTTAACATTTCCTGGAGCGGTAACAGCAGGTAACGGTAGATTAGAAGAACACAGACAACCAGCCACAATACAACTTCTGTCTAAAAATGCAGAGCCTTCTGCAGAGCCAGAGCTCAAAGCTGAAATCCACAGGATGCTTTCTCTTTGTTTCACTGGACACTGAATCTTCTACTATTTACATCTAGCAGCATTTCACTGATCATATTGGTGGCAGGGAGACGGGAAAGAAAGGAGGAGTAAAAAAGTACTTTTAAAATTACATTCCTCTATAAAGTCACTTAAATATGAGAAATATATATATTTTTAATTGTATCAGTTTAAAAAAAAAATCCATTTGGCAAAACCTTCTGAATTCCTCAAGTTCTGAGCTTTAAATAGAAGCCCTAAGTAAATAGTTTTACCTGTTTTGTAGCCCCTACCATATAAACAAGAAACAAGCCTGCTCTCATACGAATCCTGGGCTGCAGCAGCTGCTAAATCCCTCTCCTCTAACGACTTCTGCTGCCGAAGCAAAGTAATTGTTTTTAAATGCTGCTCAATACTTAGCAAAACTAAACTAAAGATTAATGGTTTATAGTTTTCATTTGTATTTCCATTAGAAACAAGAAAAGCAGCCAAGCAAATATCCAATTACCTCTGTGCATGACTTTCCTCTGGTCTGGTACAGTATGACCAAGCAAGTGTGTTCTGTGTTTTTCAAAGAAAAGGAAAAAAATCTGTCCTGCAACAAACTTGCCTTTACCCCTTTGAATCTTCGCTGTCATGAATATTCGAGCCAACAGTTTCTCTGCTGAGATTATTTATTCTGCTTGTAAGAAATAAATCAAACCCTGGGATGAGGATGTTATACACCCATCTTTCCCACAGGGTACGGTAACTAACTGGGTGTTTCCTCCTGATGCTTCTTCATAGTTCTATTTAGTAAGTGCTAATAAATAATATATATAAATAGTATCAGTTTTTTATATAAGAGAAGTTGAATTCAGTGCTGATCAGAGGATTTGGTCTCCCTGGCCTGCCAGCCAGTTTGGATTTGTACAGGAACACTGTGGCTGGGGTCATTTCAAGGTTTAAAGGAAAATTTTAAGACTCCCAACAAAAAGACTGCTTGAAGCAACTGTTCATGCTTGAGATGTCTCTCTGCTTGCGTGACAGTGACTGGGCACAGCAATTTACTTCCAGTTGACATTTTGCTATTGTTTTACATAAGAGGCCAAGTTGGGAAAAACACAGTGCACGCAGGTGACACTTCTTATATTTTGGGAAGATTTTAACAACTTTTTTCACTTTTACTATTACTCATGAAATTCATAAAGGACTTTGCAAGGAGTGTTTCATTCCTGTTAATGCGACGAGACAGGTGAAGAGATCACTTCATTTCCAGTGCGGATGGCAGCAATTACTTAACAGAAAAGAGAAATTTCATACAAAAATCATGGTGAGAATTGAACACAAGTACTCCATCCAAATGGAAGTTCCATTTATATACCTGCCCTGCAACAACTTCAAGTGGTGTTTGGCCAGAACCAGTTATCAGCTAACAAGATGAGACCTTTGATGGCCCACTCCTAACCAGGACCTCATGTCACACCTCTGAAACGTACCACCACCTACAGCAAGTCCATGCAAGCTTCAAGCGTTGGTTCAGGATGGAGGTAAAACCAAACAGCAGCTCCTGGGATGCCACCAGCACTCCCTGTAAGGTCCCTGGGTTTCTTTAGGAATCCTGTCTCGAAACTGACTTGATTTAAACTCCAAACTTTGAAGATCTGTTTGGGTAAGTTTAAAATCGTGAGGCTGCATTTGAACCTGACCAAGGGAAAAAATACGTAACTACAACACAACAAAATGCAAATCTTTGCATAAAATCTGCTACCCTGAACCACAAGTATAGGTTGTAAGAGATGGGAGCCTTGGGTGAAAGCACAGCAGTAGTTCTGTCCTTTTTCACACAAAAACTACCAAAATAAGTCCAACATAACCTTGGGCAACTTTTTATGCATTTTTCCTCCCTACTGGCACTGAACTGCCAGGAACACTGAAGCATTATACAACTGATTTATAAAATGCCATCACGATGGTCAGCCTACTTGCAGTTACCCTGCACAGCTATCTGTATCAGGTACTTGACTGCACAGCTACCCAGGTGTCCTTCCCTCCTCCAGCTCAGCTGGCCCACACAAGTGTTTCTGACCAACCAGAAATGCCTTACAAAATGGTTTTGCAAGTTTATAGATTAGATGCTCCAGTTTTTTAAAGCATTTACACAGTAAATTCTCATATTTTCATAATTTAAAACAATCTCAAAATCTCATTCCTTAGCATTTACATTATACTTGAAAACAGAGACATACTATAAAATGATAATAAACCAGCATTTTCCACTTAATCCTAAATTATTAAATACATTGGTTTTAAGGGATATTTTAAACACTAACTAGGAAAATAAATAAAAACCTGCACAGGCCACAGCTCTGCACAGCCTCCCCTTGAGGAGCAGGCATGCCCCAGGCTCTGTGCTTGTCTCTAGTCATTCTCCAGAAGCACAAAAGTATCTTCTTATATTCAAAGGGCTCATTTCAAAGCCATGTCTTAGTCTAGCAGAAGTTTACAACACCTTACACAGTGCTTCTGAGAGAGAGGTTGATAAAGGCAGTGGGAACAAAACAGAAAATGCAGTTTAAAAGATGAATCAAGGGATCAAGTTTCTGGGCCAGACTGCCTTTTCTTGTCTAGGGACTGCTTTGGTCCCGACAGCCTCACAAACACCAGCAGAAACAATATGCCAAGACCAAAGTTTTGCCTTAAAAAAGAAGCAAAGAACTTCTGTACAAATATTGAATTCTGTGAACAGATTTCTCTTTTATTAACTGCTTCAAAAAATCATTTTACAGCAAGCGTGTTGCATTAGCTCAGAATATCATTTGTCACACTGGACAACACCAGTGTTGGTATTGACTTTTCCCCTGCTGCTCACTGTAACTACGAATAAGATGTTAACTTGTCCTATTTAAGTGTTGCTCCTACTTTTACTCCACAAGCACAAATAAACAGAGATGTGCATAAATATGTACTTTTTTCTTTTTTTTAAATATGAAAATATATTTTCCAGGGAGATACATGTAAAGGTAGCAGGGATTCTCTTATTGCACTTAGTGTGAAGTAACTGAATCATCTATTCAGACATTCATATTTTCAGAACTTCAGCAATTACATCTATAGACAATTATTATGCAACACATATTAAAACCTGAGTACTGAAGTAGAACTCAATGCGAACACTTGAGAATCTACTCCCAATTCTCTGTGTGTGTGCAAGGGCAGCTGTGAAAACTTTCCTGACAGTATGTTCACTCTGGAAGCTCTTTTTAGGGGCCAGCTAGGATGCAAGGCTCCAAGAAATGCAACTCGTGTCACTGCGTGGGTCACTCCAGAAAAGGACCGATTTAGGCTCAGGACTACAGAATCCACAACGAGGTTTAGATTTCTGAAAACTACAACTCCTAAAGCCTCTGAAACCATTCAGAGATAAAAATGGAGCAGTAATGGAAGAAATAAGAAAATAATAAAACCACGAGTATGACACCTATTCACAGATGCCTGTAAAAATATTGAGCTATTATTACTGAACACATTTCTGACACAATACCAGTATCTTTCTAATACAACATTTCAGGATTTCAAATAAGAGTAGGATAATGTTATGTTAGTGCCTCTTGCAAACATATAAACTGCAAAAAGTTGATATTTCCTCTACAGAGGGAGCAAAGTACCTGCTGCCAATGGGTCTCTGAACCCTCCTACCCTGAGGTAAAGCATTTTGGTGAGAGAAAAGTTAACTTTAACCTGACATGTAGCTAAACAACTGGTTTTCAGTGTAGGAATGTATGAAATTGTTTTCTTTCTTTGATGCCAACACCTTCTCTATGGTTATCTCTACACAAGGAATAATAGGATGTAGGAGAGAGAGTTGCTGTAAGTGGGGATTAGAAGTAGTCTGTGGTTAAGGAACTGAGGTCAAGAGGTATAACAAAGAAGATAAAATCTGACTCGGGTCTGGTTTTTAGTTGTCCATGTAGGTACCACATAATGGGGAAGGGTTACCTTCAACACACTGTCATCGGAAGTTGGTGAGTCATAAAGAATGGAACTTGATAAGGAAAATGAAGTTCCCAAAATACAAATAGTTCATTAAAAAAACCCCAAAACATTTCACACTCAGTGACACCAGAGTAAAGGTAACTCATTCTATGCATTAGACAGTATCATTTCAATAGGCTGGGAGGGAAAGAGTATTTTAACAAACTAATAAAGAGATACAGATGATACAATTAGGTCAATAAAACCAGAAAGATGGAGTTTCATTATCCCATCCAATACTGCATACTGTGCAACCAAGTGTGTTAAATGAAAACTTCAGCTATATGATTTCAGGATGTTAAAAACAACATAATAACAACATGTACATGGATGACAATAATGGCACTGTAAATAGACATAAATTTTACCAATCAAGGCCACTAGAGTACAGCTGTCGTTAAATGCATAATAAAAAAACCCCAACTCAACAGAGTGGGAGAAAAAGCAAATCAGAGCTGCCTGGCTGCTCTGCAGGCACTGGTTGTGCTGACACCACGCAGAGCTTTAGCACATAAAATTAGGTACAGGCTTGTAGCACTGGACTCTCAGTGCATTTTCAGCTTCTCAAAAGTTTGTCAGTGCCTGTTGGAGACAATGTGGTTTCACATGTGATGTTTAAGCTGATCACTACAAACATTCATTTCTACTAACATAGAAGCGTTAATCTGAGGAACACAAAGGAGTTAGGGAGGGATACATTTAGGAAGTGTATTATTTTTTTGTGTGAGACGAAGTCAGCTAGTGCCATAACTGGTGATAGTCCAAGAAGTCTCAATAGCAGCAAAGTTTTCTATGTTAAAATATATGTCTACATTCTGCCTTCCGTGAATGTTCTACAGTATTTGTACTACTTGTAGCATAGCACAGGACATTAACTACATATTATTGGCAGAAATGCATTATCTGCACAGATGAAAGGAGGTACACCCTTGATAAAAGCAGTTGTTCATAATGACAACTCCATTCTCTTTTCCAGTTAGTCACAGATTTTCATAAGCAACACTAATTTTCCTTGGAATTAAATGGTGGACGTACTTCCAATAAAAACAGAGACATCTTTTGATAGGTCCTTCAAGCTGACTGCTTGACAAGTACCACAAATTGCTGTGTCAGAGACAAGATAGGAGATGAGGTGAGCCATCTGTCTGAACAAGTTTTGCAGAGTGTATTGGAGGAAACCTGCTTCTTGCATAGAAGAGAAACACAAACTCTACGTGTTGAGAGTGTTTCAGCTTGGTATGCTCATTTGGAGCAGAAGGGATTAAATGGTGACTGAAGGGTCTTCCCTTCTCTATTTTCTGGGTCAGTTCTCCAAAACAGCAAATAAATGTCACATGGGTCCTGTGATGATTCCCTGCATAGAGCCAAATTCCATTGCCATTCCACTGAAATCAATGAGGTGCACACTTTCAGGGTGACTTTAATATATCTAAAATGATATTAACCTCAGTATTTAAGCCATTTAAAATTATAAATAATTCTGACGTTTTTTAATAATGTTCACTTTTTCCCCAAGATGACTTCTTAGATTTTGACACACAACACGAGCCCGCACCACCCTGCCACATTACACAGCAGGCTGAAATGCAGAGAGGTAAATTGCAGCACAGCTAATGAGGCAGAGAAACCAACATCAGAACAAAAGTAGGCTCAGACAAAGATCGCTCCGTTTGGCTTTGACAACTCTCTCAACCTCCCCCTTTCCTCTTCACAACAAAAGAGAACTCTGCGGGTACTCGCTGGCTGGATGCAGCGCTGTGATGATGAAGCGGAGTTGCACAGTGCAGTCACTCGCCACGTCCTTCAGCAGACCCACCGTGGGCACGCAGGAGCCACGTGCAGTTGCGATGAGGTACCAGCCCACACGAAGGCTATACACACATCCAGCGTCCCTGGGCAGAAGTGCACAGGGCAGGGGGCTGTGACCTCCCCACGGGGTCCCCAAAGCCAGAGTCCCTGGTATCGGGGCATTTGCTGATGCTGGAGCTGGCAGTAGGCCAAGGAATCTGCCCTGAAGCATCTGCCGGAACCAGCTGGGTTCAGTAGTTTACAATCTCCCTTTCCCAAGCCTGGCACCGCCAAGCAGGACGATTCCTGCAGGTGAGCAACACCTGCTGCATCTGTTTGTGTAAAGAAACTGCCTTAAAGCCTCAGTCTGGCGCTGAAGCAGGTAGAAGATGTCACACGAGGACAAGAGAAGGGAAAGTTGTTGTGATGAGGAAATTACACCAGCTTCTGTCCAGCAGATTTACCAGGGATGGGAAAAGGCAGGGAAAAGGAACTTACCTCCCTCCATGGCACCCGTTATCGCAGCTGCACAGAACTGCCGGTAGGACTGGGGTTTGTCCTCCTCGCTCACTAGGGGTTACCCATCTGGAAAGTGCTTGCCGTAACATGCCCTGGTCTTCAGACCGACTGGCCACAGCCCCAGAGGTACAGGGTGGTCTGAGTTCGTGGTGCTGCTGTATTACTGTGTCCAGAAATCATGCAGCTTTCCCTCCCAATGGAAATGGGCTTCAAAACAAGGCAGATGATGGGCTCACTGGTTTAGTCAACACAGTATTCACAGCAAGTGAATCACATGAGGTTTCAGAGCCATCTGCTTCTCATATAGAGTTTGTTAAAGGTATTTGGGTGCAAGTTTTTGGCTCTTGTTCACTTTAAAGACCACTAATGAAGTGACAGGGAAGAACACCAGAAAAGGTCACCAAACCTCTGAAAACCCTCTCTCAGAAATTGCAGGCTGTACTACGCCTCCGAGTATTGACAAAGTACGAAATAGCTTCTCCAGAAAGAGCCTACCGAGAAAAGCCCAAGCACGGTTTTTGAGACAGATCATGCAGACAGTGGGGCAGTTTCATTCAGTAAATTGCGGTACCCACCCATCCCACAAAAAGGGGACATGGAAATGCCCTGCTTAGAATTTAGTAGCCAAAATTTTAAGGTATCCACTGAACAGCCAGTGTACCAGTCTACTTGCAAACAAGGAATTTTTTATTGAGTTGTCCCAAGGACCAGAATCCATCCAGATGCATTTACAAATAACACTTTAACCGATCAATTATTTTGCTCCTCCATCTGCATATAGGGCTAAAATGAGAGCTTCTGCTAAAGAAGTATCCTACCAACAATCAGTCATCCACTTCCCATTTAGACAGAAACTACCGATCAGGAAATGTTTTCCTATCAAATTTTTTGCTTGATATTACCAAGTACAGCAAAAATAAACAAGGATAAAATTATACAAAACACTCAGCAGATTACTCTCCTTTTAATGTGCTTTGATGAGGCGAGTCACCATCATAATGTTGTTTCAAAACTAATTTGTATGTTAAGTACAAATCAATTAATATCATCCTAAAAGCCATACAGAATTCCTTGCTTATGAAGAAATCTACACAATGAGCTCAATCTCAACACTATATCCCAACACATTGCTGGCCATAGTCTTTCCAGTTTGCACCGATGGCTGTAGATCACCTGGAGAACAACTAGCCTTAGTGCCCAGGTCCTCTGCCACGTCCTTGGTCTGCAGTACCTCGCATGCTGCCTGGTGGCACAGGTTCCCTCTGCTGTTGCCCTGCACCAGTGATCACTTCTGAGCACTGCTGCAGCTCTGACAACTGTGCAAGTGCAAATGCTCATGTTGAGAAGTTTGTAATGAAATTCCCATGGGGACTAAACCAAACTCCACTCCTTAAAATACTACCTAAAGCAGAATTAGCAAAAGATTTAGACTTAGCAAAAGGCTTAAAAAATCACAATATTGGTTTTTTTTTTGCACTGACTGTGGATGTCATGTTTCTCCATGCCTTCCAAAACTGAAGGCTATTCACTGCAGAATGTATCTGAATCTGATTCTACAAGGCTTTGAACAAATTATGCAAACTGCTGATCACCATAAATCCCTCCTGTTATATTCTTTGCCATGCATTTTCCACCATTTTCGGATCAGAGGTAAAAGCAAGCACTACTGCCAAAATAGCATTCAAACCTAGTCTGAACAGAATTAAACAAAGCTGTATTTAAAATGCCAGAAATCACAGTGGTATCTGTTTATAGTTTCTATTGCACAGAAGTGTCATTTCTGTCAGTCATTTCTTTCCGTCATTTCTTTCCATCCTAAACTTAGCATTTGCAGTCCCTCCCAAATGCTGCCATTTTAAAAACTCCGCTAAATGATTTTTTTTCTCTACTAAATACTCTCTGAAGGACCAGGAAACACCCATTCATAGTCACTCCAAATTCTAAAGATCGATTTATCAAACATAAAGTCTTTTCTCATAATGCAAACCTCAAAGAATATATGTTAGACATGGAAGGAAGAGCAGTTTTATCATATAACATATTAATTGCTTCACATACTCTTCTTTAAAGTACAAGGGTCTGATATGAGATCTAGTAAATCTAAATGTTAGATCATACTTGCATAGAGCAGAGAGATAAAAGCCAATACGTATCTTCCTCAAACATGAAGAAACTCAGGTATCTTCTGTCATTCAAAAAGAAATTCATTACTTACAGTGTGGTTTCAGCTACACCACATTAAAATACATTGTGATAGGGTCCTGTTACACAAATGTAATTTCTGATACTAGAAAATTTTCACTACAAAAAAGAAACCTACAGAATTATCATGGTTGGGACTCCATACTCCTGTACTCAATTCTTACCAGATTTACAAGGCATCAGGGATGCTACTCAGAATTAAATACAAGAAAGCTTTGCTTCACTCTGCAGAACACATCACTAATAGAAAATGAGAGATGGCAACCACCACAAAGCCTCATGAAGGAAAACAAAGATACTTTTATTTACTGTAATCCTTTGTAAATGGTCTTTTGAATTCACAATCCTGCTATGTCATTGTCTTTCCTAGCTTACTCAAAGTCTGTTACAAAGATTTATAAAGGCAATGCAACACAACCAGCTTTGCGGTACCTAGGTGGAGAGAAGAGTCATGCCGTCTTCCACTGGCAGACACTGGGAACTCCCACTCCTAACATAAGCACCTAAGTGTGATATCAAGTTAGGTGGTGTGAATATCACATCCCTCCCAAGAAGTTAAGACAGTTTTTTTAAACTTTTTTTTCTTTTCCCAGAATTATACATATATTTGGATATTCAGAACATTCATTTTCTTACTGCTTGAACCTGTGCACTGGCAGCGACTGGATGGACAGGATTATGACAAAAAAATCCATCAGAGGGCTACCAAAGATCTCTGCAGGGTGCCTGTGTAATGTATTTACTGCAAAATGTATTCTATAGTGGGCATGCAGGTCTGGAAACATCAAAATGTGGTGTGCAAAGTTATGCAGCATAATCTGAGCGTGTAACACTGGTGAGACCATATGGAGAACTAACACCAAAGGTTTAAGGACCCACAGATAGAGTCCCTGGCTGCTGCAGGGTTTGACTTGTATATGGAAAGGGCACTCTGCTGCTAGTCATCTTCTCAGGGCAAAGCCTCCCGTGGAAAATGTTTTAAATGAGAGTCAGTGCTTCAAGCCGTTCTCCAGACTGGCATTTAACAAGCTGTCAGGATGACTTAAAACTGGTACAGGAACTAAAGCAAAAACAAAGTTCAGATTTGCTTGTTCTGCTTTCCCTGCTGTGATTTTATCACAAATTGGCCACCTTAATTTAGCTTTGCTAGTTGCCAGAAAATGGCATAATTTTGTTTCAACTTTGTTTCTTGGCTGCATTTGCCAAACTAATCCACGACTAATCATCCATCAATGACTGGCTCTGGCAGTTCGCACCAGACCCCGGACCAAGAGTCCCGGGTCCTGCTCTCCCTCCTGCTGATGACAACAACGTGGCCACCAGGCAACACATTTGCCTCCTCGTGCTTCCTAGTCCACATTTATAAAAGCGTGTTACAGCTACTGCCCAGGTTGTGGTGAAGGGAAGCTGACGCTTTTATAAATGCTTAGAACTAGAAATACCTAATGGAAATATTATTTTGTGAAGCTGTAAGTTTTTGGGTTTAGTTTGAAGGAAGTGTGAAATAAAAGAAAATAAAACACCTGCAACATTGAAATTGAAGCTGAGATATCTTCAGACTGGCTCTGATCTTTGCACTGCTTGCAAGACTGAGATCCTCCTTCAGCTGAAGCGAGGGCTGTTTTGTCTGTCTGAAACTAATCCAACCAAGGTAAAAACCAAGCTTTAACTAGCACAGACAAAATGAGAGTGATCATGCAGCTCTTCAATTGCAATATTTTATCTTTTTTTTTTTTTTTTGCAAGTGCCTGTCCTTCATTACCTTGCTTAAGCCTTAATATTCCAACATAACAATGACATGGTTTTGAAGAGGATTTAAGATTACTGGAAATACAAAGGCCATTTGGAAAACATCGCAGCCTCAGTAAGAAGATCCAGGGCTGGCTGAAAGCACTGAGGGTCTTATTAAAAGATAAACTTTCCATATTTAGAATTCAGGAAAACGTAAATATGACTGCAATGTAATTGCCATTAGCAAGCAAAAGGCAACTCTTGCACCTTCTCCTGAAATACCAAATGATTGGGCTTTATTTACCTCAGGTTCCAAAGAAGCCAATAATCTGTCATTCCTGAGCAGTGTAACACAATGGCTCCTGCAACATTTCCAAAATCATGCGCAGGCAGCAAAGTTATCAAAAGCAACCTTCTCCAGAAGGATGGGGGGGATGTTCCTGCAGGGCTCCGTTTTAGGATACCAGCTTTCTTATTTACAAGGCTGGCTTGCTTGCGGGTAGCTCTGACACTCGAGTCTGTAGGTGTGCTAACGGCAAAGCTGAGCGTCCATTGAGCACTGCTGTGCTGGGCTATTACCCAAACTGTAGGGAACTGTCAAACCAGTTGTAGAACCACCAGAGCTTCCAGCTTTTCAGACTGCCCACACACCTTTCCTTATGAGTAGAGTTCAAACTAATATTCCACATTAATTCCTGACTCATCTAGGCAGACTTTGAAAATACAGGATTCTGCTCCACATATCAGGGTTTTTTTCTAATTCAATACTGAACTGAAATCATTCACATACACAATGAAACAACCACCAAATGAGAATTGGCATATTGGTCGAACATGCATGACCCCAAAGAGTTGTAGGAACTCAAGATATCTTCCTTTCTCACCACCTTGCAGCATTCAATAGCATTCAACAGCATCTGTTTTTTCTTAAAATTAAAGGGAGGAGCACATTAATGAAAAGTAGAGTTTTCAAGACTTTTGGTTCTTGCTAATTCATCTTACAGGAAAAGAAATTTCAAAAGATCAATTATTGACATGCAGGATTTTAGGTTGACCAGAAAAGCCAATAAATCAGCCTCTCATAGACTGAAAAAATCTATCCTAAGGTATTTTGATATCAGCACATCTTCTTAGAGGAACAGACAGTGCTTCTGTAGTCAAAATGAATCTATATATATGTCAGTGCAGAGGATAAGTTTAAAAGACACATGTGTTTGGAAAAGATTAAATCTGCATTCCAATAAAGCAAAATATTTGGGATTTGACTGGGACAGGCTGAGTATGGGGCCGTTTAAGGCAGAAAATCTTCCTTTTGATCCTAAAACAAAGGTTTCCTCTTTCTCCTGTGAGGAATGATATGGATCTACCCAGTTTCAGTCCCCCAACACAATATCCATTTTTCTGTCCATAGCACCCACTAATTTCTGGGGTGCTATTTGTGCCCAAACAGCTATGCACAGACAGTTGCAACATATGGGCTCCTGTCAAAAAAAACCCCAGTTATCCCCAAATTGAAGGGGAAGGCCCGAAGGAAAAAGGTTAATTCATAAATTGCATAAATATCATTTGCTCTCCACAGATTAACTCTGAGCAAATCTCTTGTCCCCTCATCTTTCTGAGATATGGTCAGGGGAAATGTCAGGCTGATCTTTAGCAGGTTCCTTCTCTCAAGACAGGTATTTGTATAGAGAGGAAGACAGAAGCTGCTCTCTGCCCCTCCCCTCTCCCCCTGTAAAGACTTCATTATGCTTAGGTATATTCTTTAGACATTTTTATAATTTCCTTTTATTAAAGGGATATTAAAAAAGAAGGCTTAATACGTTTATTATCTTTAATACTAGTGTAGGAATAGTCTTTATTAACTAATTCTATGAAATCAGTACAGAATTGTTTTCCAAAGTCACGCTGGCCCTCCCATGAAAGCTGAATTGCAAATAAAGTGTTGTAAGCACAGAGCATCCTTTTTCCCTTCCATGTATCTGCAGTTCTTGCATGTATCTGCAGTTCTTGCATGTTGCTGCAGTGTGGTGCAAATATAGGCATAAAGTAAACCTACATAAGGCTAACGGTCATCACCTAAGGAAAATTAAAAAATTAAAAAACTGAACTCGGAGCAGAATACAGGCTTATTCCTTAGGCTCAGACTGAAGAGGCAATTGAGGATCCCTTTCTGGCAAAGCCTCTTGATCCTCACTGGCTTCTCAGGGAGCTGGAAAACCTTCTACATGGCTAAAGTTAGGTGAGAGGAATCCCATTCCAGTCACTGGGTTGGGAGGCTTCTATAGATTTGCTTTGCAATGTAAAATAGCCTAAAATACTTCTGCATAACAAAAACCCCCTTAGCAAACTGATCAAACTTACCACCTTTGCCTGCAACAAGAAGGTAGAGCGCAAGAGACCTGCTACTCTATTAGATGAAGTGCATGTATATAGATAGGTAGTATATAGTATAAAGATACATTGGATTTCTGTTTTATAGGGAAAATTTCTGTCTCTGGCTTTCAGTTTGCCTTTTTGTATGATGATATTTCAAATCACTCTATTCTTCAGTGTCTTGAACTTGACTCCCCTCTTAGGATACAGATGAAAACTATCCCCAAAGAATTTACAAAATACTTTTAGTTAGGAAGTAGAACATAACTCTACTTTACAATCGGTTTGCAGAAAAAAAACCTAACACAGCTAGTCTCCGAGTAGCTTCTCTTCTCACTTTCCTTTATGTGTTCTGTTAGAAAAATATTTTCCAATATTTTCTAAGATCAAATTCTCTCGTAACAATCCTATTTTTACTTTGCTTTTATGAGACTCTGAAGAACATTGCTTGGTCATCATCCAGCACTGTATTTCTTTTCATGTATCAAATTCCATCTGTGACTGCTATCCAACTGCGCTGAGACTATTCTTTAGCTAAGCAACCTGGAAATATTGCTTTTCCACCCATTTTCCTTTTTCAGTCTTTCCAGTTCTGTGACTTCTAAATCTTCCTTGGCAAAATCTAAAACTACCCAAGCCCTGGCTTATATCTTGTACTATCATACAGGTCAAATTATTCAAATGCTCCTTCACAATCAAAAAAGCGTTCATGAACCTATGTTGCTGAGTTGCTCTGTAAAAAACCGAGCCTGACCTCATTTCCCAGGGAATGCTTCCTCCACCTCCCACATTCACACGCGTCTGGCCACCTGTTCAGCTCTTCAGCGATCCATGGCTTCCCAGACTCTGACAGTGGCTGCCTACATCCCAGTTTCAAAGATGGGAACAGAGATGTCTACATGTAAACCCCAAACCCGATCTTACTGCTCTGCCTGGTTCTTGGAAATCTTACCTGCCTAAAATCCCAGCAAGATTAATGGATCCTGCTTGTGTATGCTCCAGGTAAACTTCTGCTGTCCCTTCTGCTCACAGTAATATACCTCAACAGCAAAATTTTGTCCATTTTGCGTATTTGAATAAATCCCTCCCCAAAATCATCCAAAAGCACATAGCCTTCCTGCATTACTGACAAAATGAATTCATTTACACATGCGTGGAGGATGCTGCTGCTTTTAGAAAGCATCTCTTGCGTATGTAAAAGACGAAATTGGGCGAGCTGTCAGACATGGTTTTCTCTCTTCCTGTTATTCTCATATAACTGCCCTGAAACAAAGAATTAGAAAGCAAAATTCTCCAAGCCCAGAGTATGGAGAGGAAATGTGAGCAAGGAAATAATTTTTTTAGAAGTTCTAAGAAACTGAATTTGCATATCTTAAATCTGTAGGCAGCCCTATAAACCACATTTCCTTCTCTTTTGAAAACAACTGTTCTCTGCATTCACAACTCGGCCTAATAAATTCCATAGCACCCTGTGAAGTGCACAAATAATAGACCTCAGTAAGTCACAATAAGAAATTTGAGAGCCGTGAACAAAAAGAGGTCCCAGAGGTGCTTTGAAATACCTGATTTCTCTGGATACTTATCACCCAGCATTCACACTGCCTCTTTAAATGATCTAAATTCAGTCTGTGTCTCAGCTGCCTACAAACCCCATTTTCCTCTGCAGCAATACCACTCACTGCTCTGCAGGACTCCACAGTCCCCAAAAGGGAAGGGCTGGAGGTCTTTTCTGGTTGTCACAGCATCATCACGGGTGGCTGCGTGGAGAGACAGGACTAACCAAGAGGCAGGGAAGTACCCATCAGAAAACAAGCCTGAGCATAACCAAGATCTTCCCTCTCAGTACATCTTTTGGCCCACTTCAGAACAAGCCCCATGGGCCTTCTGCAGGAACCGATATGGAAATCCCACCACTTCTACACAGCCAGAACGGTCAATTCTTTCTTGCCAGTATTAGCGGTAGCCATATATGTTTGTTTAAAAAAAAAAAAGAAAAAAATTCAAATTCTGCTATTCCTGTCAGTAGCATTTAACATTTTCTTTAAGTCCATATGATGTATATAGTATATATAGTAACAGGAATTTGTGAATCTTGTCACAGTAACAGAGAAATAAGCAAACTATATTTCTGGTTGCAACCACTATTGAAATTTTTAATTAGGAGTTGCATGAGTATTTACTCTCTCATCCTCTTGAAAATCCCCACTTAGCTGCAAGAAGGAAATACTTGCTTAGATATGCACACTATCTGGGCTGGCTAAGTCAAAGAAACTGAGCATAAAAAACATTTCAGTGCTAAAATTATTTCTTAGGACACTCCAATAACTCTGATTGTTCCTCTAACAGCACTGAGCACTGGCAGGGATAAACCCTGGCGGAAGACTACTAGGGTTTCCTGAAGAAAAGGCCAGGACCCACTGTCCACTCGGAAAACTGCAGCAGTCTGGGCATGTCCATACATCCTCATCTCGTAACACTAAGGGCAGAGTGTGAGGGGCATGGCAGGGTCTAGCCATGGTTTCCACACGTGTCTGCTGCTAGAAAGATTAGGAACAAACTCCACTGAGGATGCAGGTGGGGAGCTGGGAAGACGGCGAGGGAACATGGGCAGCCTGGCAGGCAGCCTCGGAGCCGGCCAGGAGGGCAGCGATTGCCAGGGTACCCGCTGCAGGGGAGCAGCCTTCAGCGGGACCATGCCAAAAGCATACAAAGGCTTTAATCTCCAAAGCTGTTTAATTAGAACACAAAATCCTAAACAAGAATAATGTAACTCTTCAGATATGAAGACAAATCTTCTGATTTGAAAACAAATCCTGCCTTCCTTCCCACCCACTGTGTCCTTGTGAAACTGTCCTTCCTTCCAGCTTTGCTTTCCAACACACCTGCCGCAGCTCCCCAGGCTGACGATGCATCTCTTCTGGTCTCTAAAGACCTTGTCTACCTGGCAGAAATCTGGTTTCCCTGTGCCCTGAGCTCATCCCCTGCATGTACATCTGCTCCTGGAGCTTGTCCTACGCCGTGCTGCTGCAGTGTCTGCTCGGGAGGGCAAGGGCTCCAGCCATCCCAGGAGGTCTCTCTGACCAGGCCACAGCTCCCAAGCCCAAGCAGACCAATAAAGCAGTCCTGACATCCTGGATGCTTGTCCTCAGGAAAATTCAGCCCAGAGGAACAAGAGCATTGCTCAAACCCACTGGCGCCTTGCATTTCCCCAAATGTTGGCACTAGGTCAGGAAACCGAGCCAGAGCATTTAGGAAAGAGCAGCAATTAATCTGGATTAACGGCACGCAGGCAGAAAGACCAGCTCAGTGACAGCACTGTGCATGCAGATCATCATCGGGTCATGAAGTGTCCCATCTGAAAAAAATCAGAGCTCTGCCCTTATAGAATGCCAATGTGCACCCGATGGGGAGTTCACTCGCTCTTCCTGCAGCTCTCTTCCCACTCCTGCCCTGGGAGAGTCCAGACCTGTCACCTTCAAGGCAGATGTGATAGCTCCAATGGCTAAACCACTTCTGGTTTACATGATTTATGTTTTCGTTTTCTCTATTCCTGTGACAAACTGTCAAGATCCTCCTTCGTTTGACCAGCAAAAGTTTAGGAACACACACATCTAATGTTCAAAACGTTTGAAACTACTGACTGATCCACTTAAAACCAGATTGCTTATTAGCACTGTTCTGAAAAGTAGTTCAGAATTTCAATTGTAAACTCACTTTTTCCTGCATCTCCTGGAGTCACTATCTTAAGTACAGGACTAAGAATGGGAAAACTGAAAGATGCGAATGAATATACTTCCCAGGAAAAAAAAATAAGCTTTTCCTCTTTGAGTTTTTTCTAGGAGTCAGCAGAAATCCAATCCCGTTGTGCTTTTATCTGTCATTTTCACTGGAAGGTTTTATTAGCTCCATTAGCAGAGCTATACATACCGAAATTTCTCTTTCTGTCATTACTTTACAGCTCTTGAATGTAAAATTCAGTAGGCAGAAAGAGTTTGAGATGCAATTTATGGCAAGCTTGAGAGTCTTTCGGTCTTTTGCCTTTTTACCATACACTCAGTAGTATATATAGACTCGTATTGCATGTAACAGGCTGTGCTAACAGACTCAGGCAGCACTTGGCTGTACACGAGGTAGCTGCAGTCAGTTCACCCCCAGATGCAGAGCCCGTGGTGGATATGTGGGCTTTCAGAGCAGCACAGCTTGTGCTCAGCAGCTCAGCCCCAGCTCCGCTGAGCTTGTGTGCAGGACACGGGACCTGTGCAGCTCGAACGACCAGCACGGCCACCCGCTGCATGGCTCAGCAGGTGGGGGCTATGCACAAAAGCATATGGGCACATAGAGAGCCTAAAGAAACAACAACTACTTAAAGCCCTGATCATATACTTACTATTCCTGCCTTGCTGCAGCAAAGTAATCTCATGGAATAAGGCAGCCTTTCAGTGCTTCTATCATTATTATTCTATTAACACACTCTACCTTTTATTCTGCCTGAAATAATATTGACTTATACCTTTCCTTAAGGGCAGTTTTAAGATGCAAGTGAACTATTATCTCTGCATTACCTGAAACAGAGCAAACGTTTTCTATCAAGTCTTTACCTCTTCCAAGAAAGAGACACTTCCACTTGTGTATAATCAGTACTGTGTCCGGGAGGGATCTTTGCCCCGGTCACAGCTAGAGACTCAAAGGGAAGCAGACTCCAGAGGCTGCCTGCCTGGATGACTGCCACATTGACTGCACGGCATCAGTCAGGAGCAAGTGCCTGACATTTTCAAAAGCTATGCTTCGCGACCGCAGGAACTGAGCTCTGAAGACCTTCCTTACATTTTCCTGTAAGCCCAACAGCAAAGTCAGAGAGCTGCCGCATAGGAAAGAACATTTGTTTCTTCTCAGCCTCCCCCTTCCTTCCGAATCCATTCTCTTATAACCTTGTACCCTGTCCAGGACAGTAGGTTGAAGGATGTAACCCAACAACTCTCGGTCTTGGTGCATCCCTAGAAACACAGCTCCTACAATTACTACACTTCAAAAATGAGCTTCCAGGAAAATCCCAAATGCTGTTACAGGGGTTGTTCAATGTGTCTGAAAGTGCCAAAATATTAATAAAAGAAGTGAAAAGAGATAAATCAGATGAGTCAAACTGGCCTTTGCTAAATACATATAATAGTTTTGCAGAAAACAATGCAAGTAGAGGGGAAGCATTTAACAGCCTAGTGTCATATTGTCAGCAGTTGTTACCATTACAGGATAATGGTCATCAGCGGGATCTGCGAATTTGGCTATCTTTAGAATAAAGAGGCATTTCAAATATTGTAGATACACTGTATATGTAAATATTGACTTTCAATAACAAGGCCTACACAAATAGGTATTCATTCTGTACCTCTATTTAAGAAACTGGTGCAAAATACAGTCAAAAGCATCTCTATCTGAGGTCTAAAAATCCGCTATTGGTCGACTGACATCATTGCTGTTTCTGTAAAGTGTGAATCAACTTCCCACACCTTAAATGAGCAAATTACTGTATCATTTATCTTGGTTTTGTCATTCAGAGCACTTCATCTCGGAGAGGAGAGAAAACATCTGTTTCTTTGACAGTGGCTGATAATACTTGTACAAAAGCATTTTATAAGGGTCAGTACGTAGCCTGTTACAGGGGGATTCTCACACAGCTTTTCAGCATGGAGTAAACAGAGAATGTGCTTTTGCTGCTATTGAATCATAACCATTCCTGCAAATGACTGTGGTTACTCTATTTACAGTGTGATTGAAACAGAGAGGGAAAAACACCAGGTCAGTACTCACAGCATGGATCGACAAAATCAGTATTACAACAATACAAAAAATTATTAATATGATACACCACCAGAAAGCATCACATTACCATGTATCTCACATTACCACCTGCTGTGCTACACTGTAATGGAGACAGGTCAACAGCTTCATTTCACTAAACAGATCAATCCATGATGATGAGGTGATTTGTATTGTATTATTCTAGCTGTGTTATGTCTTCTATGAGTTGGTCATGACTTTATTTGAAAACCAGATGTACCTCTCTGTAATGGTAAGCAGAAATACTAGTCCTCTATGCAGCAATTTGTTTTAGATTATATAACATTTGTGGAATGTCTCTCATTAAACCATAATTCTGCATTGAAATCGGATTAGCCATTTTTCTACCCCAAATCTACAAATTTTCCTATCAGTTCCTCTACTTTCAGAACTGAATTTCTGCCTCAAACAACATTTCAGAAGTTGTTTAATTTTGCCAGCAATTTATATTGTGTTATTCTTATTTAGAAATGGGCTTTAAAAGAACAATATCAAAGACTTTTAGTTTTCAAAAGCTGAAGAGCTGATGGGAACACAGAGAGCCTCATTTCTAACCCACAACTACACACTTAAATTGACACAGTAAGTGTGTTAGCAAAACAAAACAATTCAGAAGAACAGAGATTAGAGAATAAAAGAGATAGAAAAAATTGATTCATTCTATCGATTCAGAGCAGCACTATGTGCATTTAACACTACTCCAGAAATAAGACTCTTCCTGATTTAGAATTTAGATGTCTAATGGAAATACCATTACCTTAAGGACCAACATATACTGGGAAACAGAGAGCCATCATCCCCATCTCCAACCAGTATGAAAAACTTTCCAACTTGAAGCCTAAGTCAGTTGAGACCACCTATCTGAGCAGCTTTTTCTGATGCAGAAGAATAATAACCTTATATGTAATCTGATATCAGAATTGCTGGGAATAAAAACCTGATTTACAAGAGAACATATATTTCCGTCACACGGTTCTACTTTTTGCTCTTCGAGTGTTAGTGGGCAAGGTAGCAAAATGCATGTCCCCAGGAAGGAATAACATTAAATACCGCTTGCCAAATTCTTCAAATAAAAAAAATCTGCAGACACTAAACCCACACCCACAATGACCAGCTGATCTTTAGGGTCTTCCTTTCCCAAGGTCATCACCTTCATCCACCCCCTTCACAATGCCTCTGAGATAGCCACATCTCCCAGGCAAGTTTCTGACTACAGACGGTTATCATTACGTGTGTAGAAACAGTGGACATTTAGTGCAGATAAGGACAGAACAACCTCAGTGTTTGGTCTGAAGTTGCCAGGACAGAAGGGAAAACTGGGTTCCAGAAGACTAAATGAATTTTAAGCTTTCCTATGGGCCCATTCTTCAGTCGCTCCAGTTCACGGCCTAGGATATTTAAACAGCCATTTACATTAAAATGTCAGGCTATGACTTGTAGGAGCAAGGCAGAATCATAGATTTGCCTCCAGCATCTCTGCTACACAGGCTGTAACCTCTGGCAACAGGGCAGAGCAGGCACCCAGGAGCAGCAACAGCTGAGTCACTGCAGCTCTTTGCTTCAGCACCCACGTGTCATTGCCGTAAGAGAATTTTAATGAGGTCAAAAAACATACCCAGAATCATGACTGGTGTCATGCAAAGGTCTTGTGGATAGAGATACCAAAATTTAAGACAACAGGTATTTAAAGAAATAGAACTGAAACTGCAGCATCAACTGTCAGTTAATTTCTTGCTGTGAATAAAAATCAATGATAATCTTGTCTCTAACTTTTTAGGATGTGTTCAACAGATATATTACAAAGACTCTGAAAGCTAATGGAGCCTCGAATATGAGCTTCATCCTTAAAACGGTATGTAACATAATTATGCATAATGTTCTTCTGCTGTGTTACAAATTTACAGAAGAAGTTTGACTTCTGTATAATTGCTTATTTGACATTCGTGTCTGTGTAACTGAAATCATATTGAGCTTTCAGCTTGTCAAATATTTTGTGGTTTTCCACCTGTGAAACTTTAGAATTGGCCAGACTTTTTCACATTAATCTAGCCCAAGTAAAATGTCCCTTCTGATCCTCTTGGCTTTAGGTATTGCTTGTCTCAAGGACGTAAGGCACAATTAGCGCACCAAATCCGGAACAGAAACATGTTTCTCAGGATTTCCTGTGCAGTAGAGGAAACCTCATTCCACATGGACAGTATTTACCCAATTCAAAGGTAAAATAAAGGGTAAGAAAGGAACTGAAGTCCCATCTCTGGGACATAACTGCATCACTTGCACATACGCGATCATTATTCCATCACCCTGTGCACAGCATTTCCTCTCTTACACATTCTACTTTCATCACATTGGTGATTATTTGTATTGAGTCAGCACAAAGAATCTGCAACAGAACAGCGCTAGGTAGAAGCTTGAAGCAAGCTAAAAGAGGATCCTCAACCAGCCATTAGCTCCTTCTCACCAAGGGATCTGCTTTATAAATGCATTGCCTCCGCATAATCGAGCAGAAGAGCAAGTAGACTGGTATTTTTACCTGTAGTCAAAGACGAACATCTCCTCACCACCCACTATGATTTTGCAGGGCTCTTCTCCCTCCCAGTAACAAGTATTATAGCCAAGAGGCTCTGAGCATTGGTATATGAGCACACTATACCATCAAAATAATCAGGCTGTAAGTATTCTGAATTCTTATTTGAATGCACTGCTACATTAGTAAGGGATTTCTATTTTAAATAAAAAACAAGGACAATATGAATAAACATGATTTTGCATTCAAAAAGCTCAATTTGGTTGGATTAAGGGAACAAGCATGCAAATATCTGACATGGCTAAGCTTCAGCTATCTCCCAGCAAAAACAAAGCCAGCACCACGAAATCACTAGAAACTAGGTTAAAAAAGACAGTGTGAAGAGAAGATTGAAAAAGGTGAAAACCAATAGCAATGAAGGTTAAAACCCAATCCACATACTCTGCTTTTTCATGCACATAACTCACTGCGCAGAAAAAAAGATTATCCCCCACCACTGGAACAGCTCAGTGCCTCAAGGAAATGCAAAACAATTACTGTTACAGAATAAAAAGACCACAGGATATGAGGAGGAATACTCTCCCAACAACAACAAAAAATTAAAAAGGAAAACAAGGGGGGAAAGCCCTACTGCATACAAATGAAAACACTCAGCGAAAGGCCATCACATCAATAGGGAGAAAGACAAACATAGCCAAGCAGACCTGGGGGAAGCAGAGTAATACAAAGACATAGATCCAAGTTCTCTTAAGAACAATGGAAGTATTCTGCCGAGCTAAAATCTTGCCCGCCTGAGCAAACGGCCTCTGCAAAAAGCTGAGGAACATCTCATTAAGCTGTACCTGTGCCTCACAAAAGAAATTAGTTTCATAATGCATGGCAACAAAGGATGGGCTGATCCTGATTTTTCATTGTTATTATAAATTAGGAACTATTTCACAACAGCCATTGGAATTACCATACAGAGACAAAAACTCCGCAGATGTAAAATGAAGTTCAGGCTCAAGACAAAACACAGACTCCCTATTTTTAATCCTCCTGCAGCAGAAGGCCTTTTATTATTGACATAAGGAAGGAAAATAGAAACAGCAAATCAATTTTGTCAATTTTTCAGGTTATGATTAACATAAAGGAATTTCCAAACCTTTTTTTTTTCCTTTTCATCACTGTTTTGGTACTTATAGCACTTCCACTGCTGATCTAATGTCACGCGATTAATATTTTAAGGAAGAAACGACACATGAGTGGCACCACAAAGCTTGTTTCTCAGGCAGGCAAGCTGCCACCCCTCAGAAGGCAGCTGAGTCACATAGTGTATAAATAACTCTGTCAGGAGAATAACTTAGTCTCGCTGTGAAACCACTGCGCAGAGCCAGAAAGGTGGGGAACATAGCGGTCATTACCAGTGCACTAGCGGTTCCCCTTCCCCCCACGTCATCTATAACAGCATTGCCTCTTTCAAGCAGCAAAGCTATGTGTGAAGGCAGACGAGAATGTCCTGTGCCCAGCTGCAGACATCAGGCTTTGTGAGAATTCATTAACTCTATGACGATTCACAAATCCTAGCTGTGCTGAGAGTTCATTCGGGTGTCCACACGCCAATTAGAAACAATCCTACAAAAAGGGATGGAGCCATATACAAACTTGGTGAGGAGAAGTGGTGGGTCACATCCCACCCAGCAGGATTTCCCGACTCAGACACAGCACAGCCTTTACCTGTCCCCCCGTGAGTAGCCACACTGATTAGAAAGTCAAGGTCATTGCAATGGTGGCAGCAGAGAGGCGCACAGGTTTTCTGGAAGGCATCGATGGAAGCACATGGAAATGTTTGCCTGCATTAAATATTGCTTCAGGGAACAGGCTTCTCTTAAAGTAATAAAGCTTATGTAAGTGCACTTGTGGCATTAAACTATATATAACTTAACTCATGACCTCTGCATCTCATATGAAAATTAAGACATACATACACACATTCTCCAGCTAAGACCTTCCTTCACCTTGACTCTATTTTTCTTTACATCCAGAAGTAACAAAAAAAATTTAGCCTCTCCCTAGCACTGCGTTTGGCCAAACCCTCTAGTACAAAGACTAGGGAAATCCACTTCATGACTGAGAGAGACATACCACTGCAGTCATTAGTGCAATATTGTCTCAAATCTTAGCATGCTCAGGGACCCAAATATGGAAGAAGGTTGTCATTCTCTCGTAGGTGGAAAGAGCGCTCCTCTACATCACATCGTATGCCATGCAGAAATTACGCCAGGGCAGTATCAGAAACCATGTCCTGACGAAGCCTACTCTCTTTCACTATCTTGCCATTGGCTTTTTGATGACTATGGCAAAGGTTCCAGCACACTAGCAGTTAAAATACTCTAGACTAAAATCAGAGCCTTCCATGGGCAAGTTCTAACTGTCTTCCACTGAATAGTTTAATTCAGCTTTCAACAACTGCACGAGTTCTGCAGCCACATCTCCCTTCAGCAGACTATTTGCATGCAAAACAGAAGATCACTATACTCTATACAACCTCATAAAAATATGCAGCATAAGACACTAAGCATCACTTCACAAACTGTTTGCTCTTCTGTTACTTGTTATGTTTCTGTCCCATTGGTTTGCCTCTCGAAGATTCCAGTCCTCCAAAGAAATTCTGAAAAACCACACAACCTAAACGCAAAGTTATGTCATGGACTTCTATCAGGTAAAATATGAGGACTCCTTTGAGTCCCATCCTGAAGGCTCTGTACAGTCAGCATTTCCATTGACTTCAGGGAGAAGTCTGCCAGAAAGCTGAGCCTTACTATAAAAAGAACTGTAAAGATCCAAAACAAAGATGCAATTCCAGATGTATTTTTGCTCTATAGAGATGACTTGTACTACCTTAAAAGAAGAAACTAACTCATTGCTTCCTGGGCTGCCAGACCTTGTTCCAAAACTTGTGATGCAATACAAAGAGCTGGCGCAGAATAGCTGGAAACATTAAAATATGATGTTTCACTCTTCATCTGTAATCTGCCTTCCTTAGTGAACACCTTCACAGGCTTTGATGGCGACTTGAATTCTCAGCTATATCAAGTTCCTTTAATTAGCAGGAGTAAATGTGGAGATTAATATAATTCATGGACAAATATTATTGTAGTTCTTACACTGAGCCAGACAATATAAAAAGGCATGTGTAAGTAACAACCTGCAAATGTAGCACATTCCTAAACACCTACCTTCTCTCAAATTTTCTTATCTTTTTTTATCCTCTGCTTATGGAGCATGTAATGTTCAGCTCACTGCAAAATATGTTTCTGAAAATGCCCACTTCTTGCCAGAGGAAAAGACATAACACTCTGAAAAAAAAAAAAAAAAATCCAGACTAAAAAATAATGTACATTTCCCTGTAGGAGTGATCTGAAGAGATATTATATTTCTCCTTCTTATGAGTGTAGTAGCTATATTCATTTATTGTAAAAATTTTTATTTCCTTCTGCCTTTTCATTCTCTTTTGACAGAGGCCATAGATAAGGTCAAGTCATCCATTGCCTAATGAAACTATCCTGTCTCAAAAACAAACCAACCAACCCTTCTCTGGGTAGCAACAGTTATTATTCTTCTTTCACCATCTCCTTTGCTTTCCTCTATCCTCTCCATCTATACAGCAGATATTTTCTCATTTTCTACTTTATCTTACACTCGTTTTACATCCATGTAATTCGCAGACTCAGGTAAGGAACAGAAAAAGGATACTAAGAAACCCCACACTGATGACATTTTCTTTCTACTTGATTCTTATAGAGAAAAAAATGGGCTACTACCTACTGTCATCCCATTATCAACAAGGCAAAACATTTTTCGGATTGAAATGAAAATTAACTTCTGTCATGTACGTTAGGAGGTATTGGTGACGTGTTGACAGTGTGACTGCAGTAAATGGCAGGCTGTGCTGCCAAGGCTGCTCCCTCACCAATGGACTGGGAGGTTCCTCGCAGCCGCGGTGCCAGCAGGCACGCCTGAGCTCACCGCCACATCCTATCTGCAGAGCGGGATGGCTGGTGGCACAATACCGTCTTTCACATTTATCTGCCTTTCACAGATTCCAGTCTAACGTCTATGAATACAAATGAAGGGATACAATGAAAATAAGTTTGTTTGACATTGAGAGTCAACTGTGAATGACTAACAATTAATAACCCAGTGGGTGTTTGATTACATGGTCTGCATGTTAGGTTTTGAAGACTAACCTCTCAAAGCATATTTCCATCCCCTTGGCTTCCTACGAGGGGATAAACATTTCAAGGAAGCACTTTCTCAGTATTTGTTTTTACGATGCCCTAGCTCAATGGGGCTCTGTTCTCCAAGCAGCTCTTAATGCAAAGTTCAACACCCATTTCCTTTTGTAATCACACAATAAACAGTTTGTGTTTAGTCTTCTACTTTCCTGGTAGGCAAAAGCCTTATTGATCAGACCCCCTGTTAGTTAGTTGTTAATTGCAAGGATCCTCTTGCTAGGTATGAAAGGAGGACAAAATTGTTTTCCTTGGCAGCTGCATCCTCGCTTGTGCTCACTGCCACAAATAATTTCAGCTAAAGACTACTTTTTTTTTCTTCCAAGAGAGACATTTGTTGAAATTCAGTTTGAGAGATGAGTTGAAGGCAAGTGAAATTCTTAAAGAGCACTTCAGCTATGAATATCAGTCTCTTTGCCTTGCACTTTTGAAGACACATCTTCCTGAGCTACCAGTGATCCAGATTCTAAACTGAACACTTATGGTTTGAAATAAGATGTTATTTTGAAGAGTAAGCATGTCTCTGCAGCATTTCATCTTAGCGTCTCTTTAAATGGAGCATTCTTAGGCAGGTTGGCTCTCAGAAGCACCTATGCTTGCTACTGCACTTTCTCTCACCATAAAGTTTTTTGTTAATGCAATAAAAGTAACTTAAGTCCTGCTTGAGCTTCTAGGATTGGAGAACTATTTTTTGTTTAACTTTTCGGTACCTCTAGGAGCAGCCCCCTCCGCAGCAGCTCCACTGCACCAGGTGTGTCCGCCAGCAAACACCCAGAGAGCCAAGCTCCAGCAGCACCCACCTCGCCTCCACCCTGGAGGGAAACCACAGATTCTCTCCAGCCAGGGCAATGGAGCAGGAAGAAGCTCTGCAGTGTTTGCCCAGGCCGCCTGCAAACCTGCCTGGTCACCTGCCGTTTTTGCTCCTCCTTCAACTTTTTGCCACTAATTAGTATGGTCACTTTTATGTCGTAGTTCTGCCTCAGAATTGTTTGGGAAGAATTGCTGTTGGAAAGCAGATTATAATCTTTAGATATTATCTTTATTTTGCATTAGAATACTTGCTTTGATCCTCAAGCACTTTGCAAAAGAAACTGACTTACAAACTCTAAATAAATCACTTTTTATTCGATGCTGAAATACAACACTAAGATACATCTGCCATGGAAACAAAGCACTGAAATGCATCTGCCATTGAAACTGTACCACCCTACTATAAAACTGGGCAGTTATTTATCAATAACACAAATGATTTAAAGCAGTAGAGGAGTCTACAAGAGTAATTTAGTTAGCCAAAATAGTTACTAAGTTTAGGAACAATTCAACATACCAGGGTTAACTTGGAGTTGAGTATATAATTCCTAGCACAATAAATTCATTGACCTTTGTCTATTCATTACCTGTTTGTAAGTATGCTGAGAACCTTAACCTGTTCAGTTTTAAAAGTTATTCAGCTATTTTCCTAAGTTTCACTCACTATAATTTTTTATCAGTAGCTGAAATTCTACATTCAAGTCATATTGCTCAAATGGTAATCTGTATTTCTTGGTTGAAAGACAGCAAGTCCTTCAGAGAGGGTTTTGAGGGGAGTTTTAGTGATTTGCTTGAGTACTATGGCATAATACCTACTTCCAAGAGAAAAAACAAAGGCAGAGATGACTAGGGAAATGAATAGACACAGGTGTAATCACAGCAAATTCTCACTTAAACTGAAAAGAAAGTTTGCTCACTGTTACATTAGCCATACCTCAACACTTTGAATTTTGAAATTACTGTATCCGTAATTTCATTTCCTGTCCAAATACCTGTACCAGCAACACCTGTGTTACCATACCACACTGCTGGAGCACCGGTGTTTATACGCAGGCCACAGCAGGAGGAACAGCTCCAGTGACTCATGCAGCAGCCGGAGCAGCAAGTGACCATTGCTTTTGATTTTTAAAAGAAAGGTATTTGCTGATCAAGATGGTATCTAAATAGGATGACTACTTTGACCAAGACTTACAAACGCTTTTCTGGACATATTAGTGCTGGAAATCTTGAAAAATAGGAAAGAAAATCCCATTGTTCATTGAGAAATGCATAAGCTGAGAAGTAAAACTGAGAAAGTTAATTTTACAGCATGCAATAATGTTAACTGCCACCAACGTGTGAAGGGTAGACATCATGGGCTTCCAGAAACATCTGGCCACTATTGCACATTTGAGAGCTTGGAAACATTAGTAAATATAACTGGCTTTACACTGATGGGGGTGTTACTATAAGTGTCAATTGATAATGCAAGGGACAAACTACTTGTTATAAACGCAACAGAGGCTTTGGAAAAGGAGTGAAACTACATTTAAATAGTAAGGGAGAGGAGGGGGGCAAAAGTGCAAAAGGGAAAAAAAAAAGTGGGGGAGACGTTTTCTATTTTGGTTTTGCTCTATACTGACTGTATTGTTTCTCTTAAACGAAACTGCTCGTCAATCTGTCCAAAGAACATGGGCAATGTTTCTGAAACAAAGACAGCTCACTGAAGTTGCACCTTCAGAGCACCTTACGGATGAGCATCCAGGAAAATTCTTCCTGGTGTCCCACCGTTACACTTCACACCAGACCCTGGAGGATAGCACTGCCCCAGATATGTCACGGTGAATTAGGACATCAGTGGAGACTAATTATTGGTATGAAACCAACATAAGAGAGGACAGAAATAGCCCCAGATAAAGGCAATGTTCACTTCTCATATGCCTTAGACTCATCATCTAGCTGAGACAGCTCACAAAAGTATCAATTTGTAGTCACCTGTAAGAGGGGTTTTCATATAATGGGCACCTGGTCTACTCTCAATGAGTCTGAACCCACCAATTTATTTCATGCAGCAATCAAACATTAATAGGTTTCTGTTTTCACCTGCCCAGACCTGAGATGGTGACTGAAAGAGATAAAATTGCATCCCATCATGGGTCTTCAGAGACAACTAGGTGCTTTCATCTTGCAGTCACTTTTTTTTTTTTTTGTAAAAGGAAAGTTGGGACCTGTAAAAACTTTAAATAGTTTGCATTTTCCTAATAGGAACTTCCCTGTCAACTTATCATAGATTTCAGCCTCTTCATCTTTTCTTTGCATTTCATGATAAGACTCAATGCCAAGAAAGATTTCTCTTAAAGGGCCATCCTATAAAAATAAGCAAGGGGATTTTATTTAATATCTTAAAATTAGAAATGCATTATTGATGGGATCATTAATTATATATTTTGGATTTATAACCAAGATTTGAAGAAAAGCACAATATTTGAACATACATAATTGCTACCACAGTGCACAATCTCTTTTTCTTATTATACACAGACCCCATTTCCTCCTTGTATGAATATTTTATTCTGAATATGTGTTCCAGTTATTTGGCAATATCTTCTATTCCATTTCAGTCTGTATTTTGAAAGAACGCAACTAAGATGTGAAGATTTCTCACTGATATAATCTAGTTCTAACTCTAAATCAAAATATATTTGAAGTACAATGTCCTAAAAAAAATAAACAACTCCTCCTGACTTCCTCCTCCCTCAAGGGCTCAGACCCACAGGCACGCCAGTCCTTGACTACATTTTCCCAGCCTTCTGTAAGTCACAGGCAAGGCCCTGCCTTTCCATGGCTTGCAGAATTGTTGCCAGCTCAGATTATACACATTATGGAAAGTTTTTGCATGGCAGTGAATTGATTTGTAGCCTTTCACAGGGCTCTCTGGGTGTGTTTGTGTGCATGCACACATACATGTGCATCCTCTTCTCTCAGACTGGGAGCAGAAAAAGAACTCCTATCAAGTTTTCAGCCACCCTAAAGAAACTGCATTATTTTCTAAGTGCATGCTTGATCTGAGACTCCAGGGAGATTTACCAAAATCTAAACCAGGGCAGCCAACACAGAGATACACAAAGGAAGATTAAAAAGTTTCGCGGACATACGTCCCACCATTTTTTCCGTTGTGTGCTACCACGTGCCTCTGGAGCTGTTTAGAGCTCTGGCCAAAAGCCATGCAGGAGAGGATGAGCTGGCTGGGCCAGGGCACACGGGGGGCAGCAGATCTGCAGGGCCAAGGGGCTGTGGGTCAAGGTGGCCACGATTTTCCTCAGCCTCATTGAGTTCCTTGTTCTGTAACAAAAGGCAGCTCTTCCTGCTGTGCATTGGATGTGAAGTGAATGACAGTGTATGTCAGGCTTCCTTCCCGTGTAATTAGTCTTGCATTAATGGATTTGGGGTTTTTTTTTCCCTTACACAGAATAAAGAAGCTGGTTGATTCCCATAAACATACAATTTCCAAACTAAAGCAAGTACAACAGAGATAAGCGATGATGACCCATGCTTTAACCTTGTCAGTCATTCAGCAGTGACAAACATGTATAAAACCTTAATTTTCAGAACCAGACCTCAGAGTCCAAGCTCAGATAATAAAGTCTCTTAGAGCAGGTGGAAGGATGCTGGCCACAGGCTTTAAAGACCCAGATTCAGTTCGCCGAGTTACCACACAGGATTTAGGAGTGAAGACCTGGTCTTCAGTCTTCTTGTGTTTCACCTCCCCATTGGTAAAAGGGAAGCCACCACATGCTGCACAGCAGCCCCAGTCTTCTCACACCAGGGCAGTGGAGCCAAAAGTGACTAAAAAAGTGACAGTTAACTACAGAAATCAGTTGGTTCTAACCAGCTGCTACACTAAGAGTAACTGAGAGCAAAGAATCTGATATTCTGCTATAATTTTGGATTTAATTTCTCTAGGTTTAGCTACATTATTTAACAGAAAGACTTTAAAGTTACTGAGACTGAGAAAACAGGATCTTTGGTGTCTTTTATGCTTACTTCATTCATAGCGTAGATACTAAAACTCCTGCTTTAGAGGCTGAAGACTCTGCTTCATTATTAAATGTATGCGCATCATGGCCCTTACAAATCTCTGTTAAACTGAGGATTAGGCAAGGGCTGGAACAGATAGACAGTATATTTTCATTCAATCTCCTTTAAAATAATGATGCATGTAACTTCATGTCATTACTCTTTAACGGTCTTAAGCCTATTTAATAGCACGGTAATATTCCAAAAAGGAAAAAGGGAATTATTTCCACATTTAATTTTCATTGCAAAAGTGAATGTGGTTCTTTCCATGGCAGATAAGCAGCTAAAGCTGCTTGGTACCTTAACTTGGATATGACTGCATTAGCTCTGCTACATTACAGCTGAGCTAATGAAACAAAGCAAAATTATTAGCTTCAGACTCCTTGGAGTATCTGAAAGTAACGTTTGGCTTGCTTCTAGGGACCTCTATAGAAGCAATGGGATTGGCAGGTGCTGCACCTGAATGAGCATCAAGTTTGGCCTGTGTGACTGAGCTGGTCACCTGCCCCATCCTCCGATGGCACAGGTCCTGTCCTGTGGGCTCCACGGCGAGCAGCGTGAAGGTTACGGGCTCTGGTCCCCAGCTCCTCTCATCTGCTGTGACAGGGAGGATGGAATGGCTAACAGCCAAGGACAGATCTGCCCTAGCATGTGGTCAGCTGTGCTAGTCCCTGAAAAAGCAGCATGTCCCAGGGCTGATCTTACTCCCTCACCTGAAAACATGCAGTTTTTCTCCCCATGCTGTGGCAGTGCAGGGACAGCTTCAAAGAATCGGGGGACACTCTCCAGCCCTGGGCTGGCCCAAGCTGGGTGACTCCAGCATATGAGCTCTGTCTGTACCCTGGCTCTACTGGTTGCTCAAAACAAATTGCAGGAGGAATGTGTTTTACATCACTAAGAAGTGCAATTTTAAGACGGACGAGCCAACCTAACCGCACACTGCTACTCGGTCCTCACTCCCTTGTGCTCACAGCAATGCCCATGACCTGGCAACAAGTTTTCAGTCATTTTGCTTGCTGCCAACCTGCCCTACCATTACATAAACACTGCTGCCAGGATGGGGGTGCAGCAGAAGCTCATGGCTGGGCAAATGGGAGGGACGTGACTATCCCTTTTGCTCCCAGCAAGCAGTTTAAATTGGCCACATGTATTGAGTTTGTGTGACAATGGGATTCATTTCCGAAATAACCTCATAAGCTCCTGGGCAAAGAAACACGGCACTGAGTGGGTGTACCACACCCCATATCACCCGCAAGCATCTGGAAAAACTGAGAGATATAATGGATTGTTAAAGACTACGTTGAGAGTCCTGGGCAATGTGGCATGGAAGCATGGGGATACAAATTTAGCAGAAGCCACTTGGCTAGTTAACACCAGAGGATCTGCTAACCATCCTGGTCCTGCCCAAACAGAACCCCTACATACTGTGGGAGGAGATAAGGTCCCTGTAGTGCACGGGGGGAAGTGGCTGGGGAAGGCAGTGTGGATTTCTCCTCCCATGGGAAAAGGCAAACCCATT